>OX411312.1:47013350-47439997 GCA_948150685.1 Rhaphigaster nebulosa | reverse complement strand
ATCCTGAATAGATCTCTTATCAAGATATCTTGGGTTTTAAATTTTGGGAACTAGAAGCTTAAAAATAATAATAATTGCAAAATACTAGGTAATATTTTTATTTTTGATTTAAAATATCTGTCTCTACACCTCTTGCTCTCTCTCTCTTTATCCTCTCTCTCTCTCGTTCTCTCTCTCTCTCTCTCTCTCTCTCTCTCTCTCTCTCTCTCTATATATATATATATATATATATATATATATATATTATATATATATATATATTTATATAAATAAAATTTATAATTAAAACACAGCCTACTTTATCAACCAACTACCTGTGTCCGGCGCGGCGGCTTCACCCACGTTAAATGTGGACTGACACCTAAAAAAACAAAATAGACTCTTCAATAACAACCTATGTATTATTATGTGTAATACCAGTCTCATTTCTTGCAGTCGTAATATTGTCGCTTCGACACTGTTCCATGAAAATACAGTGTCGAAACGACAATATTTTTTTATTAACTATAATAAAGTTGCATGAATAAGTTTCAACATTTCAAACTATTTCTTCCATTTTATTTAGAAAATAACCTTTTCACACAGTAATTTTGCACTTACTAAAATGTTAATTTAAGAAGAGTTGGTCGGGGGTGCGACCAATGAAAAAAAAATACACAAACAAGTGGAACTTATTTTTTCAGTGTGGGCCAATGTTTCGGCTTAAGTTGTAGGACTTCATCAGAGTTAAGTAATAAAAATTAAAGAACAACAATCATTACTGCTTTAAAATATAGTCACTTATAGCATAAAAATATGTGCTTAAGTAAAAAAAGGTATATATAAAATAGGTATATAAAAATAGACTGATATATTATACTAACTTCTTCATAAATTACATCTACGGCAAACTATATCCACACCAAAATATAAAAGTTTGTGTAGTCAGCATGATCATGATGAAGTTGTCATGACAATGAGACGTATGCAAGTAGGAAACTTTTTACCCTACTACGGCCCACAGGGACAAAGAAGAACAAATAAGTGCTATTTTTGCCAATCGAATTAAGATTCTTCGAGCCAAAAGGTTGCAGAATACTGGAAAGAGTGGCTGACATCAATTAAGTTAATTTTTCTGGACTAAAAATACAGTAGCCCGTGATTCTTGGAGAAAATATATTTTTTCAATGTTTTACATAAATCCTTAAAATATAGGCTGTCGACGCAATTTTTTATGAGAGAGTTCATAAAGTTCTACATTTTTGGTATTTTCTGAAATGATATTGCAAAGTTGGAAATGGAGGAATTTATGAAAATATTCATTACGATAATGCGTAGAAAAAGTTTCCGGTTTGGTTCTATAGCTTGTGTGTTTCTCACTTAAGTATCATAAGAGCCTTCCAGCCGCTTTGATCTCTGCTGAATTATAAATTATAATGTTTTCAAGGTATATTTACAATGTTATCCAATCATCAGGAAAATAAATCGTAGAGTAGTGTGTTAAACCTATTTAAATCTTGTTCAATCATGATGTATTTAATTACACACTTATTTATAATCCGTATTTGTTTACCCTTTCAGTTCCTTCCATCATTGATTATAGATAATGTGTGAAATGGGCGGGAACAGAAAAAAATGTGTTTTACGAACCTTTTTCAGTCATTTTCGGTCCTTGAATAGTTGTAGAATAAATTCTTGCTATAATTTTTCCGAAAACATATGTTTGGGGACCCTGCAAAGGGTCTGAAAATGAATTATATATTGCAGTCAATTGACAATTCTTCATTCAAATTCAAACTTACGTTTTACTTGTATCTTCTTAGCTTGTATCTTCAACAACAAAAAAAAAAATTGGTGGATATTTACCTCAAATATGGATGAAAATAAAACACCATTAAACCGTCCAATTATTTGCGTTATTATGAAGATTTGAGATGTACAGTTCTGAAATAGCGAGGCCAAATGATTATCGAATCTTTTACAAACATTTCAATCGACCTCTAGTACGGCTTAGCCATTTTTCTAATCTAAATATCTTTAAAATTTCAGGTACAATCGAGATCCATTGTGGTTTCAGGGCAATTTTTAATTTTAGAATAGCGAGTCGTTCGGCAGGCTTGTTCAAAGATACGGTGTTATTTATTCAACCCGCCGAGTTTACCAATACGAACTTTGATCCAGTCGGACCTCGACATTTGGAAGTTCAGCAACAGCGAATTCACCATCAGCGATAAAAAAATATGACAACTTCTGAAAAGAAAAAAAAAGTAATAATTAAATAAATATTACAGATTCCACCACTATCGGAAAGATGTTCGCCTTCATATAAGTGAAGACATATTTCTAAAACTTCTTGTAACTTCTGATCCATGAATATCTAATATGGGACCATAACCAAATATCAAACATGATTTTACTAAAATCGAATCCCAGGCCTTTCTTTCAAAAGATTTATAATTGTTCCTATAATAGGACGAATACAGTTCCTATTTTATTTTTAAACTCATATCATGCTATATTATCACAAATCTAGTTTATTCAAGAGTTTTTTATTTTATAATTTATTTTATGAAAGAAGATAAATTTATGTGCGAATTTTTACAATGAATGAACGTTCGAAAAATATCAGGGGTATCCACCTGCTCCTCTTTTTGGAAAATTGTATCACTTGATGTGGATTTAGAGGACTAGGAGTAATGTAAATCTATTCAGGACCCCGAAATTTACATTATCCGATACCCCACTCGACTTTTTACTTTTGAATTTATAGAAGACCCAAAAGTGGGTGGATCGAACCAGAGCATGTGGGATGTAATTTTCCATGTATTTTAGGGCTTAGAAACGATTGGTATCCTGTCTCATCATAGCCCAATCGACCATATACCCGGAAAATTTTTTTTCAGAATTTGTATGGCGAAATTAAGTGATTTGCAGACTTTTTGTCGGTTTACCGTAGTGATATAGCTACAAGGAGGGTTATGTGCTTAGCCTGGCCGCTTGTTGGTATGTGACGTTTTTTTAAAGCGAACTGCTCAACTGAAGTTTGATTAGTTCCAAATTATTCGCTGAGAATCCGTAAATATTTTGAAACATTTTGAGCTCAAAATACTAAAGCCATGTTTTATTATATGTATATAATCTGTCCGTTTGACGGTATGAAAGAATTTTTTTTACTTCTTCATGTAGTTAATGTGGAGATCGGAGTACATATTAGTCTCTTCAGAATTTTTTTTTTTTTTTGCCAACTACTTTTCTAAAATGGAAAAATCAATGGCAATGGAAAAATCGTATAATATATTCGATTTAGGAGACCATTGCAGAGCATACTTTGTTGATAGAAGTAACCTCAACGTTTAGAAAGTTCAAAGAACTGGAAGCGTAGGCCTAAGTTCAGAAGTAAATTACTCTGGCTTGACAGGCACCTTAAGTAAGTTGGGTCTGAGAATTAGAATCCAATCGGAAAGCCAGTGAGGGAATAAACTTAAGGAAAGCTGTGGAGGATAACAAAAGATAAATGAGGAATCAAATGAAAATGTGTAGATGTTTCCGCATAAATATAATAATACGATTCCTTCTTTTTTTGACAATAGTCGTAGAGAACCCCGGTTTGTTCGTATTTTCTCTTTCGCCTAATTAGGGATGACCGATCGGTTTTTATAATAATCCGGAAAACTAAATATCATTCTCTTCTAAAGTTCCCAGAACCTTAAATATATTCTTAACTTCTAAAGGGAAATTTTCTTTTCGTAGGCATTTTTAATTTCTCTATATTTAAGATTTTGGAATGAGAACTGTTTTCACTTTACTTATTTATGATAGCTTTATGTCGCAGTTTCGCTATCACAAGTTCGTGATCTGAATCAGATTCTGCACAACGAAGTTAACGAATTCAACTAACGGTATCGTTTCAATAATTCATTTATACACAAATCTATTTATTGTATTATCTTTACATCTAACTTAACTCTACGGATATACACCTTTTTATAGGTAAAATTGAGAAGTGCGCAACAACTTATGCCTTATGTTGTATACCTTATGCTCAAAATTTTAACCACCCTAGGTCCGACCTCTTGAAATGGCAGACCGCACTGATCTAGATTACATAAGCTTGCGATATTCCTTGGAGTTCTATAATTCTAACAGCGACATATCGACGTCATTTTTAACGTTTTTTCTCCAAATAACAATATATAATATATATATATATATATATATATATATATATATATATATATATATATATATATATATATATATATATATTAAATTTTATTCTTTATTATGTAAAGTAGGAATTTATTAATGCAAAACATTTATAATTATAATGTATTTTTAAGGTTTCTGGTACATGTTAAGGGCAAGTGACGACTGGGAGTCTTAGCGCAAGAAAAAAATATCTTATGTGGGAAACACATGGCTTCCTTGTACGCCTATTAAATTATAAATCCATGGCACAAAAAGTGATACTAAATTTGGTTACTAGTTTTCGAAGATCGCAGTAAAAACGACACTCGGCCTCGCGAAATCCATCTATTGACACACACATACACTCACACACACATACTCTCGTTTCTGTAGGTCTCATTCCGTTATTATATGTCGTTTACTTTCAGTTGGAAGTTTCTTCGTCTTACATCTTGAAATTAGAACTGTCAATGTCACTAGATAAAACATTGGAAATCGACAGTTTCGACCTTTTAAGCGGAAGAACCCACTTAACTTAAATCTTATTCTTCTGCGCCAGACTTTTTCATCTCACAAAATGGGAGGAAAACCATTATTTTACTCATAATTTTAACACTTAAAATAAGTAATAAAAATGTTTAATGGGAGTGGAAAAAAAATCGCGTTTGTAGCCTTTATTACCGAAACATATGATCTCTGGATTTAATTTTAATATAATTGTTGATGTAAGTTTATTATTACCTTCAAGTAATAATCCTTTTCGGCTCACCGTTATCAACCAAAATCTAGTTAATACATTCATATTGATATAAAAGTCCTATTTACCAAATTTGATATGTTTTGCATTATATTTTAATATACTTTTTGATGTCTAATATGACCTTGAAGTAAAGTACCGCTTCCGGTTTTCCAATTTAACCCAAAATCTAGTATGTTATTTAAATCAATATATAAATTATAAATACTAAATTTGAGAAGTTTCCTACAGTATTTTAATATAATTTTTTATGGAAATCAATTATGACCTTCAAGTAAAGTATCACTTCCGGTGACCAAGCAGTGACTAAAAAGGGAGGTTCACAACTAGATTTTACGACAATCCTAAATACAAAATTTCAACTTTCTACGGCTAACTGTTTTTGAGTTATGCGAAATACGTACGAATGTACGTACGAACGTACAGACGCCACGAAGAAACTAGTCAAAATGGATTCAGGGATGGTCAAAATGGATATTTCCGTCGAAATCTGAAAACCGAAAATTTTCGCGATTACAATACTTCCTTTACTTCGTACAAGGAAGTAAAAAATGTACACTTCTGTAATATATATATATATATATTGTTTTTGACGTTGTTTTAACTCTGGATTGTTTCATTATGTTTTAATTTTGTTTGTTTTTGTTATTTTTCGATAGTATTTTAGTTTATACAGCCTATATAGTAAAGTTACGAATCTGTTACGGCATTAAAAAGTACTGCAATTGCATTTTTACAAAAAAGTCTGAAGGTCCTAAGCTTCCAGGTTAAAGTAACGAATATGCGTATTAACGTAAAGGTAAAACAATAATTACACATGAAATTATGATATATAAGAAATACAACACCAATAAAAATATTTAAAATAATCGAAATCGGCCCTTATACATAGAAGAATATATCAGTTTTCGCTCTCCTAAAAAGTAGTGTTTTCACATTCGTAAGTTTACCAAAGGAGGTACGACGGATTTAATCGATGTTGTTTCATAGCGGAAATTGAAACCGCTTACGTACTGACCAAGCTATTTCCTTTACCTCCGATTTTGGAGAGTTTTATCCTGACATTTATTTAAACTTCATTATTACGACGAAAATGAATAATAATAAAAAATTAGCGAGGAGATGAAAGAGGATAAAAGAATCCCAAACCCACGCAAGAGCCATGTTTCTTCCGCCTCTTCATCTTTCGTCGTTATTAACTTATTAAATTACTTCAATTGAACCGTGAAATCGTTGTTCGCCTAAAAGTTAATGCGTGTGAGTGAACACACCAAATATTAAGTAACTTTAATTGACAGCTGCTCTCAATCAACAGGATGAACTTTGAAGAAGGGGAAATACATTTTCATTGATGGTATATATTTTATTGAATTTTGGTGCTTGTATAGAAACGTTCCTTTCTTGCCCGCTCCATTGTCCTCTGGAATTCCCTCCCTTCTAATAACCTCCATTCTTCTTCTCTCTCCTGATTTAAATTCCACCTTTTCCAATACCTCCTCACTTCCCATAAAGACGTTGTCTAATCCTGAAATTTTATTTCAAGATTAAAATTTTCATCGGTAGTAAACAATTGTTATTATAACCTCCAATCCTGAAATTCTGATTAGAAATATGTAGTTGTTTTTAATGGTGTTATAAAGAATAACTTATTATTCTTATTTTCTGTTTTTCTTTCTTTTTTTTTTCTTTTTTTATGTCAGTGCGATTATATATTTTACCAGAAGAATATTTCTTTTTTTTTTTTTTGTATTGCTTATTATGCAATTGGCATCATTGTAAATATTAATTGATTTTCATTAGTGTAGACTTTCAGACATCTTTTCTGATCTCTTTTGTACTTTTACATACTTGTTATTCTAAAAGGGCCTATTCCATGAATAAAGTTTATTTTTCTATTCTATTCTATTGTAGTTATCAACTATTCCTATAATTTTTTT
Organism: Rhaphigaster nebulosa; assembly: GCA_948150685.1. Lineage (NCBI taxonomy): Eukaryota > Metazoa > Arthropoda > Insecta > Hemiptera > Pentatomidae > Rhaphigaster > Rhaphigaster nebulosa. Next base: position 47,433,136 of record OX411312.1, on the reverse strand, counting down.
AATACTTATTTCAGTCCTAATATTAAGATTAATCAGAATAATCTCCAGAGGACTAACTAGACATTTAGGGGTCGCAAGGCAAAGACGCAAATTTGGTAAATAATGAAGCATAATTTTCTGGAGCCTTCCCTCTCACGCTTTATCGTTCCCAATACAACAGTAAGCTGTTCGATTTATGTATTCCATTCACCGTAAACTAAATTATCGTTAGTCCAAAAAAAATATATTACATTTTTGACTATACAGTCGATATAACTATTAATACAGTTACATGTTTTACGTAATAAGGTCACGGAAATTATAAGAAAAATGAAAGAAACAGAAATCTAATAATTATTTCATATAACTCCTTCAATACAATAAATTTATAGAGGCAATGCAAACGTGTGTTACTTATGATTAATTGATTGCACAAACTCGCATGGTAGACTAACTATCAAACTTCTGGCATTGAAAAACCGTTTACACCACATTAGACTGCTTAAATGGCCTTTTCTAGATTTTTTCAGTGAAAAAGTTTCAATGAGCTTAGAAAAGTAAATTTCTTTAGCATTAGTATTGGAAACTAATGAAATATAAATAAAGCTTGTTAAAACAAAACAGCTCGGAAAAAAAACATTGAAACATGACGATTACTAATCCGAATCTAATATATCTCCTCACCTCCCCCCTAGTTACGCCTTGGATAATCTTTGAAATTGAGATCTCAGGATGGCATTTCATATTATCTTCATCTAAATGAATAGAATTAAATATTACTTATTTTCAATGGGGATCTTCAAGTGAAACTGCCTGTAGGACTGTAAGATGTTAACACCATTCAGAAAAATTTTACATATTGCTAACAACAAAGTAAAACATAGCAATTAGTAATAATGACCGCGAGGCCGGACTGCATAACAAATCTTTCTTTTGAACAATATGCAGTAAAGTAATGTGGGATAATTGCGTAATCGTTTCATTTAATCCAAATCCTGCACTGATCAGAGCTGATCTTTACGGAGGATGGATGTATCGTAAATCATCCACGAGAGTTGGGTGGTATTACGACTTGTTAAGATATCAGTTTCAGCCTGTTGGATCTGTCAACTTCTTGTGTAGAACTGTATCAGTGTTATCCACCACTAGCCTATTTTTTACATTTCTACCGCCACTAGGTAAGGAAATTATTGTAATAGTGTCAAAATTTCGATGTGCACTTTTCAATGGATCTATGCGTTAAGAGCCTCATGAGTACAAAAAACGCATCTTCGGTCATTGTTCTGTCTTTGTGTGTGCCCCGATTATCTCTTGAACGGATGGACCGATTTTATTTATTTTTTTTGTTGGATTTCAGCTCTTGATCCCACTTTACTAAACCGGACTCCTTGTGCCCAATTGCGCCAGCGAAATACTTGAAAAACGTGTTTTTCAATAGACTCGGTATAGCGCAAAACGGTATAGCGATTTTGATGAAACTCGCCTAAAGTCTTCTGCTTAAAGCTTTCTAACTATTCATATATAATGTATATCCCCGAGAAAAATCATGTAATAAAATTTATAAACAGAAGTGTATTTTATCTGCGCATAGCTCGAAAAGTATGCATTTTATGGTAAATTTTGTGTATAGTAATTAGAAGGAAAATTTAATTTCCTACAAAACAAAATAAGAATAATCGATATCGGGCTGTCATTAGCAAAGATACCGCATGTTGTACACGTTTTTACTTTCTTCCCACTACTAAATAAGGAAAGTACTACAATGGGAACAAAATTTCGAAGTGCAGTTTTTCTTTAGACCAAATAACACTCTTTCGGGTATTCGGTCTGTCTGTGTCCATGTGTTTCAGAACCCTCTGAACCTATAAAATGTTATATTGTCACATCCATTCGAAAGTTATTCAAATTCCCTACAAAACCATAAAAAAAGTAATCTAAATCAGACCTGTATTAGCATAGATATAGCGTATTGAACTCATGCGCATATTTTTATAAAGTATTCTGTGCATGTTCCGACAGAAATCGGTTCATCTTTGTTTAGTTTTTTTATGACTCGATAACTGTGCATCTCCCAGATCAATCTTGATCCTACATTTGAATGATAATTTAATTTTCTATAAAGTTAAATATAAAAAAAAAAAAAAACTTAGACGTATGTTATCGGAGATATAGCAAACAATTTATATTTTGGACTTTCCTCCAAAGCTGTAAGGAAAGTTATTTGAATGGACACTCAAAATATATGTTCTTTTTTTTTTGCTGTAAATGGAACCTTCAGAAGTTGTTTGCGCCCAAAACCTCGACATTTTCGTACTTTTTTTATTTTCTTACTGTAATTCCTAAACGGTGCATTCAATCGAAAACGTTACTCTATAATAAATGAAAGAAAATTAAATTTGGTTAAAAGACCTCCAAAACTACGGTTATAAAACGGCAATTTTTCCAATTTTGTTAAAAATTGAGAAATAATACTATAAATGAGCCTGTAGTTTGGAAATGAGTACTCTAAGCGAAAAACGCATAGTATAAAGTTTGTAGAGCATCAAATTCTGCGTCCACTGATATTGTCCCTCTCATGAAAAATACAAATTTTCGACCTCCTTTTTGTCCGTTTTCAGCCATCTTGAAATACCGCTAAAAATAAGCACTTGCTTCACTTATTCCTCAGTAACTCACTTCCAGTGCATTTAAGGTGAAAATGTCATGAACAACTTGAATTAATTTTTCTGAAAGTTTTATATGTAATATTTTCTTAAATTCGGAAAAGCTACTGCGATACGGTGCCTTGTGAATCTGTAGATATGTACAAAAAAACGCAAATAGTTTGATATGGTCACGTCTAGATAAAATTTTTTTAGTGCAATTTAGCAAAACGATGCAGAGGATTAAATTTCCTACAAGATTCATATAAAATATTATTCTCAATAGACACCATGATATATTGAAAGAACAATTTTAGAGAATGTTGACTGGAAAGTGAAAATATAGTATTCATGAATATGGTATCATCATTTATCCATTATGTATGCGATGTATACGTATAGTTCAAAAATACAGACTCAAATAAAGTTAACGAAACCTCACCTCTCCCAATTTAGTAGAAACTAATGCTCACTTGTTACTGCCTTAAGGGTTAAGTGCGTACGATGTATCAGGAAGACCTCATTCAAGCAGTAGCGGCTTTGAGGCAATTGCAAAATAATTCCTTTCTTGAGGATTGTTGCAATTACCGGGAAAAAAAAAAAAACTTGCCTGAGATTTACATTTTACAAACTTCAGTGAAAGTGAGATGTGAATTGTATTTGAATAAATGCATAGAAAAAATGAGACTTATATTTTAATTCTCTAGTCTCTACAGGCCAGGCAACAGATTTTGTAGGCAAAATAATTGTCGGAAAGCTGGAAACGGCTTTAATTTCTTCATTTTCAATTAAAACGAATATAAAACCGCGACATTTTCGGACTTTTTTTATTTTCCCACTATAATTCCTAAACGGTGCATTTAATAGAAAAAGTTATTCTATAATAAATTAAAGGACATTAAATTCTGCTTCAAATGAATGCCACTACATATTAATTCGGTATTTTTCAATTTCTTTAAAAACCGGAGATTCGAATTTTCTTTATAATAAGTAATTTTCTATTTAACACACTAATAAACATCGGATCTGTTGTTCTTTAAATTAAAACATGTTACCAGGTTTAATGATTGGGATAAATAGAGTAACACCCGGCTATATAGCTCAAGACTACCGCAATTGATCCCTTACAGATTGGAAAGGCCTATATCAATTGGGTGGGTATAGAACCTCCTGCTCGAGATTCGGAACACGTAACCAAATTAGTTGCCATCGGTACTCCTCGTATGTGTTTCATCATCTTCTTATTTCGTTATCTTTTTAGTTCGTTAGCTATGATCAAGAACCCCATACTGCTCTTGTAGATAGGACAATATTCAATCTATCCCAAACCCCAAGAATAACTGTAGTCCTATCCGGTAAAGCATGGGGTTCCTCAAGGGCTGGTATTATACGGCCTCCCTGGCTTTATCTAATTTATAAAAACATAAGGCTATAAAATAACTGAGTTTTTCTAACCAATTCTTTTCTCTTCTTTCCATTCTGACTCGTAGATGTAGGTTCTTATCCCGAAATCCAGCGGCCTGAAGCTATAATGGCTTATGCAAGATTCTTGTTTTTATTAGTTGCATACAAGACTGTGTAATTAGCCTATAAATATTTACCTAATCATATATATCCTTATTTTACATTTCATTGAGAATTTGTTTGAGAAAATTTAGGTTAACAAAGCAAGAATTAGAACCAAGGTACAGTATGGTACCTATGTCTTGTTAGGGTGTCTTAGGAATGTGAATGTTGAAAATAAAAATCGATGTATCATATCGATATTTTTCGAATATACCGACATAGCAGTTCGATAGATCGAACAATATCGATATTTCGATAAATCGAGCTTAAATATTTTGAATTTTTAAAACCCTCTCCTTTAATGGTTGGGGGCTCAAGGAATGTGGAAAACTATGGATTTATGGAAATATCGATATTTTTGTCTGATAGTTTTAACTCGATATGTATATATATATATATATATATATATATATATATATATATATATATATATATATATATATATATATATATATATCGATACTAAATTTTTTTCCTAATTAAACAAATAAATAAAGAAAAATATGCTTTAAACAAGTCTATAACTTTGATAAGTTTCAGTCATTATTAATTGAATTATGATTTTCTTCCTTCTTTTTCTTTTTTCTTTATATTAAGAAATTTAATTAATTTTTATCTAGTTTTTAGTAATGAATTTTTCTAATAAATCCTTTTTAATTTTTTTCGTTTTATGTTTTAACGATTCAATTAACGTTTTCTATAATTCCTATATATGTATTCTATAATTCCTATATATGTATTCAATAATTCCTTTATAATTCCTATATATATTTTCTATATTCCTAATATGTAATCGAAGACTTAATGTAAATACCCTCTTCTTCTTCTTTTTCTTCCGCTTTCAAAGATAAAAAACATCGAGGCCCGATATATCGAAATGTTGTTATTTCCCATTGGTATTTCGAACTTCGATATATTTGGAAACTCTCGATAAGATGATTTATTTTTGTTCGATATTTATATCCCTTACCAGAAACTGTTAATATGCTTGAAAAAAAATCGACTATAGACAGTGACACGAGCACACCACACTCCAAGATTTTTTGTTTCTTTGTTTGCCGAACCCGCTATTCTTTGTTAATTTATTTTTTTTTTTATAGATTTTTATTTGTTAAAAAATTTATTTTTGGAAAAAACATCGGTTTTCAATAATCAAATTTTAATATTGATATTATCATATATCGAAAAAAAACTGTCAGACAAAAATATCCCTAGAGTGTCTCATTCATTTTCAACATGTCCGAAAGTAGGCTCGCAAACAGTCGACTTATCAATGCCCAGTTAAAATTTATTGGGGTGCTTTATATTGTCAAAGCCCACAATAACAGACCCATTATTTTATTTCATTATTTTTATTAAAAATAAATAACAATAATAGACCCTATAGACGGTTGTCGACCAAGACTAATGGGCCGATTATTAATTGGTAATTGTTATTATTGTAGCTAATTATTTTATAAAAACCGATATAAAATACTGATTCAATTAAGTATGGTAGATCGAAATCCATTCTGACCCTCCTCGGGGTACTTGCTGCGTTTCAAGGCCTGTAGTTAATGACCAACCAAATACTTGAAAACCTTGAATAAGAATTCCTGTTTTTAAAAATATCCAGAGTTTAAACTAAATATTAAAATATCAGCATGATATTGCCCATGTCAAATTCAAAACCGATAGATAACAATTTAAAAAATAAAATCGTAATTAATTAGTGACTAATAAATAGGTTTCAGATTACGACTTATTCTCGCAAAGGATTCCGGTTCAATCAAGTACCCTTTGTGTAATGGATATAGCAGTAATTGAATGGAATATTATACTTACCGAACTTCAGTTTATTAAATTAATGATTATATTCATTCCATAATTATTATTCTCTGTGTCTATCGTAGTATATAGTATTATCATCTCATATAATATTATTACGTCATATATTGTAATTATTATTGTTATTATTCTATCCCTATATTTTTGTATCTTATTCTGAAGTACATTAAACACACAATATTATTTTTATACCACTTAATTATTCATAATTGGGCCATTCTCATCAGTCTTGTCAAATTCGCGTAATTTGACTTTGAGGTTGTTATTGCATACCTCAAATTATTATGGAGTTGGATCCAATTTTCGTACATATTATTGGTGAATACACCTGTTATTAGTAAATAGTGAATGGCCAAAACATTTACATTTAAGTAAATTTAAAATTTTAAAATAGATTATGAATGGTAACTGTTGGAGTCCAAATGTCTGTGTATGCAACAATTAATGTGCCTTCCCTTTGTATAACAAAGTCAGAAATGGGTGAAGTAAGTAAAAAAATATAGAATAAAAGAATATTTCAATCTTATTAACATAGAGATCTCAGAAATTATTTATCTGTACAAAATACCAATGAAAAAAAATAAATAGGAATTAACTTTATCAATATCATTACGGATCATACAATAATCTAACATCAAGAGAAATATATAACTTCTTTCTGAAATATGATGAAAAAATGGTTTTATTATTTAATAAAACGATACAATGGACATTATTATCCAATTTCGCGAAATATTCAGAATGATGCAGGATTATGGAAAACTTTGGATATCATAAAAAATTCATAATAAAAGAGGTGTTAATAATTTGAAAATAAATGAATTTTAAATATTTTATAATTCATATTCCTTTAATAGGAGAAGTTTTGAATATTAGTGTTACATTTTATTATACTCACAATAAAAATTCATTAAATAATTTTTAAGTTACACGTAAAAAGCAAATATGAAGATCTTCTCAAATATGTTACTGTCCGCATTGGTATACATCGATGTGCTATTTTAAAAAAATAAGTAGTATTCAAGTTTATGAACATTTCCAATGGTTAGGAGGTCATCAAGAGCTTATGTCTCCATGGTGTGATGAAAACAAGTGCTCAAGTATGTTATCATTTTGATTTTAGTTGTAGATTCAGTTTTACGCAGATGCTCTGCATCTCAGAGTAATAATACTGCATCATGAGGTATTGCATCGTCCATGGCCTAAAGGGATTTAAGATTATCACCTTCTAAAACGATCATTTCCCAAAATAACAGTGGTAACATACTTGAAATCTTGTTTTCACCAATCCCTGGAGGCATAAGTTCTTGATGACCTCCTAACAATTTTAACCATTATCTACTATAAATGTAAATATTTCGAGCATTCACTATTTACAAATGATAGGTGTAATCACCATTAACATACGAAAAAATCGGAGTCAACTTCATAGTAGTTAGACGTATGCAAAAACAACCACAAAATCAAAAGGTGCGACAAGCCTCAAAAGAATGACCCAATTACTTTTATTATTTTATTTTATTTTTTATTTAATTTTTGTTTTTGTATTTCGATGTATTTTTTTTCCACGTAACTTATGTTACTTCATAATAGATTATTAGTTTCTTATTATTTCTATATTACTTTTCATATTATTAATTAAGTATATTCTGTATTATTTATGTAAAATTGTTATTATTTCTGATTTAAATGTATTACTCCTCATTTGCTTCGTGATATTGGGTGCCATTATATTAGTGATCACATAATTAGTTCCAAGCTAATATTATGAAATTATTGTATGGCAGACCATTTTACTGGACAATTATTCGGAACTTGTCCGATGCTTCAAAGCCGACATCAGCTATGGACTCTGTTATTGTGGTGCTCATTATAAGGAATCTATCGAGAAAAAAAATTTGAGATTATAAACAAGTGAGGATTATATGAGGAAGAGATTGAGATAGACTACCAATGCTTACTATACTGGACGAACTTGATAAAATTTTGGTTTTGCTAACTAAATTTTCTCAAACAAATTTATAATCAAATATAGAATAAGGATATATAAAATTAAATAGGCCAAGACAGTTTCAGGTTGACTATGAACTGTTTGATACATTTTTTTTCTTTAACATGATATATCGAGAAATTGATTTGAACTATATTTATTTATTTAATTGTTTCGTCTCAACCCCTTAGGGCCATAGTTATGTTTAAAAACAAGGAAGAATTTAGCTTAAAGAGAATGGTTTTTTTATAATTAGTTAGCAAGAATATTGAATTTTGTCTCGATTATTCAAACTTAAAAAAAGAAAAAAATTACAATTAGAGTGTTATAAATAATTAAGAAGTTTTCTATCAAAAGTTAATTCATCCACATTTCATAAAACAAGATTTTTTTGACGAATGAAAATTATACATCTAAAAATAATCAAGTGCTATATTAGCTATATAAAGTGCTGCACAAAATACAAAGTGTGCTCCTAAAACCACTGCCGAGAAAAGGAATAATGCACTTGGTATCTTTGTTCAATTCCTGTTTAAAGTTATGGTATTATCCTCTTGCATGGAATTATCCTGTTCCGATTCTGAAACTCGGGAAGTCAGTGGATGAGCCATTCCACTACCGTCCTCTCAGTTTAATAGCCCACTTGGACAAAATATGCGAGAAAGTCGTCCTAAATTACCTAAGGAAATTCTGTTTTAAAAATGAAATAATTCCTTCAGAACAAGCTGGACGGAGTACAGAACATTCTTTGGTCAGGCCGCAAGACGATGTAACCAGTAATTTCAACAGAAACAAAGCAACTGCTATGATAGCCCTTGGTTGCTCCAAAGCATTTGATTCTGTAGCACACGGGCTACTTTGCCAACATCTAAGCAGCCTGGGGTGTCCGGAACAGTATTATTCGGTCATCAAATCATTGTAAAGGATCATTATTTGGCAGAGCTCTCTGGTCCCGTATACGTCATGCGTAGGGTTCCACAAGGCGCGGTGCTATCACCTGTATTTTTTTCCATTCATACTGGTAAAATTGTTGAAAGTACCAGAATGTCGCAGTGTCAGCTTTTGCAAATGATATTGCCGTCAAAAGTAGCAGCTTAAATGTCCGCAAGGCTGTAAAGCAATCCGTAAATGCCTGTCAAAAAAATAGTAGAAGAATTCAACATGTATGTGACTCGAGATAAAACGAAGGGCCTAACATTTCAGTTCCAGAAAGGGATGAAGAAGTTCCAATCACAGTTTCAAATAAATAATTGCCTTAACAAATAATCTAAAAGTATCGTTTATCTTGGAATCGCGTTTCACATTCAAGGTTTTTGGCACCCTTTCGTAAAAAAATCAAAACTGTACGAATTAAAAGATACCGGGTTAATCATCTTCTCGATTAAAAGCTTTAATATATAAAACTATTTTACGTCCCACTCTATTGTATGGCCCACCATTATTTTCAAACATAGCTAAGTCGACAAGATAGCTTTACAATTATTTCAAAATTGAGTATTACAAAGATTAGTAAATGAACCTTAGCTGCAAAGAGTGAAAACATGGAGGCTCCATGAGGAATTAAAATGTCAAGAGTTATGAAATTGAATTCCTAACTGAGAGAAATAAAAAATTCTAGGAATGTATAAAACAAATAACTGGGGTACACCAGTTGGTAATAATTATTTGGAAACTTAAAATTTAGTTTTAGTTTTAGATGGTAAGGTTTTCAATACAAATTCCCTTTATCTCCATTAGATATCCCTATATTAAATTTTTTTTTAAATATTTTTTCATAAGTGATATTTTGGCTTTTGATAGAACAGTCCTCAATTGTTGTAAATAAAAAATAGTTCAAGCTCTACTAGTATTATTGTAAGAACATTTTACTTAAGTAATTATTATTAAATCATACTACAAAATGTGTTGTATTTCGTGCAATACGATAAACTCTTGTTATTATTATGTAGTAGTAAGTTTTGTTAAGATATAATGTAAAACATCTCGAATTTGGTAAATTATACTTTTATATCAATATAAATAATATTGGTTGGAATTGGTTTGGTTGAAATTAAAGAGCCTAAAGGGGTAATTTACTTGAAGGTCATAACAAACTTACATCAAAAGATACATTTATATTTAATACAGAGATCATATGGTTCGGTGCTAAAGGTTATAAACGTGATTTTTTTCTCCACTCTAATTGAGCAATTTTATTACTCGTTTTAAATGTTAAAATTGAGTGTAAATACTTTTTTTTCCTCACCATTTGTGAGCTGAACGGGTCTGCAGGAGGAGAATAAGATATAAGTTAAGCGTCGATTTCTAATGCTTTAACTAGTGATATTGACAATAGTTCTAATGTTGTCACGGAACAAGAAGAAATCTCTTGGGAACTTGTTACCTACTGAAGTAAAACGACATATACTAACGGAATGAGACCACCATAAACAAGAGCTTATGTTTGTCTGTATGTGTTAAAAGATGGACGCCGAGTGTCGTGTAAGCTATCTTCGGAAATTAATAAACAAATTTAGGGTCACTTTTTGAGCCACGGATTTATAGTTTGACAGGCATACAAGGAAGCCATGGGGCGTCTGAATCAACTGTAAAAATTACAATTTTTGATTTTTTTAAGATCTTGGTTTATTTTTTCCTGATTTTCGGACTCAATATGTTTGGTTATGATTTTCCTGCGTTTCAGAAAAGGTTTTTTGTTATTTTAGCTGATTTTTATTTTTATTTTATTCTGCAGTGTTAGTTTTATTATCTATAGCACTTTGTGGGGTTTTTGGTCTGTTAGGTGTACGTTTTGATCCTTAAATTTCACAGTGGATATATTTGTTATAGTTGACTCTGAACTCTTAGTTTCAGTCTCTGACTAAACAGAATTTTTTTCTCTTTAAGCTGATAAAGGATATAGCGAGAAATGGAATTAAATTAATTTAAATTTAATTTAAATTAAATTATTTAAGATTTTGGGATGATTTTCGCTCGTTACAAATTTAGAAAACAAAAATCTGTTTTATATCTGTTGATTAATGGGTACACTTTTGAACAAAATAAACGGTACAGCTGTCAGACAGTGCAATTGCCAGAGAGGCTTATGTCAATGTTCCAACCGACGGAAAATCAATATCTGCTATATATCCTCTTACAGGCAAGATACATTCATATATGTTGCCTATCTTATATCGGGGTTATTTATTCTAAAGTTTTCTGAAAGAGAAATATTTTATCAAATTAGTATACGTCTAACATTGTATACATTTCATGTCTATTCTTTAAACCATCTATCAGATTTATTATTTTTCAATATGTTATGTTTGCTAACGACTCACAATTTCAATATAAATTCTTATGTAAAAAAAAGTCCAAGTTATTTACGGTTTTTTTTTTGGTTAGCACATAAAATACAATACTTTTGAACATATTTAATGTGGGTCCTTACATAACCATCTATAAGTTTAGTTCTAAAACAAAAATAAATATTTCGGTGGTCGGAACAACGTGACACGCTTAATATTACGATCAAAACGCGTAATCGGACTTTTTCATGCTTCGGCTGCTCCGAATTTGCGAATGGTGGGGAAGTGACTAAGGATGGGAAAGTCCTCTCTCGATCTCGTTCCAGCGCTGGAAGCTTGGCTAGAACCGTCAGAGAGCCTTCCTCCACCCTTGATCATTTCCCTTCACTCCCTCACCACTAGGTGCCTAGGCAAGAAAAAGTCCGATGTTCAAACACGTTTTTCAGGTATTAAATCGAAGCTCACATATATTTCATAAAAATAGGGTTGGAGGAAAACTCATCGGGAAAAAAACAGCGCTTTGAAAAATCGCTCTAGGGCAATTTTGACTCATGTTCAAATCTCTTTCCGATGCTACGTTTTTTTTTTCATTTTCTCAATTTCCGGAAAAAGTTATTATTAGTTTTGCAAATATTTATGATTTTAGTTAGGCATTAATAAAAGAGACAATTTAAGCCCCAAAACAAGTCCTGTAATAAAATGGCCATTCACGGTGTTTAATTTTTTTGTTTTTTACTAAAATTTGTTGACCGGTTTCAATTGTTTAAAACACATTTCCGCCCTATTAAACACCATTAACTACGTACTATTTTTCTTTCTTCAATATAAATTTTTCAAATTTTAATCGTTAAACAAAAAACACTTTTCGGCACGTTAATGATTTTTTTTTTTACAAGGTTTCGATTTTATCTTACATGTACAATTTGTTTCTATTATTTCTCTCCTAATTATCACGCTGAGAAAGTGCATTGGAATTTTTTTTTTCAAAAAATAAACTATAACGCCTGGAATAGTAGTTGAGAAAGTGAAATTTAAACTTTATAAACTAATAACATTCAATAAAAAATGTGCTGGTTTGCAATATTGACTCACTATTCAATATGCTATATCAGAATAAGCCTATTACATGCCATGAGGTAGGGTCGGTATTAATGAGGGAATAATTTAATATTATTTGCATGAAATAAGGGCCAATGGTGCATATAATGGCCAATTTTATTAATTTATGATTAGGTAATGATAATAAACGGAATAGGGTAGAAAATGTATCACTTACATTTTATTTATGGCATTTTTATTAAACTATTATAATTATTATTGTTATCGGGTAGATTTTTAGAAGATTAAAAATTACGACTTACAGCAATAATACACAGAAGGCTCTGGAATGTGAAGATCTGGAGTAAACTGCATATCGAAACTTTTACCCGTTTTCGATATTTTCTGTTTATCTAAAATAAATTATAAAAAAAAAAAAGTCCAAAGTTATTTTATCCCTATCTGGTCATTTCTGGAATAAGGGGTTAATTCAATCTAAACCAAAGTAATATTTAGAATTAGCCAATGTTTAAAATTAATTTTCTCTTATTCCTTCTATGTTCTCTAAAATATCATTATCATACTCCGATCCTCTTTTACCGCTGTGCACTTTGAGGATGCCTTCTGCAGGGCTTGGACCAAGTGTCTCTCTCCTCCTGTTCCAGTCCACCCTCGTTTTTTTTAATGCCTCCCGCACACCTTCCTCCCAGCTGATCCGTGGTCTTCTTCCCTCTCCTCATAGGTCATCCTCGTGATTCTTTCTGGATTCATCCTGAGGAGGTGTCCAAACCATCGTAATTTATTCTCCTCTAGGATAGTCTCCACCGGCTGCACCTCGATATTTGACCTAATAGTGGTGTTGTGGAACCTGCCTCTCCTGGTCTTTCCTTCGACTTTTCTCACGCACCGCATCTCCATTGCCTGGATCTGGCTCCTGTGTTTTGAGGTGAGGGTCCATGATTCAGATGAATATGAAGAAATGGGCAGGAACGTTGACTTGTAGATGGGCATCTTTGTCTTCTTAGTGACTCCTCTTCTGTTGTGGCAGCCTCTTCGGACCGAGCAGAACATTCGTCCAGCTGGTTCTTGCCTCTATGTCACCACCCCGTCGATAAAGAAGCTTGAAACCAGTCTTGAAATCCTGAACCTGTTCCAAGATCAATCTCAGGATTCTCATAACTCTGTGGGGTTTTCTTCCGTCTCTCATGCAGTAGTTCGTTTTTTTTCTGGGTTAATATACTATTGATCTGTCCAACTAGGAGAAGAGACGACCAAAAATGAGCTGGGTGAGAGATCTGCATTCCTGGATTACGATAACTAATATGCATAAAATTCAAGCAAACAAAATTCTATTTTATTATTTTAATGAATGTCTGATAAATGAACGATTTTATTATTATAATTTTAATTAAAAATGTACGAACCGTCAATGTGATCCTTGTTGGATTCATAATCTGCGTAATAACTTAAATCGAAACTGGAACATCCTATATTACGGTTGGTACCTTTAAAGACTACATAAAAGGAAAAAATATTGCTAAAAATAAGATATGATAATTCCAGGATTTCCACAGAAAATTCTATTACAATTGTAATACAATATCTTTTGATAAACATTTTAAACCTTAGTACTTTACAATGACAGATTAACACACACAATAATTTTAAATGTATTGATGAATACGTATCCGGTTGTGAAGTCAGTAAGCCCCAGGTAAAAAGCTAAAGGATTGGTTGCACATGATGGGTTGAAATCATCCCTATAAACAGAAACGAATTTGGTTTACATATTCTCTTTGTCATGAAAATATTGTCATATGTTGTGTGTCTGCTCATTAAACATTACAGATTTATAGCCAATCTAAATAAAAAAATAAATCTGACATATATTTTTTAAATTTTAAATTTATATGTTTGTAAGGTATACTTTTTAAAATTCATCACTGACGAATGTCTTTTTTCCTAAGAATCACACGTAAATTAATCTTGTATATTGTAAAATACATATTTATATATTATGCACAAAATTTTGCATTGTCTAAAATTTTACATAGGTCAAACATCCCAAATTCTGCACAATATAATGTATCAACTGCACAATATAATTGTAAGAATATTAACAGAAAGGAACCTTTTCACAGCCAAGGCAAATATGTAACAAGTCTTTGATTTTGATAAGATTCGACCGACTCAAAAAGAGAGAAATTGCTTAAAAAGGAAGATATTTCAGGCTACGCACATTGGACAGAAGTTGGATATCACCGTTAATTATATTAGAAATTTTTTTTTTTTTTTTTTAATTGCGAAACGTTAAGATTTTTCGAAGGAATGAGATGGTACGGGAGGCGGAAAAAAAGTGTAACACAAATAGTAAAAGCTATTTATTAGATCTTCTTCAGGGCTGAATAAACAAGATACATAAATAAAAATATAACAATGGTATATGCAGTGAATGAATTAATAATTAAAAAGACTTTGTGAGAAAACAGTGAGGAATTTGTAAAATGAAACTGATAGAATAATAACAATTAAAATTAAATAAGTGAATATTAATATATTAAGCTGATTATTAATAAAACTGGTTATTTAATAATAAAAATAGATCAAAAGAGAAATAACAATAACTAAAAAATTAATAACTCTGTTAAATAAGTAAAAATGAGAAAAAAATAAATAAACAGATAAAATTTAGTACCTTGAAGCTCAAAGAGGGTTGGAGGAGTGGCTTAGCAAAAAGCAAACTAATTTAGGAGGCGGTGTAGGTGTAGTAATTATGTCATTAATATTTAAATAGAGAAGGCAGTGGGGGAGGGTTGTCATTATAAGTGCCATCTGTATGGGAGGTAATGAACAAAAACTATGTATATACAAGCGAATACTGATAGAAAGTTTTCAGTATTTTAGTAATTTTAAAAATACCTTTAAAATAAGCAAAGTTATACAGGTATGGTGTAGTGGTAGTAATTATTACTCCAACACCGCCTCCTTAATTACTTTGCATTTTGCTGTCTTGAGTCACTCCTCCAACCTCCTTTGGGCTTCAAGGTACTAAATTTTATCTACTTATTTATTTTTATTTATATTAGCATTTTTTACTTATTTAACAGAATTATTCATTTTTTAGTTATTGTTATTTCTCGTTTAGTTTATCAATTTTTATTATTAAATAGCCAGTTTTATTAATAATCAGCTTACTATATATATATATATATATATATATATATATATATATATATATATATATATTTGTTTTTTAATCCAGCATATGTGCACCGCGGCCTATTGTACGCTGGCCTGAACCGTTTAAACAGGCCAGTAGCCTTTGCAAATCTGAGTAGACTCATAGGTTCCGTCATCTCGCAGAGGTTAGCGCCAGTGATCCGGCCACAACCAAAGTGGAGGTACCGCACCCTTGTCAAAGCATCGCATCCACAGACTATGTGGAAAGCCGTTTCGTCCTCCATCCCACACAGTCTACATGTCAGTGACTCAGTTAGCCCCATGTTGTGGGGATGCTTGTTCAGTTGGCAGTGTCCTGTATATAGTCCCGTCACTCTCCTAAGGTTAAACCTATCCATAAACAGAAGAATCTCACTTCTTTTGGGACAAGGTCCATCGAAAAACAGTTTGGAGCGTATCTGTTTCCTAGTATTTTCCAGTAGTTCTTAACTTTATTGCCTACAGCCACTCTAATACGCCTTTCGGCATAGCTAAGGCTTATGCCACATATGGGCTTTGGTGTACAAGTTTTCAATCTCAGAGCCTCTCCTTGCAAGGTGATCAGCTTTTTCATTCCCCAAAACTCCCGTGCTTAATATATTAATATTCACTTATTTATTTTTAGTTGTTGTTTTTATTCTGCCAGTTTCATTCTACAAATTCATCTATCAACACAACTGCATGCGAATCTATTGTCTGTTCTAAGAGCTTTCATGTCACACGAGGGGGTGTAGATCGGTATGTTCAAGGTATGGCTTGAGGTAGTGATGGAGGGTAACGGATCATCAGGAATGTGGTATAGGATGATTTAGGGATGTTCAGACATGGTTTGAGATGGTTAGCGATGGTATGGGATGGTCATAGATGGTTTGAGATGGTTAAGAGTGGTTTGGGGAGGTCAGACATGGTTGGAGATAATTTTAAACCAACGCGGGTCACGTAACTGGATCACGTGACTAAAAAGGGGCGGGGCATTACGGTCACGTGACTAAAAGGGGGCGTGGCCTAATAGTTAAGGTTAGGTCGAGGTGAGACCACGTGGTGGTTAAGGTAGGGTCGAGGCAAGACCACGTGGCAGTTAAGGTTAGGTCGAGGCAAAAATTCAAATTTTCCCCCATAGGTCACGTGACCAAATGCTGGCTTCTGATTGGCTGAAATGTTTTGTTGCACCAGCTCCCCTAAATTCCCTCTAGTAAGAATATATATATATATATATATATATATATATATATATATATATATATATATATATATATATATATATATATTTAATGTTTTCACAATTTAAATATTAAATAAAATTATTACTTTCACTAATATGTTGTTTATTTCTGTTGATAAGCCACAGTTGTTCAGAAAATAAATAAATTCTCTGAATATTTTGGATAAATGTGATAAGTCTAACCTGGACCCTATTTCATAATAAAGCATAAATATAAGCTGTAAACATATTAGTGGAAAGATTTGTTTTTATGTTACTTATCGTCTTTAGATAATGATAATTTTTTCAATTTTCTTTTTTTAAATTTACTTTTTTTGATATAGCTATTTTAAATGTAATCGTATTTTAACATTTTACAGTGTTAGTCATAGGCGTAGTAAGTCATAGTCTAACTTGTAATTTTGTATTTTATTATGAAACAAAGGGTGTCTATAAAGTAAAGTAAAGTACGAGGTGTTATATTGTTGTTGTAATGTTGAAACACGATAATATTTAAAATAGTCATATTAAAAAACAGTAAATTAAAATAAATGAATTAAATTATTATTATCTAATGACGAAAAGTAACTTGTAACCTCTCAACACGAAACTTTCCACTTCTACATTTCTCACTTTCACTTGTACTTTATTATTAAATAGGGCCCGGATAGCCTTTTACAGTTAATTTTTTAGTGGTGTTTTTATTTTCCAGCTTTTCTATTTCTGTTGTTCAGCTGTTTTAATATTACATCAGCTGTAGTACTGTTACCTCACGTTACCTTCAGTATGTGTTGTGATGCCTAGAAGTGATGTGCTGCCCTCTAGTTTATAGGTCTTCTTTAGGATATTGATGTGAGATGTACTGTATTTGTAATGCATATATGTGATCTCGTCTCTTTCTGCCATGATAATGTCTGAACCGTCGAAACTTTGACTGGTTAGTTATTTGCAATTTGAAAGCTATTCTTTCGGAGTTATCCTATTATATCCTAACATTAATTTTCTTGTCTTTTGTTCGAGTTTTTGTCCTTTTTTTTCAATCTTTGTTTCTATGATTTTATCATTGGTTCGATTCTTACCCTTACCCAGTATCTTAGGATGTCCTATATACCTCTTATCTTTTTCCTAATTACATATATATATATATATATATATATATATATATATATATATATATATATATATATATTCTTAAACTTGAATAGGACATACAACAACCGTAATGTTAAATATCAGTTTTACTTTAAAAAGTTCTAAATGACAAAAAACGCACGATTTTCTCGAAGTAACTCAAGAAAAAAAAAATTGTTTGCTTGAAAGTAAATGTACAAGTTTCAGTTTCACCCAAGATTTAGATGAAATACTTGACTAAACACATGCATATGTATCACGTAATAAGTATATGTAGCACATGTATTTATCGTAATAAGAAAAAATACCTTTAAACCTCTTGAAAAGTCTTCTCTGAGTTTTCAGTATTTTTTTTTGTTTGAGATCGTTTAATGAAGTTCAATCATAATTTCATCGTACTCAGCAGAATATAGCGAAAAAACAACCTGGTAACCAAACTGGTCTGGAAGGATCAGCAAATTGAATTTTTATGCAAATATAAATGGCTGCTATAAATAAAAAATGGA
The DNA here is from genome assembly GCA_948150685.1 of Rhaphigaster nebulosa. NCBI lineage: Eukaryota > Metazoa > Arthropoda > Insecta > Hemiptera > Pentatomidae > Rhaphigaster > Rhaphigaster nebulosa. The sequence goes on along the minus strand of OX411312.1, from coordinate 47,414,750 downwards.
AAAAGACCAAAAATATGGTTCATAAAACTCGTTTCACTTAATTTTGTAAATTACGGAAAGAAGATGTTTTATGCATATGCATATGCATATAATGAGAGGTTACCCTGTAACGATTTCTGTTTAATAATATTTATATTTTTGCAATTGTTACGATCAACTGCATAGTCTCCCTCATCCCCAACCCATTGAAGAATTTGGCACCTACTTTATTCACAATACAGTGAGTGGTACACAATTATTTTTAAACGTGGTTTACGGCCTGAAATTTCTGTAATCATGATTATAAAAGCTTTGAAGATAGTATTTTTAAAAAGTTCTGAACAAAGCTTTTTCTTAGGAACTTGTTTGAAACAGTTCATACAAGAACTATTATGTTACAGCTTTTTGGTCAGAACTTATATAGTAAAATCTCTCACTGAGAACTTAATCATAATAACTTTTATAATAAAAGTTCTTTAAGAACTTCAAGGTAATAACTTTTATATACAAGTTCTATATTCAGAACTAAGAACTTTTTAGTGAGATAATATAAAAAGTTCTCAATTATTAAAGTTCCCCATTAAATGCCGAAAATACTGATGGAATTGTCTTGAAAGGTTTTCTTATCTTAAAATTATTTCTTTAAACAAACATTCTGTAGGTTTTTTAATTAAAATTAAAGCAATTTTTCTATTGGAATTAAAAATAAATGTTAAATAAAATTAATAAAAAGGTAATTATTTTTCTATTTGTTCTTTTATTTCGAATCTTTCAATTTTTCGAATTGGTGCTGTTTCTCGAGGTTTTCCCCACCTTCCGAATATTCTTCTTAAGCCTTGCTCTCTACGTATGTGAACACTTATATTTGAGAACTTATATTTAAAATGTTTTAGTAGGAACTTCTATTAACAGAGCTTTTATAAAAAAAAGTTTTGGCAAGATCATATATTAATAGAACATTTAATAATATAAGTTCTTAAGGAACTTTTTATCAGAAGGTTCATTTGTGCAGAACTTTTATGTTAATACTTTAATTGTAAAAGTTCTTGAGAAACAGTTAAACTGGAAGTTCAAAAACTGTTTCGTGCTCGGCTTTTTATACCAACTTTCCTACTCCATATAGACTACTGCTAAGCTGTAAACAACTTAAAGTACTTAGACGTAAGACGTGACTGTAGAATGTTGAATGAAACAAAAGAGACAGACTTGTATAGAACAAGAATCAAGATTAACTCCAACTCGCAAAATGAGCACAGCCATGAGCGGAGAACAGCTAAATTATATTGAATTAGAGCCAAATTAATTTGCCACCTGCCTTGAGGTGGGCGTTTAGCTCATGGCCAGAACTGTATTATGCGCTCTCAAACTAACCGAACGTTGTTTCTACAAACCGTATTATTATTAATTAATTAACCAAAACGATTAAAAGCATAATATATGCTAACAACACATATGCAGCAGCATAGAAACAATGATCGTTTTAAAATTTAATTTAAATTAATTATGATAAATATATTGGAGGAAATCGCTTTAGATTTAGACTGAAATATATACTATTATATAAAAATGAGGAGGTTGTATGTTTGAAAGTGTTTATTTCAGAAGCTATCATTACTAAATAAAAAAATCTTTTAGCGTTATACCGTGCAATGGGTAAGATTTTAGGCTATTTAACACCACGCTACGACCCATAGGAACCAAGTTGACGGTAGATGCAATTGAAGAAGTTGGTATCTTATATATTATCTACCTATTTTTACTTATATATTTTCATGTTTTACAATTCTAAATGTTCATACTTTAATGGTTATTATCCCACCAACCCTCAAAAACATCTATTTGAGATAAATGGAAATAAATGTTTTTACATGAAATTAAATTCAGCTTAAAGTCGAAATAAAATAAATTTACAATTTTGATTAATTATACTTAATTTTTACCAGTCATTTTTAGTTTTATTATTAATTATTAATTTTAGTCATTTTTTTACCAGTAATTTCAATATGGCATGTGGCATATTAATTGATATTGATGGTTAGATTAACTTTCATGATGTTAAATAAAGCTCGGTTGGTTTTGGTAAATCGTAGAATGGTCCCTTCAAGTTCAAATGATATATATGCTTCGATTTTCGTCATTTTGTGAGTTAGTCAGTACATAGAAACGGTCTATTAATGGCAGGTATCATTTTAATTCACTCATAATACAGAGGAATTTAACAGCATTATATCAATTTTTCTGAATTAGTAGAATTTGACCCCTGAAATTGCAATTTTTTAATTTGAGTATGCCAGTAGATTTCCGCGGCTTAACGTAGCCAGGATACGTCATCTCTTTGTCATAAATCAAATCATTTCATGCGGTGAAATTTCAAGCGCCCTGAAATTGGTGAATTTTGATCCTCAGAATTGCAAATGCGCTAGTAAATTGCTGCGGCCTAACCAAGGCAGACAACACTATTTCTTCCCTATATGACACATATCTTTTGTAATTGAAACTTCAAGCATCCTAAAATTAGTAAATCGGCTAAGTCTAAAGTTGCAAATAGCAGAGTGCTTAATATCGATACATTTTAGTAGAAAGATTCGTCTAATAAATTTTCATACATCCTGGAATCAGAATTATTTTTGGCAATTTTGGACGTCTTCACATGGCAATCATTTTTGAAAGCTGCGGTTCTGGAATGGCAGACGAGGCCTATTTTCCTTAGAATGTCCAGCACTTTCGCAATTCACATTCAAACCTTCTCCTATAATAAGTAAGGTAATGCGGAGTAAGTGCGTTTTCGGAGTGTGTGTAATTGCCTCGTTAAATCCAAGCATGATGTCTAAACACTGATGTATCAGAAATAAGCCACGAAAGTTCGCTAAGGTGAAGTACAACGAGTTGTAATGATATTAGTTCAAACCTGTTGATAATGTTGCGTTTTTAACTTCTGCTGTACAGCTGAATCGGTATTTATTTATCTGTAGGCCTGTTTTTTTTAGCCATAAGTGGAACCTATTCTGTTCTTAAAATACTTAGTGATTTACACTTCTCCTTGACAGTTTTCTATTTTTAAGAACTTATCCGCAGTCACGAAGCAAAACATGATAGGAACAAGTGCAGACCTCTGCCGTGTGACAAGTGTGCGTGATGTACACTTATCCTTATTAACATGTTTTGTCAAGGCACATACGGACTACCGAATAAAAACAAAAATGATTTTTTTCATTACGTTAATTCAATTATATTCCACATCCCACTTACACAGCACAATGAAGATTGTGAATCTCAGACATGGCCTAAGTAGGTGATTAGAACAGCATATTAATTCTCCGGAAACGGTGCGTTCTAGGGACTATTAAATTGAATTATCAATCTCATAGAAATTGACGTGATTGAAACATGGACTTGAATGTAATAATTAAATATAATCATATAAGGAACATTATCTTATTCTATTTTGGCCCTGGCTCCAGGACTATAAAGGTGAAGTAATATTACTTGATACTAAGCCTAAAAATTCTTAAAAAACAAAATTTAGAAACTCATTTGTGTCGTAGTTAGTCTCTCACGCAGTTGACGTTCATCTGATGTGACAGGCGTTGGGAGCTTGTTATCTTAAAATTAAATCAATATGGGACAGATTTTTTGATAATTGAATTAAAATAAAATTTTACTATATTCGCCATTTTGTCTCAAGATTGAAGTTAACAGTTTAATATTGCGAAAACCCCTTTTAAGGCTCAAGATGACAGCAAAATTAAGTTTGGTTTAAATTGATTTTTTTTTTTTTTTTTTTTTTTTTTTATGAACAACGCAGAAATGTTTTTTTTATAAAACGATTACAGTATTTTCACAGAAATTTAAATTGCTGTTCCCGGTTGCAAACAAAGGTGATTCCATAATCAACACATATTGTTTGAGTACTTCGTTAATTCAACTTTATCTGTTTGTATCGTTAAATTTCATGTGATTTTATTATTTGGTGATCCATTCAGAATATATGATAATTGTGTTATTATTTCTGGATTTTTTTTCCAGGAGTTATTGAAAGTTTGGTAGTTTCTTTTTTTTCCAACTGGTGTTTTTTTATGTATACAGTTTATATATATATATATATATATATATATATATATATATATATATATATATATATATATAACTTAAGAGCTTCGACGCACGAAACATAAAAAAAAAGAGGAAATGGGGAGATAAAGTACTCACAGGAAGGCTGGTTAAACACTAACTTTATTCAGATTCTAATCCTCTATATATACAATTTACAATGTTTATAATGCTGGTTTGGAATTAGTGGCTATACTAATGTAAGTCCCAACTTAACTCCCCCCTGCCAGTTTACGAACATCCTCGTAAACTCAAAACAAAACAAACAATAACAAAAACACAAAACCAAACTGCAAACTAAAGTAAATAACAAAAAATTACAACTTAACCTATATATAAAAATTAACATAATACTAACTTAATCTACTTCACATAGTATACAAAATATAACCTAAGGCACTTCCTCAAAACTCTATATACAAAAACTAAAAATACATGTTTTTCTTCCAGAAAACGTATAATACAAATAAATACACTTTTATGGTCTGGGTTCCCCCACTGGAACCTTAAGTTGCTCGATATGTACAGTCCTCCGTTTCCTAGGCTCCTCCAGACTCTGAATAGTGACGAGATTGTGCTCCCTAATCGTAATCACTTTGAATGGGCCCTCATACCTCAGAACTTCCTTTGCGCGATTCGACATAATTTTCCTGTAAACGATAGTGCCTATTTTCATATTACCCATAATATCCTTTACACCCTCGTTCTCCCGCGCTACTCTCTTACTCTTTTCCGCTACCATTCGCCCATGCGCTTTCCCCCACATTCTCTCGATTTCTACTCTATTCACGGTTAGTTTTTCCGCCATGTCCTCATCCACGGTCGTATCTCGCTCGTCCCTCCTTCGTGCGCGTAAACCAAAAAGGGCCTCGAAAGGGGAAAACCCAGTAGCCATATGTATAGAATGGTTATACGCTGCTATGGCTCGGGGCATCGCCTCGTCTGCTTCCAACCCCTTGTCTGCGTGGAATACTCGGAGATGTTCACCCAGGGTATTATGGAGCCGTTCGATCCCCCCCCTACTTTTGGGATGTCCGGCCGTATTCCAGTGCCACGAAATTCCTAGCCTTTTCGTCTCTTGTCGTAACTGGGCGTTGTCGAATTCCCTGCCCCCGTCCGAGGAGATCGTATCTGGCACCCCATAAAACTGGAACCATGTTTGGAGGGCGCTGCAAACCGCTGCCGCCGATTTTTCCTTCACGGGGTGGGCCATCGCTATCTTGCTAAAGGTGTCCACTACTGTCACCCATTTAAACCCTCTCCACGTAAAGGTATCAACTTGGAGGTCCGTTAACGGTACCGTAGGTGTCCTCGTCTCTGTTTGTAGTCCTACGGGGGGGTGCCGGTCATACTTAGCCGTGTGGCAAATGTGGCAGCTCCTCATTACCTCTTCTACCGTTTTCCGCATCCCTACCCAATAATACCTTCTTTTCAAGGCCGCCAACGTCTCGTTGATTCCTCGGTGGTTTGTCTTCCCTTGATGGTATGCAATCGTTACCTCTTTTTGCTGTTCGTGATCGCGAATAGTCTCCACGATAGAGCGACAACGAATAAAAGTCCTGTCTATCCCTATTTTTTCAGTCCTCCATAAGACACGGATTTTTTCCCACACCGCCGCGTTGCCGACATATAAATAATGGGTCGCGCCTACCTTGGATGCGTCCTTTAATACTCGGCAGATTTGCTCCTCCTTGACTCCCGGTTGGGACCAAATAGTGACGATGTTATGCCTATCATATTTGGAGAAGTCCATTTTTACCAGCCCCGTAGTCCTTGTTTTCCAGATGACCTGTCGAGTCTTGTCGTTAACTATCTCGTCAAGTTCCTCCATCTCTGCTGGTCTCTCGTCCCCTGACTCGTCATCCGAGGGGTCCCCATTGCTTTGGCGGTCAGCCCCGCGTTCTCCTTCCCCGTCTGGCGTCCATTCCCGCACGAACCTTTGTAGGTCTCCCGATGCTTCACCCACCTCTGTCTCCATCATGTTTACCTGTAACGCGCGAGATAACCAGTCAGCTACGACATTCTCCTTTCCCGGTTTGTACACTACTTCGAGATTGTACTGACTCAGAATCTCCTTCCACCGTGTGACTCTCGCCGAGGACTCTTTCAAATTGCCCACCCACAACAGAGGACGATGATCTGTGTGCACTTTAAACCTTCTTCCGAATACATACGGCCGAAAGTGTTGCACTGCCCATACAACCCCTAACAATTCTCGTTCAAGTGCGCTATACCGGGACTCCGCGTCCGTAAGCCTCCTGCTCGCATATGCCACGGGCCTTTCCTCCCTCTCGCCTTCCTGCGATAAAACCGCCCCCAGTGCATATTCACTGGCATCCGTAGTGATTGAAAATGGTCTGGAAAAATCTGGGAATGCGAGGACTGGTTCCGTTTGTAACCGCAACATACACTTCCTGATATTCGCCTCGATCTCTGGCGTAATCTTAACCGTGCTTCCCTTCCTCAAAAGTTCGTTCAAAGGTACCAGGTTGTCAGCCATCTCCGGAACAAATCGCCGGTAGTAATTGAGGGTTCCTAACAATCTCCTGATCCCCTTCACATCACTCGGCATTGCCATTTTCCCGATTGCTTCTACTTTCTTTCCATCTGGCCGTACCCCATCCGCCGAAATCACGTGTCCAAGAAAATTAATCTGCGTTTGACCCAATATCGATTTTTCTTTCGATAGTTTCAGCCCAAACTGTCGTATTCTAGTGAATACCTGTCGCAGATCCTCTATATGGTTTGCCTCAGTCTTACTAAAAACCAAGAGATCATCCATGTACACTTGGCACATATTTTCATCCAGACCACGCAAAAATTCGTCCATCAGTCTTTGGAACGTTATGGGTGCATTCTTTAAGCCAAACGGCATACGGGTAAATTCATAATGCCCCCTCTCGAAAGTAAACGCTGTTTTGGCTTGATCTCTGGGGTGCATGCGAATTTGATGATATCCTGATTTCAGATCAAGTGTGCTAAACACCGATGCTCCTCCCAGTCTGTCCAAGATGTCCTCCAACCTAGGAATGGGGTACTTCTCGTCTAACGTATTTTCATTTAATTGCCGGAAGTCTACAACTACCCTATAACGCTCCTTTGTTTCCCCGTCGACGGGTTTCTTCTTGACTGCCCGTAGTGGACTATTAAAGGGCGAAGTACTATCCACGATGATCCTCTGACGCTTTAGCTCCTCGATTTCCTCACGAATGTGTCCCCTCAATGCTTGTGGGTACCTCCGCTCCTTCACGTAGGTAACCTTGTCGGATTTCAAATTGATTTCGTGGAGAGTCTCTCCCGTCGCGCTCAGTGGGTCTCCCTCGCGAAAAAAAATATCCGTGAATTCCTCCCTCACGTTTTGTCTCCAATCTGCACCTTTGGTGATTACCCCAACACACCTAACACTCCCCTTCGCGTCCTGCGACGTTTCGTACCTCTTTTTCCCGATCCTAATTACCCATTGACCTCCTGAACTACGGATCTTCGCCCCTAATTTGCTAAACAAATCGCATCCCAAAATTCCCCCATACTCACGCGGCATGATTTCCACAACATGCACTGTCATTACCCCTTCCTTCATTCCCCACTTCTCTAAGGGTAAGTCAACTTCCCCCTCTATCGTACAGGGCCCACTCAAAGTGACCACTTTACATTGACATGGTCTCACATCTGGCTTACTCTTTCCTTTAAATAACAACTCCAAGTTATCCCTACCCACTAATGTACAGGAACTTCCTGTGTCTACCAAACACTTCCACCCTTTACAAAACTCTATAATAGGCAACCAATCACACTTCTTTACAACACTGTTCACACAAAGAAGGTTGCCCCTCCGTTCACACGATCCTCATTCTCTCTTTACCTGCTCTGTTCGCCGCCCTGCACTCCGTTGCTTGCTCCTTCCTCCGGGGGTTCCCCTGCCGCCGGGTTCGCTGCTCTCCGTCTCGGACCCTGAAGTCTCTGAAGATCTGGCCGATTCCGACGGTATTCTGCTCCTCCGCCACATTCGTTGAGCGTTGATCTCCATTGGTTCTCCTCGGTCGTGTTCCCTGCGCCGTATATATGGGCATTGTCTGGCCATATGTCCCTCGTTATGGTATTCAAAACACCGCGTACGCGGGCACTGGGCTACCAAGTGCCCTGTCTTGCCACATTCATGGCACTTCCTTTCATCTCTTCTGCCATTCTTTCTGTCCACAAATTGCCTTCTCTCTCTCGGTAATTTTTCTTTTCTCCCAAACTCTCCCTCTCTCCTTCTTCCCAGATCCTGTCTTACTCTATTCCTTCCTGCCTCGTTTCTTCGGTAAGACACCCTGCTCCACCCTGGTTCAACCTCCTCTCTCTCTTCCTCGTCACGTGCGCTCGCGTCTACCATTTCCTGTGCACATTCTATAAATGATTTATCTCTGGGTAGACCGTCCTTCCTCCCCGTATCTCTGGCTAACTGTACCTTCAGTACCGTGGTCATAAATATCATCCATGCCTCGACTGCACTTGTGTCCATTACCTCTCGCAACTTCTCATTTATCCTATTTAGCTTCACGAGGAGACCTGCAGCGTACTGACCGTTTGTCTGGTTCGTTCTCTTCATGTCTCGGAACATTTGAAGCATATCTTCTTCTGGGGCCCATCGCCCTCCTCCATAGGCTTTTTTCAGTCTTTCCTTAATTACCTGCCACGCGGTATCCTCATCCGCTTGAATCAGGTTTAGGACGCTCCTTCTGACCCGCCGTGCTAGGGCCACTCGTAACCTTTTGGCATCTGATTCTTCTAGAAGATCTACTGCTACCTGGGATTGTATGCTGTTCATAATCCCGTCCCCGCCTTTGAGAAAATGATTTAACTCCCCCACATCTCCGTTAAATTTCTCTAAGTCGGAAATTTCTCTTCTGATATCTTGTGCGTTTGCCTTTTTCAGCTTCATTTTTTCTAGTTCGTTCGTCTCCTGTGCGATTCTATTCGCCTCCTGCGCAGCTAAGTCCGCCCGCGCCATTGTTAGAGTTGCTGATGACAATGGCGGGAATTCGGGATTCACCGATTCTGGCTGTGAAGGCTCCAGCGTTAACGTTGCTGGCCTAAGGATCTCTCTTTGTCCTTGTTCATTCATGTTTTAAACAAAAAGTGAGAAAAAATAGAAATAAAAATTGATAAGTAACAAAATCAAAATATTCTTCCGTAAAAAAAGGAAAAGAAAAAAAAATTCTCACTGCGAACTGCTAAAAAAGATCCCGGGTTTCGGCACCACTTAAGAGCTTCGACGCACGAAACATAAAAAAAAAGAGGAAATGGGGAGATAAAGTACTCACAGGAAGGCTGGTTAAACACTAACTTTATTCAGATTCTAATCCTCTATATATACAATTTACAATGTTTATAATGCTGGTTTGGAATTAGTGGCTATACTAATGTAAGTCCCAACTTAACTTATATATATATATATATATATATATATATATATATATATATATATATATATATAACATTTTTTCTATCAAAGACTTGAGAATAAAATAAAAAGTAAATACTAGGAACATGTACGTTGCATGATGTTTTTGTAAATGTATATATTTACTATTTGTGTCGTGCAGAAATCATAATATATAAGGTATTGTTTTTTCAAATGTAAATACCGTAATACAAATTAAAAAGTGAAAGCAATTTTTTCGGTCGAAGAGGAAGATGTACTGATAATTGTAATTTCTAATTTTTAAAACATGATTGAAAATTTTAAAAAGGAGAGATGTGTATTGTCTCCACTGGGGGGGCTGAATTATAATTTCCTCCCAGTATAACAAGGCCATTTAACTTAGAAAAGAATTTATTCTGGAATTAGAATTTTTCCATTTATTCTCTGCTTGAGGAATCATTATGAAAGAAAGAAAGCTATTAAAGAACTTGTTTTTGTATCATTAATTTTTTTTTTTATATTGCTTGCTCTAGCGTATCAGGAAAAACATGAGTGTGTAATGAACCGCATAAAATACAAAAGCCAGTTAAAAAAAAGTTGTTTTTATAATTTTTTTAAAGCAAAAATTTTAATAAAAAAAGAATAAGATGAAAAAATAATTCTTATTACCAGAAAAAGTATTTTAATTTATTCTTTTAAATTAATACTCTTCAATTAATGGTAAAATAATTGCAGTTGAGGCCTACTTAACCCTTGTTTTTTATCAGTTTCATATAGCAATCGAGTTTTATGGCCTTTTCTCAATGTGGCAATAGAAATGAATTTGCTGTTCATATCTTCTTCAATATCACTCTGTGTAGAGTTCTACGATCGGGACTACAGCTGTTTCAGCTCCAGTACTAATGTTTCCAGAATCCTTGCATAACAGTGTAATCATTATAAATTAATTCCAACAATTTTTCCTTACACGGCTTAAGTTTTACTGGTTTATTTCCTGTAGCTTTAAGGTCGGTTTTCTTTATCTCTGTCTTTACATTATTAAAAACGTTTAAAAGCTGAGCAGTTATAATCTCTCTTCCTTCCGTTAGTATTGATCATGCTTTCTTTGCGTTAATCATTGCAGGGATCTTATTTTTTTTTCAGATATAACACAATGTTCAGTTTAACAAATAGCCCCTTATCAAGTTTCTTGTCTTGCCAGGCATCATCTTCTATTTAATAATAAACTAGACTCGAATATTTCGCAGAAGGTTCTGTGAAATATTGTGGTGCAAAGGGAAGTGAGCGTCATGAAAGGAAGGGAAATTAATGAAGGGAAGGCAGTGTCATCATGAGCTGCCAGAAATAGTTAGTGCTTAAAAACTACCACAAGTAATTACTTGAATTTTCCGGGTTCTACTTAACTGGGAAGTAGTTGTTACTATGTGAAACTAGTAATTGATTATTCAACAGATTTTTAGAAAGTACTTATACTGCCTAGTTAATATTAGCAAGTACTAACTAGTTTTTATTCACTGCAGCCGTTGGCTACAGTGTCTCTGAGACTCTTTTTTAAAGGGGTGGAGATACAAAATGAAAGGGAATATGTGGCTGAGACCCTCAATACCTTCTTGACTACGTGAGAAGAATGGAATATAATGTGGTAATTTAGGATGTGATATGCCCCCATTTTATAAGACTGTTTCTACAATTTTTCATGTGTTGTCAAATAAAAAAACATTTTTAAGCAATGCCGTTTATTTTCTCTTTTAATTTAGATATCAAATATGTTCAGCTAACATCGTTTGAAAGAGTAAGAAAAGTAATTGATGGTAAACAGGTGATAAAATTAATTAAAATGCCTCTCGTTGTTATGGCGTAATATCACTGCTGGGAGTCTTAGAGGAGCGTAAAATATTATAGAGTGTGTGGCAGATATGATTAACACATATTGAAGGGCTGTAAAAAAACAAGACAATGTCTTTAGAAAAAAAATATATTTTCAAAAGTACATTGAATGCAGTTTTATTGCAGTGGGTTTTAAAAGTTACATCTCCAAATGTCGGCCGTCATTGACTACGCATTACCAAAGATGTTTCCCTGATTTTCCTAAGATTTCTTGCGGAATAACTGACATATTTCGGTTAGACATTGTGGGCGGCTTTTGGCGATTTCGGGGTTATTCGCCCCCACTTCTTCGGCCACCCGTGTAAACGGTAACTGTGAACTCCGACCGTTACGTGAACATGTTGATGACTATCCTAAGCCCTGGAGACCAATGGCATAGCCAAATGACGGTCCTAGGGGACCGGGCTCCTTCACCCTCCGAAATTAAAAAATACTTTTACTTATTCTTATCTTTTTTTGGGAGAGGGGAGAAGAGGCTTAACATCCTTTTCTATATTTATTCTTATCTATAATAAAAAATTGTAAATACCAATTGAATGTTATTTCATAAGTAATATACCTTGGCATGAAAAATATTATATAGAGAGAGGGTTAGAAATTGAGAGAGAAAGTTGGGGTGACTTTCTATAAAATTAGATCCTTGAGCCCATCCTCTGGAAACGAAATTCTGGCTGCATTACTGTTGGGGACTATCCTATATCCTAAGATGGATTAAATCGACGCTGAGGATGTGTGATTATAAGGCTCATATATCTCGATGTTCACTTGGAGTTTTGAGGAAAATGCTTCCTGGCAGATTGGTCTCTTTGAGGGATGATGTATGGGCGCTAGATTAATTCCATGCGATTTTTTTTTTCTTCTGTAAGGATATCTTAAGGTCAAGTTCTTTAAACACCATCATCGTTCTCTGGATAATTAAAATGTGAGCAATGTAATTTTTAGTATTTTTTTTTTAAGGCGCTTAGATAAAACCAGTTTTTTCCCAGAGAAATTTTTTTTGTTTTAATTTTTTTTTTATCTTCAGTTTATTTGCCTTTAGGTCAATTTAAAACTCCGTAGTTTCTTCTATTTATTTTTATTTTAGACGTTTCGGGGATACTTTGTCCCCCTCATCAGTATCTAAATAATATCTAAAAATGCTGGGTGTGTCACTAACTAATGCTTAAATGAGGATGCTGAGCAGGGGGACATGGTATCCCCGAAACGTCTAAAATAAAAATAAATAGAAAAAAATACGGAGTTTTTAATTGACCTAAAGGTAAATAAATTGGAGATTACATATAATATAGAAGGTAAGAAATTGAAAATAATTAATTTTTTCTAATTTATTTATTTATTTTTCTATATATAATCCTTAAAAATGTGTATATTATTGCTGCTCTACTCAGTGGCAACTTCCCAAAGGCGCTTATGATCATTGATCGGATATTGCACGCTCAATATCAAGATAAAGTTATCTACCAATCTTCCTAGCTCTAAATAAACGGATTATTTTTTGTCCAAGTAGTAAAGCTTTGGAAGTCACTTCCAGCTTTTCTGGGGTCACTCCTTGTTTCCCTTCGTCGATTCAAAGTTTACTAAACCACACTTTATGAAATGCCCATCATTAGCTTTAGATATCAGTTTTAGAAAAACCACTGGAGCTCATAATAACAATTATTTATTTTTTTCCTAGTGAAAGATGTTGCCCTCATAAATAATTAAAATGGAAATAATATAAAAGGAATACTTTTTCACATGTATCCTATTCATTTCTGAATAATTTAGCGGAATCTAAAAGGAATTTCTTGTTGCTATGAAAATGTAAAACTGAACAAAAGTCGCCTGGGGTCAAGTTATGTGGAATTATCGTAAGGGAACGGATAGTAAGTTTCACCAAAGACAATTTCATTAGTTTAGGAAAACTAGAAGTCCTCAGAAATGTTGAGCATTGAAAACAGGAATACATTTTTTTTTAATAACTTTTTGTTGGTCTCTGAGGACCCTCATTCGTTTTAATTGAATGGATACAATTTTCGACATATCACAATACTTACTTCATCACTCTTAGAAGGTTGGGGAAAAAAAAAAATTCCATTCGAAATCGCTTCACTAATTGAAAACAATGAGTAAGATAATCGCTGTAGTGCGTAACTGTTTCAGGCGACCCTGTTTGATCTTCCAAGTCGACACTCGAGGGGCACGTGGCATTTAAAATTCTCTGGGTTAATGCGACATAAGAATTCGTAGTAGAATAACTGAGGCGGATAAGGAAGGGAGGAAGTTGTGCTACAATGGTCTAGCCATTTACAACTAGCAGTGCCAATTACTATTCCGACCTCCGGAGACTAAATTCTATTTACAAAAGTTTGACAGAGCAGGAAATGTATCCTTGGGTATTCCTTTCGAGTTCACATAATATTTTATAATGGACCTGGTTATAATGATGATTAAACTCAAAACAATTAATGCATTGTTGCATAATTCATGTTAATTATCGATGCAAAAAAAATTCACTTTTATAACTACCTAAACAAGAAGAATGAAGATTGATCAGTTGAAAAACAGGTTTCTGGATCTCGATTAATCTCTACCAAAGCCATTTTTAAATAAATAAATGCAGGCTGATAATATTTCACCACAAGCTCTTTTATTTAGATGCTTCGTTTCGGCCTTTAAGCCATCCTTAGGCATGTTTTTTTTTTTTTAATATGTTAAAATATTACAATGCAATACATTCAGTCCAATCTGGACCAATTCCAATTAAATAAGCTAGTAAAAAATTTAAAAAAAAGCTACGATGACTGAGGTGGCTACCTAATTTTTGTATGCATTTTAAAATATTTTTTTTAACATGCCTGAGGATTTCTTGAAGGCCGAATCGTAGCATCTAAATAAAACAACTTGTGGTGAAATATTTTCAGCCTGTATTTATTTATATAAATTACATTTTTCCTTAAATTAATAAACATATATAAAGCTATTTCTAAAGTCGTTTAAAAACAAAAATTTTATTGGCGTTAAATTCTTATTCTTAAGATCAACTGTTTTTATTGAGAAATACAAGCTGTCCAGTTAAAGACAATAGGAATTACGGCTGTTAGTATCTATTCACAATATACACTAAGGATGTCATAAATCGCTCGGTTATAACCGTAAACCGTTTTTTTTATTTCGAATAACCGGTTTTTAACGTGTTTTTTTTACACTATCGGTTAGAATCGTTTTTTAAAAGCAAAAAATGCGAAATAAATGTCCTATCTTCTACCCACATACCTTCTAGTGCTTCAACCTCCTTGTTAAAGTCAAACCGTTACACGGACACAACTTCCATTTCACGCTCATCAGTAACGCAGTTGCGGTTTTGAGGTTTACAGATTTATTTTTAGTTCATTATTAATTATTTTCTTTCTCTATCTCATTTTCCATCATTTCTGTAGTCAGTGAGTTTGTTAATTTCTTTAAATTCAACATGTCTCAATCCTCAATGGAGGTTTTTTTTACCAAAATAAGCACTTTGGTACTTAAAATAAGTATATTTTAAAATACATCAGCCTGATCAGTAGCGGTCGCCGCACTAACGCTCTCTAATACCGTTTGCGCTAACTAACTGCTTTGCATTCAAACGAAAAATTAGAATAATTAAAATTATTAGTGCTGTCGACTTCCTACTCCAAACCACCGGAATTCGACAGCACTAATAATTTTAAATAATATCTAATTAAAGGAGTAATAATTTTAATAATTCCAATGAATACGATTTTTACAATTGAATACAAAGCAATTAGTCAACACAAATGGCGCTAGTGCGGCGACCGCTACTGATAAGGCGGCTGCATTTTTAAGTTGTACCATAATCAGTTATTTTCAGGGTTTTAGCTACTTGTTTACATGTGTAATGGTTTTTTAGGTTGTTTTTCGAAGATCAATATGTAATTTACCTAAATTAAATGTCTTGCCAATGACCAGTTATTCGTAATAAATCCAGTAATTCGGCGCATTATAAATTAACTTTTTATTGATCCGTTCGTTGCTAAGCCAATAACTTAACATGCTCCTTTCAACCTCGCGATGCTGTAACTTACAGCAGTAGCAGTTATTTCTTTTGTGATTCCCGTAGGTTTAGAAAAGAAAAATACGACCACTCAGTAGTAAGAGGAAACCGAAAATATTTATTTGATATTGAGCGAATCAACAGAAACGGAACACCTTTATTCTGACAAATGCTACCCGCAAAGCTGGTGCAGTGAGGCCTCTAGAAGGAGCCGGAAGGTGTAGAGGGGGTTGCGTTTTGCGTTGGAGAGGGTAGGGACTGCTATGATCGCCTCGTGTTCACACATTTTTTGTGCTCCAGATCGGTGCTTAGATGTAAGGGTTTTTTACAACATCTAATATAACATGCAAAAGCAAATTTTATTGTCAGTTAATTTATTATTTATTTATTTTTATGTATATTTTTTCCCTACTATTAAAAGAAATAAAGAAATATATATATATATATATATATATATATATATATATATATATAGTTTCATTTATAACATAATAAAGACTATTTGTTGACGTGATTTTTGTTGTTCCAACGTTGTTTGAACACTTAGCTAAAATCATTGTCGGATCATTAGCTGAAAACACTTAACTAATCATTAAAAATCGATAAGCCCTTATATTCATAAAATATGAGCTATTCATGGTAGTATTAAGTTATTAAATATCAAAATAAAAATAAGTTTTTCAATAATTTACAAGATTTAGTTCCAAAAATCATTCAAAAGCATTGAATTTTTTTAGTTACGAAATAAGTTTAATTTATTCGAAATTACAACTGTAATATAAAAATCTTAAAAATTAAAAAAAAAATCAATTATTACTTTTTGAATAATTTATCTGGATCATTGTATTCATATTGAATATATTCATTCATCAGATTAGGTTTGTGATTTTAAAAAAAATAAATACTTCTCGTAAAATAAAGAATAGAATTAAATGAAATAATCGTTTCTAAATTGTAATTAAATATTTAATTAGAGTTAACAAGTGGTCGAAAGAGACCTGAATTAATACAGAGCAAGGATTTTAATTTTTGAAAGTGGCAATAAACGTTAAATCCAAATAATAGAACAATTTTCTTTTTAATCTCATTTAAGAACTTCTCAAGGTCTCTAAGATTTCATGGAAAATTCAATTCAGCCCCTTCTCTTCTCTGCTACCTTTAAATTTTTCGTTTTGTATAACGTTTAGTTAAAGCCTTATGTTTAGACGGTATTTTTTTTTAGTGATTGGTGAAGTACAAGAACACACAATTTTTCAGAGATTTAAAAAACTTTCATAAGCAATGATTTTTTAATTCAAAATTATTTTAAAAAAAAGTAATTAATGGTTAAAATTGTTCACGATAAAGTTTTGTATGAAACGTAAAGTCTAAAGTTACGTACTATATTTCATATAATATAAAGTTTAATAATAAATAGAATTGTGAATGGTCAAACCCAATAGGTACTATTTTAACCACATTAAACTAGAACGTAATATAAACAAAAAAAGTGTTTTATTTGTTTTGTAGGTTGATAACGGAATCATACCGTTTTTTAGTTTGAACATGTTATTGATGTAGTTGGATTATTTCTTTTTTCGAATTTATTTTATTAATGGCTTTATTGTTATTTATTTAATTATTCAATATTTTTCTTTCCTATGATTTTTTCTTTTAATGAATAGAATCCAGAACTTTTATTTAATTTATATAGTGGGCTCGAACTGTGGGTGACAGCTTAACTTTGGGACATCAAACGAATCCGATCCTTCCAGTCTAAAGTCCTTCGAACAATAGTCAATGCTCCATACTATGTAACCAACAATATCCTACATCATGACCTCAATATCCCATTTGTTTTAGACCTTATTTCATACAAATTCTCCAAATTTCACCAGAGCCTAATCCTCTAGCACAATCCCTATCTAGCATCACCCATCCCTGCAATCCTCCTCAAAGGTTGAAGTGGCAGTGGCCCCGAGACCTTTTGTAAATATGTATATAGGAGTTCAGGCAATGGCCAGATTCTTCACTCAAGCTCTGTGTGTCTGTAGCTATAGCGCCCTCGCTCAGTCTCCGCTGGCTTCAATGCCAGCGACGCGATTGAGAGAGAAGCGCTGGGATATCCTGAAACCCCGCTTCTCCATCCATATGGGAGGAGGGACAAGCCTGGCGCGGGGTTCCCCAGGCCAATTGTAAATAGTGTAATAAGTATGTTTTAAGTATGTACGTTTAAGATGCTTATGTTTATTTTATTATATTTAAGTTGATATATTTTTTTCTTATTTATTATTTTTCTATTATTTTATTTATTTAAATTTCTGTAAATATGGTGTGAATGACCTCTTTAATCGATATTACTGTTGCTTTTATTGCGACGGTGTATAATATTTCTCAATAAATAAAAAAAAATACCATTTATAATCTATAATTATTATTATTATTACTATTATTTATAATAATAATTATAATTATTAATTAAATAAACAAACAAATCAAAATTAATGTTTTTTTAAGTTAGTTAAAGTTTACAACGTTACGCGGCACTTACCCTAACCCAACTTTGACACTTGAATGCGTCTATTTTATTTTCATGTTCTATTACGGTCCAATCAACACATTCACCACTATAAATTGACACAATTACTTTTCACAAATTTATGTTTTCAACTCTACATCTCCCACTCACACAGCGCATTCCATGTAGTAAAACGGTGAAATATATACTTATTACCCCAAAGTGCTACCGAAGTAAAGTTAGTAAAGTAAAGTATACGTAAGCACTGTATACTTTTATTTTTGATCAATATACCATGCGAATCATTCGTACAGGCCAATTAGTATATATATATATATATATATATATATATATATATATATATATATATATATATATATACAAATAATATGTACAAGGGGGGTTAATTTTAGGGTTAATTTTTTGCTTCACTTCTAACTGTTCATCTGATTGGCCATTTGATCTCCGGAGTTGGTTGAGGCCAGCAGAGCTTTTTAGAGATTATATTTCGTTTTTGTTATTTTAGATGCTGATCCTGATAAATTTATTTTATATTTTAAAAGTGAGATCAAAATCAGAGCCATACAATCCAGAACAAATCTTATTCAGGTCTGAACACAGCAGAAGTTCCCGGATCCCACACAGACAGCGACATGTGGACTTCACCAGGTTCCTCCAGTCTGGTCCTATCTTTCACAGTGTTCATATTAATAGTTCACTTTAATGACTCCCGAACACTGAGTTTTTGTCATTTTTTTCCAAACTAATATGGATAGTGCCTCATATAGTAAGTAATAAAATTTCATATTATATCAATTTTAATCTTTCATAAATATTGTTCAACGAGTTGGGATAAATTCTTTAAAATTAATCCATCTAAATTAACTTTGGAAGAACTTTTAAAAAGTTCTCCGCCAACTTTTTTACCTTTTTTTTTATACAGCATTTATGTGTCGGTGAGGGTCAAGATAGAAATCTTGCCCGAAATTGCCCTCTTTCGATATTTTAAATTTCATATACAACTTTTCATACAAACACAATTAACATCCGAATTCTCATTTTGGCTGATACCACTTTTATTTTATATCAAGGTTGGGAATTATTTGTATTAAACAATTATTAAATTATGTCATCAAATAAAAAAATTATGGAGGAGAAGCTATAATATCTTAAATATGCCATTTCTGAACGCACTAACTGTCTCGAAAATAAATTTCCAAACATTATCTTCTTTTTTTTCTCAAAATTTATGAAAAAATGATTGGAAGTTAACCGGTCAGAAGATAGATTCCTTAAAAATAGTTCTTTCTATATGTGTGTGTGTATATATATATATATATATATATATATATATATATATATATATATATATATATATATATAACTTAAAATGTTTATTTTAATACAAACCTGTAATATTTTTAAATAACCAGAACTTTTATAATTTATTCTTGAGCATGGCTCCTAATTTAAAGTACTTTAGCGTCTGTAACTGATTTCCCAGGGATTTTATATTATTTTATAGGAACAGAACGTTTACATGATAATTTGTTTAAAAAACTCCGTCCATTAATTTAAGCCAGAAATTGATTTTATCTGACCCACTGTGCGTCGTGCTGCTTTCTGAATCGTATTTTTATTCCTAAATTTTATGTAACACTGTATTTTATTGATTTATTTTTATAAATCATTATTTTGTTTATGGCCTCAGGATCTTCTTATATAAGCCTGTTATTGGAGTGCTACCAATAGGCAGTTTCTTTACAAATCTGTGTCATGTCATTCATTATACCATAGTTCACCTTAGCCTGTATTTTGGTTTATTATTTCCAATAATTAACCTATGCAATCAACTAAGAAAAGGAAATTTGACCTCCCAAACTCTCAAAATTTGAGATTTTAAATTTCAAGATAATAAGAAACTAATAATCAAATTTTAAAAAAAGTCAGTCCGTCCGCCGTCCGCGATTTTTGCCGAGACTATTGTGTTATTCATTTTTTTGAAATTTGTTTCGATTAAAGGTTTCATACGTCCGTATCACGGTCATTTATTAAGATAGAGGAAAAAATATAAAGTATTTTGGAATCATTATATGAAAGCCTTATAAAAAAAAAAGAAATAAATGAGTCAATCCAAACTATTTATATATATATATATATATATATATATATATATATATATATATATATATATATATATAAATATAAATAAATTCGTTGGATTGAAATTTTTTTATAAGGCTTTGGCATAATTATTACAAAATACTTTATAGTTATATAACTGATTGGAAATAATACGCCATAACCTAATAATTTGCAATGTTGTTAGTTACAGATGTTATTTCTATAAATAAAAATAACACTTTTTTTTCAAAATACCTAAGGCTTTATTATTCTTTAAGCTTGAACGGCCAAGTCTTATACTCGTAAAGTAAATCAGTAAGAATAATAGAGTTTTAAATTCTAAGTATCAAGTTACTAGAAAATTACCCAAACGGACTTGGTAATTTTGCAGGTGAGAAAAAACAAGGAATACTCGTCATTTATTTTGCCTTTATTATAATATAATATATATAATATATCTGAGATCTTCTCATGAATGTTGTATTTTCTCTAATCATAGCGCACCAAAGATACTTGAATTTGTACGAATTGAATCTTATTTTTTGTCGTATCTATACCACGTTTATCATGAGCGATTCCACAACTGAACATATGCTTTGTTTTATCCACATTTTAAATGCGATATGCATACAATTATTTATGTAATTTGAAATATAAAATATACCTATATTCATGATCCCTACGTCCATCGTGCTTTCGTTCATTCCTTGATTACAAATCCCGACCAAGCTGTTTATCCTCTTTCGTTGAGCATCTTCTTGTGTACAATCTCTCATCTCTCATCTTTCTCAGCATAAATCCTTCAAAATTCGTGTTTGCTCTTGTAAGAATCCTTTTCACCCTTTCTATCCCTAAAGCTTTCACGTTAGCTTCCTTAAACTTATATATACATATATATATATATATATATATATATATATATATATATATATATATATATATATATATATAATGTATATATATATATATGCACATAAATACACTAATATTACAAATGCATAAATATAATAAACATTAGTGTAACTGTTCATTATACAAACTGTACATTTTCTGTATTATTTTTACTCAATAGATTTATTTTTTCTATTAATTTAAGGGATAATTTTTTCTATTAATGTAAATGTAAATGTAAATGTAAATGTAAATATCCGGAAAAATCAATGTAATCTATAACACTGCAGTTTAAATATATACAAGAGTTTATAAAAGTAAAGAAACTGTTTGCTATATTTATGTTGTTGTTAAATTTTATTGAAATAAGATGGCAGTCTCCCAAAATCAGACAAGTGCTGTCTTCTAAATTTCATCATTAGACACAATTATGAACTCAAGAAAGATGAAGAGTGATGGAACTTAAAATTAAAAAAAGGAACTCCAGTTCACATGCTGCGACTATAATACAATGTCTACAGGTTTAAACATCTCTCATTATTCACCCTTTCCTCACAGTTTCGTCTAGGACCCTCAGAGTGCAGCAGTTCTCAGTGTACGGATGTTAAAAAAAGTCTCCATATTTTTGTCCGATAGGTTTTTTTCGATATATCGTAATAACGATATTAAAATTTTATATTTTTAATATAAATCAATATATTAATTTTAATATAAAACTGATATTTAAAAAAAAAAAAATATTAAAGAAAATATGTCTTCAAAGAAGGAGGACGCAAGAAAGAACAAAAAAACATGTGGTGTGGTGTGTTCGTGTTATTATCTATAGTGGCTGTGTTCTAGAGATGGGATATAATCTCAAAATATCGATATTGATATTGATATCAATGTCAGTTAAAAATATCGATATCTTAATTATATCACCATAAAAATATCGTTAATATTTTTAAAAGATTAAGAAAAAGTCTAAACGAATTGGAGGAACATTGGGAGAAATTTCTTTTAATGTAAATGTTCCTGTTTTTTTATATTTAAATTCTGCTAACTTAATAAAAACAATATCTTAATTATATCGGTGCAAAAATATCGATATTTCAAAATTTCGTTAATTCTTTTACGAAACTAAAAAAAAAAAAAAAATTAATAAAACCAAGGAATCTGAAGGAGAAAAGGAGATAACTGCTTCTAATTATTTAAATCCTGCTGAAAATTAATATAATATAAACAATATCATAATGATAGCGATATTATAACCATAAGATATTTTAGATATCGGCAGAGAAATATCGATATTTCAAAATATCGTTAATTCTTTTATTAAATATTTTTTTGAAAAACCTAAACGAATCCAAAAGAGGATAGGGAATAACATGTTTCTAAATATTTAAAGTCTGTTGTAAACTAACTTGATAAAAACAATATTATAATGATATCGGTAGTGAAATATCGATATTATAAAAAAAATATCTTAATTATCTCGCCACAGAAATATAATTATTATAAAAACAATATCATAATGATTTTAGCAGGCAAATATCGATATTATAAAAGGAATATCTTAATTATGTCGGTACAAAAATATTAATACTAAGTATGAAATATTATCAAAATTATATCGTCCCAGAAATATCGATAATATAAAGACAATATCTAAATTATATTGTCACAGAAATATTGATATTATAAAAACAATCCTAATTATATCTGCACATAAATATCGATATGTGTGTGTCCCTATAAATTATTGAAAATATCGAGGCTCGATATATTGAACTACTACTTCGATATATTCAAAAATTATCGATTCGATATATATTGAAATTAACATCCCTACCTCAGCGCCGTAATCTGTTAGTGTTCCCCATTTTAATAATTAATTAACCCAACTTCACTAGCGATAAATAAAATATATTTCATCTTCACGCCACACCTGTTGTTTGGACAAAGCAACTATTTTACCTTTCGAAATTATTTTAATTACAAAAAAAAAAATCGAATAGAATTTTATCTAAAAAAAAGTTTAAGATAAAATTCGATTTTTTTTTTTTTTGTATTTTTAAGGCATTAATAAAATAAAGATATAAATTAATAACGAATATCGCTGTTGCAGTTTAGACAGTGACCCCTTCGTGATCCTCTCTGATCGACCTCAAACTCTATTCCTAAATTGCTGGGACGGACCCCTAACAGGTGAAATAACTCTGCATACTAATGAGACGCCTATCAAAACGACCTCTACGATGCGGGTCCGATTCCTGCTGAGGTAGAAAATTCAATTAATGGTGTCAGCATAAATTAGTGCTGTTTCGAGGGGTTAAGTTAAAATTTGAATATTGCTTCTTCATTCAAAAAGCCCTAGACATACCTGCTTTGGGTCTGAGGCTATCAAAACACTTATGATATTTTAAAAAATATATTACATTCATTCTTTTTTTAAACAATCTTTTTATGATTTGAAATAATTAAGATAGATAATATGAAGAAGATGATTGGGGTACAGTCGTCTGGTAACCAGAGGTATACCACATAATTAATTATTATTAGTTTTCATTTATGCATAACTGCTTATTTGGCACTGGTATTTACAACCTATTTCATAAATTTTAAACTCGCTTCTTGTCCGAAGTAAACCAGTACTTTGCCTTACAGAAGTAACCGCTAGATGGCCATTAAAAATTCCTCATATGTAGTTGAATCAAGTACGATTTTTTCTTTTTTTATTTCACATTTTCCTACATCTCCTCAACTATACCCTTATTTCCTTTTTAATTTTGTCTATATATTTTTATCTCTTTCCCTTTTATTCGATGCTAATTTACGATTACCATATCTGCATTATTTACGAATCCACTTTATATTGTTTATTCCTATGTAACTTCAAATTTCTGTGCTGATATTTTTATATATACTCACTCTCTCTTTTTTTTTTTTTTTTTTTTTATATATATTTCCCACCATATAATTCGACTATATTACTATATTACTAGGCTGAAAAGCCGACAGACACTAAGTCACTAAAGTAGCTTTCTGCGTGTTTCTTTCCTGACCATATTCCAACCATCTCATCTCTTTCATCTACGGTCAACAATATGTCCATCATTAAAGAATGTTATATATATTTTGATATATCTTTAATTATTTAAAAGCCTTTTTTAATTTTTGATTGGATTCACTCCAGTAGTATAATCCTACAATAACCCCACGTTTTAGAGTATTTTTGTCATAAGAATTTTATCAGTATAGAATAACATTTACTTTCTCTGATTTCAATAAATTACCACAAACAAGAATGGCCTAATTTAGGGGGTATTTCATACTTGATCAGACTCGGAGATATAATTTGAGAAGAGAAGTATTAAATGATATATAGATATATATATATATATATATATATATATATATATATATATATATATATATATATATATATATAAATATATGTATATATATTGTTATATTATTTATATAAATAAACCTATACCTGACAAAATATTTATTTATCTTATAATATAAAATGATAAAAAATATGATTTATCTACACCCTCCGATATCGGGAGGTTCTTTAGATGATTTTCCATACTTATCGTCACTATAAACCTCTGCAAGGCCCGGAGTTCTGCAAAAGAATCCTCGTTCACTGATCGATCTATTTTAGGAGGATGAAGAAGAAAACAATGATAAGTTCTAAGGTTTACTCAACCCCGAATGATGGTACCTTAAAATACTTTCGCATAGCCCTTCCTCTGGGTACTCCCTGACTTCTGATTCAGGTTGAAGTAGACCAAGCGTGTCAAACCCAATTAAACCTCGGGCCGCAACAAATTTATATATTTTCTTAAAATTATATTTTAAAGTGAGGGATTCAGAAATATTGTAAAGATATAGGATAAATAAAACACATCACGCAATTAAATGAATTTAGAATAATAATTTACAATATTGCAATATAATTGTAGACTATTTCCGCAATGATAGGATCAGGGAGGGAGGAACTAGGGATCCCTCGATGGGGATGTGTATATCGAAAAAAAATATATATAGTTTTCGAATGCATCGAAATAGTAGTTCGATTTATCGAAAAAATATTGATATTTCGATATATCGGGCCTCGATATTTTAAAATCCGTATTTTTTTAAAGCAGAGTGCTTTAGGGATGTTGGAAAAATATCGATTTATCGAAATATCAATATTTTAATAGAAATATACCGAAATTTTTATCCGATAGCTCTAACTCGATTTAACGTAATATTGGTATTGAAATTTGAGTATCCGAAACGAAATGTTTTTTCAAAAAAGAATTAAATAAGCAAAAAAAAAAAAAAATATGTTATAAACAAGGTCTGTAAGTTTGATAGATTTAAGTCATTATTAATTCGATTTTCATTTTCTACCTTTTTTTTTTTTTATGTTAAGCAATTTAATTCATTTTTCTCTGATTCTTAGTAATGAATATTTTAATAGATTTAATTAATGCTTTCTCTAGTTCCTATATTTTAATCGACAAATATTAATAAATTAATATATTTTTTGTGATTAGCTATTTATGTATATTTAATTGTTGATATTAAAGCTATTTCAAATCTAAGACTTGTCAATTTATATTACCATATCCATCAATTCAGGCTAAACTACATATCTTTGGAAATGACGATCCGAAAAGGAGCAAGGAACGACATTTCAAAGGAATTTAACACTGACAAGAGCAAGTTTCCATCCTCGTGAAAACAGAGAAGTCCGTGTATTTTGAAGACTTCGTGTACGGTTGGAAGGCGGCAGTGAGATACTCAAGAAACGATGGAGGAATCCCCGAGATGCCGATGTATAGGATAGGTGAAGCTCACGGTGGTGTTCCAGGACTGGGGACTTATATGTCAGTTCAAACGAATATGTCAGTTATATGACATATTTATTTATTGGCAGGAGAAGTGTCTATGACTTGCGTAATATGCTATCCTTGCTGGAACCCTTAACGCCGACAGGCAAGGAGGGTAGAAAAAAAAAAAAGAAGTTGGCAATAAGGTCCGGAGGATCCATTTGTCAGAATAGATCACACCAATATTAATGCTGGTAGGTTAAGGAAGTAAGATAAATGTTGCTCGGCCCAAAAGTAATAAATGCCCAATCAATAGAGAAAAGCTTGGGAAATTACGTGAAAGAGGCAAAAGGACTATCAGTTTATTATTCCTCTTATAAAGTATCATTCATCGATGAGCCATTAAGGTTGAAGGGATAACCTGAATAAATAAGGAAATTACTAAATAATTTCAAATAAGAGGCATGGAAGAAAGGAGCTTCATTAAAAATATTTTCTTCACTCCTTCAAAGAGCCATATCCCACCCCGAGGAAAGTATGCTAATAAGAGTGTAATGTTGAAAAAGAAATAACTGAGCATTTAGAGAACTCGAATTCTCTGAACACAAACTCCTTGTATTCTTTGTTCATAATTGTACAGCGAACCTTGAGAATGTATGGCAAGGAAATATTCAAAAGGACATCAAAATTCAAAAGAGGCGTAACCCATTTTTTCCACAATGTCCTCAAAGTGAACTCGGTAAATTCCTCGTTTTCTCTTTTATTGGAATCAACTAACAAATACAAGTTTTTAATGGAGTTGAATTTAAATTTACTAACACAGTCCTAGTTGAAAAGTTCAACTTCGCTTTAAGATCTTGAATATAAAGCGACTTTAAAAAAAAAAAGTTGACTAAAGTCGAAGGAATGGGACTCTTAACATTCAAATGTCACCGACTGAAAGATTAAAGGTCTAATTTTAAAACTTGATTCTAATCGTTGTCAGTTGTCTAGGCAGATCGAATCTATCTATTCTGGAAGATCAAACACTTTTTTTTTAAACACTAAATGAAATATATCTTTCACCGAAGCAGACCGTCCATAGACCAAATATATATATATATATATATATATATATATATATATATATATATATATATATATATATATATATATATATGCGTGTGTGTTAGGGTTGGAATATCGACACGCGATATATCGATATAACGGAGTAGAAAAACCCATTTCTTATATCGATATCTTAACATCCGATATATCGATGATACCATATGTTAATCTATATTACATTAGAATCTCGATAATTCATATCCCGGTAATTCGTATATCTCGAAAATTCGTATAGATTTTATGGTCTCTTGAAAATCTCCCTTTGTTTGGTATAAAAACACTGCAACGCGGTCCCCTCGATAACTCGTATTTATTTTCGTCTTCCAAGTAATGTAAACGTCTTATAATTGGAATTTTCGAAACAAAAAATCTGGTTAACTCTTAATATTTTCAAGAGGAGAGGTGAGTGAGTGGGAGAGGAATCGTTTCTATGAATTTCGGTCGGTTTATCTTTTTTTTTTTTTCTATTCAGCTTTCTTTAAAACAAATTTAAACAAACCTGTAACCATACTGTTAGCCGCCAACATGGATTGTTCTAAAAAATTAAGTCTCCCAACACAACCTCTAAGCTGCAGTCTCTAGGATTGGCCATAATTAAACGATTAAGGACATTTAGCGCAAGGAAGTAGTGATGCAACTCTTAGAAAGCATCGAGGATGGGAATCACCGACCTAAAAATTAAGAAACTCCCATAACTTGTCGAGATTTCGCCTATTTCGAAGGTTTAGCGATAGCTAGACGAGAAAATTTCGACTAGGAAGAAGAAATTGATGTGCAAACCTTCAGTTTTAAAATGGCGAAATAATACATCTGCAACGTGTATCATTTCTTACCAAAATCGGATGTTCGTGTAAACGCATTTTCTGCTCTGAAGCCTGAAAATAACCGATTTTTTTTTTCAAATGTGATACTTTAAGGTTTTGTTGATTTAACTATATCGTTTGTATGTCCATTTATATTAATACAATTTTGTATTAATTCGGTTATTTCCTATTTTTTACCACCGATTATTGGAAATCTGGATAATTTGGATATCTCGATAATTCATTTTTACCTTTCGAACCCCTGGCCATACGAATTATCGAGATTCAACTTTATTTTATTTTAAGTAAGAATTTCCTTTATTCGGTAAAACTCCAGAATCGTAACCAAACATGGCGGTGGTCTAGATTTTTAAGATCAGTCAGGTCCTAAAAATCTAGATGTCCGCCATGTTAGGGTCTCACGATTTGGGTATTTTACCAGTAAATATAACAATAAACAATATTTAATTCCCAAGCAATAATTAACAGATAAGATTTATGTACAAATAATGTTAATTAATCCTATGCAAAGACAAATTGATAATTATATAAATGATGATTGTACTGAGATGTATATCAAATGAATCATATGTTTTTAGATGGATGTTTCGAGAATGTACAACATAGTCGGAAGCGTTATTAATGTTTTTAATGGAGTTGAATTTAAATTTACTAACACAGTTAGTTATAAATTATAATATAAATTATACTTCAATTTTTTTTAAGTATAATTCTTTTTCATTTTTTTTATAATGATTCATGGTTAATAAAAATTTTGTTTTATAAATAATAATAATTATTAAACTTCTTTGACGCACTTTTCTTTGCTTTTTCTTTTATTTCCTTTCGATATATCAATATTTTTCTAGCGATTACGGTGGATATCGATATTCGGTTTTGCGATATCGAATATCGATATTTTCCTTTCGATGTTCCAGCCTTAGTGTGTGTGTGTGTGTGTGTTTGTATAAAGAACCTCATTCTGTATTAAAGTCGGTTAAAAATGGTTTGAAATTTCTGTATTATTGTTAATGAATGACAATTGAAGACAAAGAGGTAGAACATGTAATATTACAAAAAATCTCTATTTTTCTTCAAATATCATATGACGCGATAAATACATTAATAGTACATTCCGCGACATACAAATTATTAATACACAAACATATATATATATATATATATATATATATATATATATATATTACTATTGCCTTATTATTTCTATGATATTAAAAATTCTTTTTCTTTTCTTATAATTAATTTAGTATGTTCTGTAATAGTTATGTAAAATCATTTTTAGATCTAATTTATATGTATCACCCCTCATATGATTAATCTTTCGGTTATAAGTTTCAAAATGTATACATATTATTATGTTATTCTTAATATTACTAACGTTGCAGCCTTCGCTTCATTAACCCGACTAATTAATATTGTTTAAAAAATACTGTACTTTTGTAATTTTCTATGTATTACTTAGCACCGATTGGTATTGTCATCTGGTCGGACGAACTGTGAATTCTTTGTTAAATAAACTCTATTCTACGACATGTTCTTCCACTTAGCTCTTCAATTCTGACAGAGCTTGGCCGTAGCATTGAACTTATTGCTTTTTTATCTTTTCAATAAGAGAAAAGCTTAGAGTGGGAAAAGTTTTTAAGTAGTTTGAACAGGCTTACTCAACTTCGATATGAACTTTCCTTTTGTGAGATACAAGTATTTAAGATTTGAGTAGATAACCAACTGGAAGACAAAATTACCTATATTAAATTTAAATAAATGAAGAACTAACAATATTTCCCCTTTGGTTTCAAACCCTTTAAAGATAATACAGTCATGTTCTAAAAAAATTGATGATATTATTACAATTAAAAAATGTATAATTTTTTTCAAATTATTCATTCAAGCATTTTGAAGAGTTTGAGTATGAAATATTCACATTCGTTATATTTAAAATAATTGATGATAATTCCCAATGCATATTTCATGTACTTAAATATATATTTTTTTTTTATTGGATTTTTCAATCCAATATATTTAAATCTTTTTTTTTTTCATCAACTAAATTACATAATGAGAGAAAACGCTTTTAAAAAAATTTAATTAGGTGGTTATTGTATGATCAGAAAGAAGAAATAAAATCAAGATTAAAGGCGGGAAATGCTTGTTAATTACTCGTCGTAAAATCACTCAATTCTACCATCTAAAAATCTAATTTCCCGGTAACTCATTGTAAGAGATGGGCAAGAGAAGAAAATCATTTCAAGAGCCTTGAAGTTTCATTAGAATTTTTTTTTTTTTTATTAGGAATACAATTTCTACGTATCTAACACAATAGTTGGCATTAAAAAAAAAATGTGGATTAAAAAAAGTCCATATATAACGTTCATAAGAAGAGATGTAAATTAAACAAGTAAAGTGAGATTTTGAATTTAAATTCTACTATCGATGTATCTTTCTTGCTGTGAACGGTCTCCAAACATTAATCATCAACAATAAAACCGAAGATGAACTTGATTAGGAAGCAGGATGAAAAATATAGACGTGGCAAAAGAAGTACAAAATAAGTACAAGCAGAAGTACGAAGTACATCGCCAAATGTACTTAATTCCTTCGATTATAATTATAATAAAATCATATTAAATTATGATTTATATATAGTTTAATTTAGTTTTTAACTATTTAAATTACTGAATAATGTAATATATATAATTATAAATTATATTATAATTGTTATTATATTTATGATATTATCATCTTATTTTAAGAATAATCAGATATTGATACGAAGGTTAGTTTCGCGTTATATCAATTACAAGCTGCGGTTTAATGAGGTTACACTATAATTAATTAAACTCAAAAAGTAAATCAATAAAAAACCAATATTTTTTAACACAAAATTAAAACTATGCTTTCAGCAATTTTTAAATAATATTACGAGTCTGAATGGTAACATATTTCTTAACATAACTCTCAATAATAATTTAAATAAATTTAAATCCCAGGTATAATCTGTCCCTGAGAAAGTATTTTAGTTGAGAGTTTACATGGAGAATTCATAGCGCGACTCACGCATAATAAAATTAATCTCTATTTGATTATAACATATTTTACAAGCTAAAACGTATGTGAAAATAAATACAATTTTAGAAAAGCGAGTAGAAAAGAATAAATTGGCCATCTCGAGAGGACAGTGTTGACAAGAATGGTGATGGGTGCATGAGCTACTTGTTAGCATAATCCAAGCATTTGTATTTCCCATAAATTTTCCACAAAGTTAATTAACGTTTTTTCCCTCTCTTACACTTTTATATCCCTACCTAAAAGCCAACTTTATTATAGCAGATTCAGCAACCGGTTTTGTAGATTTATTATGGAAAAGATTTAAATTAATTTTTTAATTATTTTATATTTGTAAATTATGCAATGAATTTTCGTCATAAAAGTTTGACAAAAATGAATATTATCGTCAATACAGAAATTTTTATATGTTAGTTTTGTGTTCCTATCGACCTTAAGTTTGATCTAAATCGATTTGGCAGCCTTTCGGAAACATTTATTTTTTTTTGGAGTAAACGACTTAAGTTTATTTCTCGAAAATAATTTGTTTGCTGATAGCTGAAGTATTATTCCTATACTGTAAATCTACTTAACACACTTACTTATTTGGTTGACGTGCGCATGATGGTATAGAAGGATCAATCTAATTGGGGATTGATAAATTAATTGTCATTTCCATGAATTAGTTTTTATTGAAAACAATTTTCAAATGTTATACATTCATCTTCAGTTCTAAAAACACACAAAATTCAAAAATCGGCAATTTAAAATACAGTTTGATATTATTATACATATTAAATTATATGTCGTCAAAATACATATTCTTACACTTATTAAATTTAATTAAATACATATTTAATTACAGACATAATTTTTAATTAATTTAATTGCCTACTTATTAAATTTAATATCTATAAGAATATGCATTTTGATGACATATTATTTAATATGTATAATAATATCAAACTGTAAATTGTTAATTTTTGAGATTTGTGTGTTTTTAGAACTGAAGATGAATGTATAACATTTGAAACTAGATTAAACTGAAAATAAATTTATAAAAGTGGCAAATAATTTATCAATCCCTAATTAATGAACTTATTTGTTTATTTGTTTGGGATTTAACGTATCCCTACTCTAACTTTGGCAGGAAAGACGGATTATCCTGCAGGTTACGAACCTGTTTTAGCCAGAGTGGAAGGGTAGAGAAAGACCACAAAACTTTACTTTTGATATATTGTTACTTTTTATTTTAAAGCCTCATGGGATGTGGTGTTGATTTCAGCACCTAGTAATACTTTTAAGTTAAAAACGGTAAGAGATTGTAAGCTATCAAAATAGAACGGAAAAATATTAAAATAGCCTCTTACTATATTTGATGTCTCTCTATTAATGAATCGAAATTAAAACTGAGTATTTTTGAAATACGGACCTATATCCTCTCAATAGGTAGTTACTTTTAAAAAGTTACAACATATGTATGAATTCTGATGCGATCACCGATGTAATTTTTTGTGACCCATAATGTTCTAAAATAGAGTGAAAAAAAGACAATTGTAAAGCAATTTTATCGCTTACTACACTAAATTCTCTTAATAACGCAATATGTTTTAATATCCTGAATCCTCACTTTAAAATATAATTTTTAGAAAATTTGTTAATTTGATGCGGCCCGCGATTTTATTTGAGTTTGACATGCCTGCCTTATTAGCACACTGAGATCCTTTAGCTGAATAATCTAAATAATTTTCTTTTCATTCAAATTATCTTAGGTTTATAAAATATTTCAAAACCGAAGAACAAATAAGCCTTTCCTACAGAACTACAGATGTATGTAAAAGTTTATAGATAATCAATCGTATGTCTAAGTCCACATATCGCACATCCAGAATAAAATAGGCATAACTCAAAACTCCTAAGGTCAGAAATTTTAATAGTTGGACTCGTATCAGCCCTCAAATAACAGGCCAAACCAATAGACACAAACGTTATCCACCAGCAACAAAGAAACAATCTAGGGGCTTCTATATAGAATTTAAAAAAGACCTGTACCACTACAACCCATGAAGGGTCTTGGGTTCAGTACTTGGTAAGGACCGTATTGTTTCTAAGCCAACGGTTGTGCAAGGATGTGATTTGTCTGAGATCACGCTCAACCGCTATATTTCTCCCCCAATTTATAGAGGCTGGGTGAGCCCCAGGAGGCTCCCGATACCACAGGATCGATCTATGGCTGATAGAATAAATAATTATCTGTCATAGCCGGTCTCGAACCCAGAACCGGGAGCATAGGTAACACAGTGCCTCACCACTGAGCTATTCCGCTCCTTATATAGAAGTTAACGTGTTTCAAATGTCTGAACAAGGCATTCTGAGTATTCTGAGTTGAGCCCTTTTCATTCTGGATCTGTGAATTAATTACCTGCTGCTTCATTCCGCCCACCTCCTTTGGATATCATAATTGTACTCTTGAAAGTAAAGAGCCATTCTATAACATGTTTTCGATTATGAACAGGTTAGGCTGATTCAAAGAAAGAGAGGAACGGCTGAAAGCGAAAGATATTTAAAGCACAAAATTAGGGAGTTACATCAAATCATAAGACTGACAGCGGAAATTTGAATTGTTTTTACTCTGATATGTTAACCGATATAGATGAACCTAATAAATATAACCTTTTATAAAAATAAAAGTGACGTAAAATTTTAATTCTTCGATCTCATACAAGATTGAAAGGACAAGAAACTGCTCTTAGATTCCGAACACTTTCAACACTTAAAAACGCTCCAAAATTTTAATTTACTATTAAATATTCAAATACATCACCACTACCATCGAGTTAAGAAATTGAATCTTTAAAAATATCTATTGCTAATGTCAATTACGTCTTGTATCTCACAAGAAAATATTGGATTATGAATCAATGTGATGTGACATATTCCAGCAGATTACAGTGTCCCTTATAGATGGAATTGCAAATATCTGGATCATGGACAGTCACACAGGCAGGAAAAAATGAAACGGGTGTCGAAACTGACAGTTCGGAAAACTCTTGGTCTGGAAAAATGTCTTCTGGAAAACCCAAGGTAGTGGAATATGGGCAACTTTTTTATAACTTAGCTAAGGGAAGGATCCTTATCTTGTTTATAGAAGCTACACAGATCAATTGTGAATAGAATATTTATAATTTAATTTTTATGTTTATTAGTTTTATAAATGTATTGTATGTCAGGAAAATTATTACCTTTTATATATTTCTTATCATTTTATTCAGCACATTTTTAACAACATTTTAATCTGTCAGTTCGACATCAATTTTTATCAAATATGTATCATTATTATTCCATATTTGTATAAGAAAAATTCTTATTTGTCCATTTAATAGTTGTTCTTTATGAATCAGTTCTAATGAGTGAGCTGTTTGAACTGTTCTAATAGCTCACTCATTAGAACAGTTATACGCTTTGAAATAAATTAATAATATTACCAATTTTAATGTAATACTAATTTTATAATAATGTAAGACTTTAACTAAAATTATTAATACTAAAGTTACTTCAATAAAACTATATCTATTATTGTTATTATTTCCTTGTGATATCCTCAAATTATCACTCCCCACTCTACTATGCTCACTCTCTTACATACAACACACACAGGTAACCACTCACTATTGGAAATTGGAATATTTTCATTTATCTTTCGTTCTAGAAACAATTACTGTGGGATATTTTGAAAACAGTATCTAAGATGCAGTTAAATGGCCGAGTTCTGGGTATATGAAACATTTAATCGGGCGCCAATTTGAAATGAAATAGCGAATAGTAATAGTTATTTCGATTTCCGATGATCATCCTGGGATTACTTGTACCTTTGGTGACGAATCTCAAAATATCGGATCAATAGTCTCGGAGAAAAGCCGCTACGGTTGACGGACAGATTTTTTTTTTAATTCTTAAAACGTAAAACCTCAAATTTTGAGGAAGGGGTAATAACATTTTGCTTTTCTTGGTTCATTACAAAGGTCCATTATTGAAAACCATAAACCAAAACAACAAGTTTTCATGAGAAAAATAACTTTTTCAAACTTCTGAAGTAATGAGAAAATTATTAGAGAATCTCTGTATTTTCGAAGAATGACCCACGTTTCAGATTATTGAAATAAACATAATTAAGTAATACACATAATTGTAGAACATTGTACTAAAGTGAAATAAAAATATATTGGTTCACATTAACATGAAAGGTATATTCTCTAAGGTAAATCAGGAATTCAATCTTTCTAACAGCATCTAAATGGCTTGGAAGAACATAATGCTAAAGGTGAATGTAATTTTATATACAACATAAAGGTACCTCATGTTTCAACATTAATGAAATTAATATAGGTATAAATTAATTAGTTAATAAATCTATTGTTGTCGCATAAATTGGTGTATCAAATTAGGAGTGGCTTAGATATTGAGGAAACTTGTGGAGTGGTTAAGAAAACCAACTTTAAGCTCCGGATTATGAGAAAGGCTTAATTATTTCCGAGGCGATTAATTAACTCATGAATTATAGATCTATAATTCATTTCAAACTGAGGTCAGGATTTCAAGACAGTTTTTGGCAGAATGGTTTCCGTAATAAAAACTAATTAATTAATTTCATCTATTCACAAATAATCCGTTATGATGCCGAGTACATTTAAAAAAAATTATAATATTTAAATCAGATAAAATTTATATAAAAATTAATTTTAAAAAAACTTATACGTATCTATGCCCCGTTCGTTCCTTCTGATCATGTCTGTCCGTTTATCCGTATTTAAGCTCCGGTTTACTCACCTCTTCGTGTAAAACCGCCAGAGCATGTCCATATGATCGCAGCAGATGTACTCGCTCTAAAAGGACATCCTGCTCTCCCACCCTTTTTTTAATTCTTTTATCAGAGAAGCACTTCTTAAAGAGGTGTTTTGAGTTGTGATTGAAACCGAGACGATTGAAGCACCTTTTACGTCAGAAGGAAAGTCTAAACTTGGCCCTATTGGATTTCATGGACGGAAAGCGTTATAATTTTGGCAACAATATTTTTTGTTAGATATTATTATAAAGTATAATCCATATAGTAGTATCTTACTCTGGTAGGCATTTCGTTGGAAAAGATTTGTCCCAAAGGATTTCATAGGGCTGTCAGAATGAGTATGATCGTGTAATCGTGTCCGTACTTTCCCAAATTTCATTGTTAATTACAAATATATAAATAAATATGCATAAATAATTATTGTTAACTGATATTTCTTAGATAAATAAGTCATAAAATTATAATCACTATTTCCGTTCGTTAAAATCTCTTCGTGCCTATTCTTTTTTGATTATTTTTTCTCTGAATATTTCTTATTATAAGCAAAATCTAAAAGTAATAGTTATGTTTTGAAATAAAATTTGACTGATTTACATAATGTCTACGTTACTCCAATTCCATAGAAGCGGGATTCCATAGAAAATAATAGTTAGTTTCTATGAAATATGCCAAGATGAACGTTGTATAAATAAAATAAAAAAATATATCGACGTCGTTTTTGAAAAAGGCCTAAGCGCCAAAAATTTGAAATTTAGGATTCAACTGATTTTATGACGTAAACACCACCTAATTATCATCACAAATATTATTATAATTCATTTTTTTTTCATTTTTTACATACTACCATAACATACTACAGATTAGAAATATCAATTAAAAACTATGAAAATCATGAGCATGCATAAACTTATACAAGAAAAAAATAAATAAAACCATCTATACCATATTATGTTTCAAAATTAAGTTTGAAAATAAAATACAAAAGTCAGGATACAAAAGCAGGGCCAAAACTCACCTTATTAAAATAAGATACGTAGCAAGATTAAAAATCACCATAAGCTAAAAACCATTATTTGTAACAGCGATAAAAATTAATTATCAACGCATATATCCTTTTTTCAAAAATTTCAATTTTTTCAAAATTGACATAATAGCGCTAAAAACTAAATCAAACTATAAAAAATATTTAGTATCTATAAAACCAAAAATTATTATATAGTAATTTACAGTTGGACAAGAATACAGATTAATCTGATCTACTCATCCCAACCAACTCTCTATAATTTGGGATTCCAGCGATGAGCAAATAAAATTTTCTCATATAATTTACTATTTACTATTTGTGGTTCAAATATTCGGAGTCCATTAAAATTTTCCCTTCATTGGTAAAATAATAGCATGTTTTAAGCCCCATCCTATTTATTTCAAATTCTTCTTGATGGCAGCTCTGCCAACAAAATAAATTTGAAATAAATCCATAGATATGCACCTGCCATTAATCTATTAGTATAATATAGTATACGTAACAAGCATAAGCGAGCTAAGCATATTCTTCTTTAATCATAATCCAATATACCAATAACAGCCTATATTTTATTTTGAAAACAGTGTTGGGTTTCTTCCTTCCCCTTGTTAATCTTAAACAATAAATAAAATATATTTTGTTTGTTATTGTATATAGGTATGAATGTGTTTAAGATGGCTTATTTTATTTTTACTTTACTTAATTTTTCTTTTCTTGGTTGTTTACTTATTTTGTTATTTAAATTGTCTATCTATTCATTTTTACTGGTAATGCACATTTTTTTCTTTTTATATATATATTTATTATTTTTATTTCATCTCCTTATGTTTTTTTTTGTACTTCTTTTTTCGTTTATCTTGAATATATGGTATGAATGGATTCTTATAGCCCTAATACCTATTGCCCTTAAGTGTGGCAGCTTGTATTATTTTTCAAATAAATGAAAAAAAAAAGTTGTTTGTAATAAATTATAAAATAATATACAAGGATATATCCCGAATAAATTATAAAAATTACTGTAATACATAGATATGAAATAAATAAAAACATTTATAAAATACATATACACATATACATATATATATATATATATATATATATATATATATATATATATATATATATATATATATATATATATATATATAAACTCCTTGTGTCCACTATTATCTTTCCCCACTTTGACTACGGATGTGTGATGTACGGGGGCCTCTCGAATGTGCTCGAGGACAGATTGAAGCCGATCATGAACTGCTTTTTAAGATTTGTCTTCGGCACCTCGAGACGGGCCCATGTGTCCCACCTTTACGGCGAGTTAGAGTGGCTCTTCCCCTGTAACCATAGACAATATTTCCTCGGCACTTTTCTATACCAAACTATCACCACCCACCATCCTTCCTACATCTACAGCCTCCTACAATTCAAATCCTCGGTCCACGCACTGGAAACAAGATCTCGCCTTTCTGACCTCAATACTTCCTCCCACAGAACCAAAACATTCGAATGCTCCTTCCTCGCTCGCTCCTCTACCCTTTGGAATTCCTTTCCTTCTAATATCCGCCATGCTTCTTCTCTATCCTCATTCAAATCCCTCCTTTTCCAACACCTTCTTTCTCTCCAAAATGATGCTCTCTAATTGCGAAATTTCAGTTCAGGGTTAACATCTGGATCAGAAGTGAATAATAGTTTTTAATGTACAAATTTTGCTAATCAATTCATTATTTTTGTATTTTTCATTTTCTCTGTGTTTTTTTTTTACTTTTTTCTCTTTTTTTTTTTTTTGTTTTGTTCAAATTAATTATATTTTTCGATAAAAAAAAACTTATTTATTTCCTTATTTATTTTACAGAAGATATTCTAAAAATTAATTGGTCTGTATTCTATAGTCTTATGGCCAGATAATGTTACTGTTTTATTGGTACCTTCATGTTATTCTTAAGGGACCTAGTCCCAGAATAAAGTTCTTTTATCTATCTATCTATCTACACACATATATATATATATATATATATATATATATATATATATATATATATATATATATATATATGTAGTGCATTTCACCGACATATGTAGTGTGATAACTCAAAATCACTCATTTTCTGAAGAAAATTCAGCCAAATAAAAATATTATTATGTAAAACGTGACAAGGATGACAACGGGGAGTCCTAAATCCTTTTCTAAAATGATCACAATATTTTTAACATGGCATCTAGTTGACTTATTCAGTTCATTAAAAAGCGAAACTTATTATCTCAAAAAACGTTTTGACTTGTCACGCTATCCAAGTCAGTGAGCGATATTATCTTGAATTGTCTTGGAATGATGTACTATTTTTATTCTGTCTGTTTTTATATTGTCGATGTAACCACATCTTTTCATCCTTAATCGTCGCCTTTAATTGTGTAATGTTGACTAATTACTTATTTCCTTTTATTTGAGACAGTTAAGGTTTTTTTTTTTCTTTTCTTTTTTTTAATATTCCTATAAAATCGCAACAATAGTTTACCTCTTTCTTCTGGACTTTTTCTCTCACTTGTTAAGAATTATTTTCGTTCCAACAATTGCACGTAATTCAACTACGGTTTATTTAAAGATTACCAAATTATTACAGTGAAAAATTAGTAATGATGTCAGCCAAATATAATTTTGGACTCTGGCTCGAGTTGCACCAATATTACACCAACACAAGATATTAGACCCGAACGTAGTAATTACTACCTCAAATCTACCGTTACCTCATTAATACCAGTAGCTTCAGATCGAATGCAGATAGTTGATTGGTACCAACATCTGATATCGATTAATAGAATCATTAAATTAACAACATTGATTAAAAAATTAAACAACCACCATGCACCATCTGCAAGCTATCTTCTCGGAAAAATAGCTGAGCTCAAAACAGTTTTTAATTTTCTTTTAGAACTAGTTGTTTTATACCTACTATGGTATTAATTATTCATCATTAATGATATATGATATATATATATATATATATATATATATATATATATATATATATATATATACATATCGCGTCATTGCTAATTGGACTCATATTATGGGCTCAATATATCGGTTCATATATTTTCATCTGATAAACATCATTAAGACATTCAATGCTTTGTTTGGCTGTAATTTAGTAAAATTATCAATAATACAGTCAACAAGGAAGGAGGCCAGAAGAGGTCTCAGTGGAAATTATTGGAGTTTTGAAAGTTTGCTCATTTATGTTTTTTTGTACGCTAATTACGGATTTCAATCTCAACTTTTCATACCTGAACTTTTTCCGGGAAATATAAAAAAAAAAAATGAAAAAATTAATTTCGAGATTCCGTCTAATAATTTCGACTCTCACTCGCAACAAAACGGAGCACCACTCAAAACAATCATTACAATCAAAATTGATAGTCTCCTTAAAATGCCTATCTGCAGAAAAAGGAGAATCTCCAGACAATCAAGTATTCAGAAGCATAATAAGATTTACTCTGATTCAATTTAGTATAAAATGAACATTACAATTTATTTATGGTTTCCATGTTACAAGCAAAAAAAAAAAAAAATTGTGCATTATCTTTTATATTTCCGGGGAAAAAGTTTAAATTCGTAATCAGCGCCATAAATAACATAAATGAGCAAATTTTCAGAACTTCTCTAAAACCTTTCTTTCTTGCCCCCATTTGCCTCGACCCCATTATACTAAGAACGGATGTTCCTAAACGATGTCCCAGACGAAAAAAATAGATTACAAAAATGTTAGGAATTTGCTCTTGTTTTATTTAGTATAGGTTGATGTTGCATAAAATAAAAGTGATTTGTTATCATGCAATGGGAGAAAAAACGAAAATATATTAATTGTTTGAGGGTTTTTGCATTTTTTTTAAATCTGTGAAAAAAATTAAGGTAGCAGAGTTGAAATCCTTAAAAAACTTCTCCAAAATTTTCCAGGTAAAAGTACCATAGGCCTGTACTTCAAAGCTATTTATTGACCATGTTCGAAAATATTATGTGATTTTTTTTTTTTTCAACATTCGACCTAGTGATTTCTGCTTGAACGTCTATGATATTTATACATAAAAACTTGATATATTTCAGAAGGGAATATTGAAGGAGAAAATTCGCTATTATAGGGGAAATTGCTCTATTATGAGCTATTTGCCTACAATGAGACACCCCTGTATCTCCTCTACAATCATGAGCTGCAGTTTGCGTCATGAACTGCTTGCTAGTTATCATTCAGATACTTGGCATGTAAAACTTTTTCCAATTGGAGACTTCCTTGCTTAGACCATTCCAATTATTCAACACAATTAAAAGAAAAAAAATGTACTTATGTTTGACGGCTGATATGGCACACAAAACAAGATGTTTTGATATGTTTTTCATATATTCTATTTATCACTCGTCACCAGTACTAAGTTTCTAATTTTAAAAGATTGATTGATCTTGAAATTTTTTTTTTTTTTTTTATTTTTTTTTCGTTTTTAAAGGTTTACATATTCAACAGTTATTTTATTGTTACATAATAAGTTATCTTTTTTTTTTCTAATTCAGATACCTAGTCTATCTCTAATCAAAAATACCAAATTTAGGCAAGATTCATTTGATCACTAGTACAAACAGATAATCAAAATTGTAAAGAAGTATTTTTATCATTTTTGTTGTAAAATAAACACATAATACACTGTCTCTTATAAAGAATACACACTATCTCATATTGGGCAACCCTTTTCTCCCCCTCCCCCCCCAAAAAAAATAAACCTGTACTAATATAACCCGTGAAATATCTTGGGTTCAGTACTTGGTA
This sequence comes from Rhaphigaster nebulosa, assembly GCA_948150685.1. Taxonomy (NCBI): domain Eukaryota; kingdom Metazoa; phylum Arthropoda; class Insecta; order Hemiptera; family Pentatomidae; genus Rhaphigaster; species Rhaphigaster nebulosa. Next base: position 47,373,363 of record OX411312.1, on the reverse strand, counting down.
AGGACCGTTCTGCTTCTAGAGCAACGGTTGTGCAAGTAGGTGATTCGGCCGAAATCACGCTCAACCGCCGAGTTTTTACCCCAATAAAGGTTTCTCACTTCATAGAGGCTGACTCCAGGACGGTCTCTCGATCCCACAAGGCTGTTCCACGGCTGATAACAGAATAAATAATTATCTGCCTCAGCCGATATTGAACCCGGGAAGCAGAAATTAATAGCACAGTATCCTACCTACTGAGCTATTCCGCCCCTCCCAAAACAACATTTAAGGAAAATAATTTAAAATACATTTGTGGTGCCATTTTTTTTTGCCATAGTTTCTTAACGTTTCAAAAGACTATTAGTTATAGAGTTAAAGCAAAAATAAAAATTGGTAAATGTTATATTGGGGAATCCCCAGCGTAATTTTACAAAGAGTATCTCTCTCATAATAGGGCACTTTCCTCTAATTGTGGACAATGTAGAGATTGTTTCAGTAAGGATATTCCCAAATGATTTATGTTGGCCTGTAACGACCACTCGTCCGGAAAATTACTTCTAAATTGGATTAGTATGCCAAGTTCGGGTCGGAAGACCAGCAGTCTTCAATGGGAGTTCTCTTTGAAAGCCTTCATTTCTCCAAAGCCTTCATAAGCTACAAGAGTTAATGACGAAAGTTATGTTAAATTTGTTTGTAGGTAGGTCCGTAAGTTATTACCTCTGTATACTAAGATAGTTGCTTTACATCAAAAAAAAAAAAAAAATGTAACTAAACAAACAACAGCAAAGATTTAGAAATTAACTTTGCCGATCATAGAAATATTATGTTGGCATTAAACTGTACCTACTTATTTCAGACTATGAAAACGGTTTGGGGCTCAACAAAGCACAAATTATTCACGTATCCATTATTTACAATCCTTCGAAGTATCTCAAATGATCCTTATTACGTCGCAAATAAAATTATCCATAAAGACCTTATGTTGCAGATTTGTCCCGAAATTAGGTATACCTTCTTAATACGAAACAGAAAACCAAGTCAATATCCCATCTATTTCTGACAAGAGGCATCTGAAAAGATGTTCATGAGATCTTCTAATATATAATAGTCCTCAAAGTGTTGCAAAGGAATAGTTTGTAAAATCAGATAATAGTTTATATATATACATATATTATTTTCTTGACTGTCAATAAGTTCTTTGAGAGTCTTGAGGTTTAGTCAATAAATACAACAATATTTTAGCGACGTATCTAGACTTTATTGTTCTCATATTCATGCCCTAACTGTGAAAAAAAAATACTTAAGACAGCCTCAGGGCCCTAAAAAAACTTGTATATAAATATATATATATATATATATATATATATATATATATATATATATATATATATATATATATATATATATAAATATATATATATAAATATTCAATAATGTATCATACTTGTATAAAACGATAGCCCATTTTTCATTTGTAATTCCTAACCGCAAAAACTACTGAACCAATCTTCATGATCCCAGGAAGGTTTAGCAAAAATGAAATCTACCGATTTTTCATTAAATTAAAAAGTGATTAATAAGAGAAAAGTGTACAACCTACGTAGGTGTCGTAGCCATGACAACTTCATATCCATGGAAGCGAGTTGACTTTAACAACTTTTTAATAACTGTGAAATTATTGAGTAAAAACAAATATTTAATTATATTATATTATTTTATTTTATTATTTATTTTAACTTCTCCAAAACTTTCCTTCGAGAGCTCTAGCTCAAAGATTAATTTAGACATTCCACCTCATAATTATGAATCGCGTTCATGTGTTCAGGAGCGTCCAAACATAAAAATCTTTAGATCCGAAATTATAGATAATTTATTCTTCTATAATTTGGTATAAAATAAATATTAGAATGTATTCGAAAAATGTATGGTTTCCAGGATGAGGAAAAAAACACGCAAACAATTTTCTTTGTTTGCTATTCTTTGTACTTACAAGAAAAAGTCGAGGCAACAATGTTAAAATTCATAATCAGTAACCTAAAAAAACATAAATGAATAAATTTTCAGAAGTTCTCCAAAATTTTTCTCCGAGATCCTTTTCTCGTCTCAACAGTGTCCAGATGTTTTTCGATTTACATTTTGATTCTTCTGTCAAAACGAATCAAACGTTTGAGGTACTCATCATACATTTTACGCAAAATTTAATGTTCATTTATTTATAATGGAATACAATTTTCGCTAGGGTGCACCGTTTTAATGTTACAAGCCAAAAACTGAAAAAAAAAGTCCAAAAATTATGGGTTTTCCCCCACCCTCCGGCTTGGCTGACCACTAAGAACGGGATAAACTTAGGTTATTATTATTTGACATGTAATGAACAGATTAAAACACTTATTTCCAACCGCGGAGCCCGAACGGTCAAGATTTACTGGCCTATGTAGGGAATATGCTAGAAATTTCCAGGACAATTAATTCACCGTTTCAATCTGGATTCATTTGGTTACAATGTATACGTAAGTCCTCAAAGAGGCGCACTATAAGAGCTTCCCTGACTTTGATGTAAAATCTGAGCAATCAAAGCACCACCGCAGATACCCTTTGGTTCAACTTTATTCCATCTGATTACACAATGGAAATGTAGGACCTACTTAGCATCGAGCTTAGGAAAAGCAGCTTTGTCGATTTGAAGTACTTAATGTACTGTATATAACATACAGAGCCCAGCGGTTTTGAATTGGTTTATAAGACCTTCAAAATAATGGTTTTGTTATTTTATTTTTTTAAATTTTAAGTATTCAAATGAGTACCGAATGTGGAAACTATTAATGGGAATATTTTTAACAATAATAAGTTTGTACTGTAATGTTGCGGATAGACGCTTTTAAATTAATCTCCATAGCAATGATTTAAACTCCATAGCTATAAAGTTGTTAGAAAATTCATATTTCGGAAAGAACAATACGGGTGTTCTAAAATATGTCTTAGAGAACCATTAAAATAGGGACACTTCAAAAGATAAAATAAATTAAAATATATTATCGGAATATTCCAAAACAAACTGTGAATATTACTTTAGCTCCTCGTATCAATCTTAGTTTTCCTCCATCACAACTGCATACGTACGAATGCCGTCTGATTGAAACTCTGGTAAGACTGATAAATCGTTCCATCAGATCCACACCTAATATACCATATTATCGTTGGTAAACCAAGTTCCGCTGGCTTCCTTCATCCTTCACTCTGATGGAAGTAGTCACTCAACTCCTGCTTCCAGTCCCTTATAGATGAAAGAAAATGCTCGATCTCCTTGCCTTGATTGCCTCCGTCGACTTCTTGAATAACAGATCTTGGGCCTATCGACCTACTCCAGCTCATAGAACTCCTTTGACAGACCTTCTCTTATTCATGCCACGTCGCATTGGAATTCTATTTCCATTTATACTAGAAAGCGACTCCTACAGTTTTCTTCAAACATGATCAATCATTAAATATTCATTAACCTCTTTCAAAGAAACAATATTAAATTTATTCGTTCAGGTTTTTTTTGTATGTTTTGAAGTCATCGAGTATATCTTAAGGCGGAAAAGTTATATACGTTTTTTTTCTAATTCCTCTATTCTCCGAGGACAACTGGTTGCAGAATATTTTTACAATTATTTTTTTTTGTTATTCAATGTCATTTTATTTAATAAAGTTCGATTCGATTTCGTGAACAAGGAAGGGAAGAAAGAAAAAAGTTACAAAAAAAAAAAAATATATGGGTCATAGGTTGTTCATTGCTATATTGGACCAAAGGTTTGAAATGAGTTTAAATCAATACATGCTGCAAATTATTAATATTGTTATATCTAATTGCAATAAATCTGGTTGATTTTTTTATTAATTTATATACATATATACATTTTTTTTTTTTAGTATAATATTTTTACATAGCATAATAGTAACCCTATGGGAAGGTCGTGTATTTTTTTAAAAAACTTATAGGTTCCATGCGATAGGCATACTACCTGTATAGTAATGTTTTAGTAATAATTAGATAATATTAATAATTATTGGAAAATTATAAAAAAAAAAAATTAAACATAGCAATACACAAAATAATAAAATGTGAATACATAACATATAAACAAAACAAAATAAACATAAACGTATATATATATATATATATATATATATATATATATATATATATTTATTAATATTTATTTTAAGGCTTTGGTATAATGGTTCCACAAAAATTGTGTATTTTTCCTCTACCATATATTCATAAATGACTACAATATTCGATGATCGGCCGCCATGTTAAAACGATCTGGGGTCGTAATGTCGGGTTCCGAGAATAATCCTGGAGTGACCTATGACTTTTGTGCCGAATCTCAAATAAATTGGACAAGTTGTCTTGGAGAAAAGCCGCGGACGGCGGACGGTTTTCTTTATTCGGGTTTTTGATTCTATATAATATTGAAACATCAAATTTCGGGAGTTAATTTTTTTCTTCTTGGTCGATTGCAAAGCTTCATTATTCAAACTAATAAACCAAAAAAAGAAGTGTAATATTAAATATTATAAAACAATAAAAACAAATGAATGTCCGTAATCGATAGCTGATCTTAAATATGAGGATTATAAGGAAAACTAATGTTGTTTTCTGAAACACCTAACACAACTTAATGAAGTAGATTTCCTTAGCATTCAACTCACGAATGCAGGCAACATTTACGTAACCCCACCAACCTTCAATCGGATTCAACCAATTGATTACAACATTAAAAGCAAACATAGTCTATTTTCTCTCCACCAGATGGAGCTATTCCACCACTCTGACACCCTGTTGAATTTCATTCTTGTTGGATATTCAGGAGGCTGTGATTCCAAGCGCAAGAGGAACCACTGGCAAATAGGCTAATCTTCCTCCCAATCCAGAATCTTCCTCCAATTCAGTCTATCTTTGCATAGAACTGATTTCAATATCCCCTTTACAATGGATAGCAGACAAACCATTAGCAATGTCATTTCATGGCTCACAAAATACAAACTGCATTTTGCACACTTGGCTCGCTAAGATTTGCTCAGTAACATACTGACTGTGATAATGCTATAATGGCATTAATAATACCAAGTATATTAAGCTGTTGCAGTGGGATGTACTATATACTATAATTATATATATATATATATATATATATATATATATATATATATATATATATATATATATATATGTATATATATATTCTACATTATTGTCATTACCTCCTCCCTTATTTTCGATCCTGATGATGTCTGAATGGCGAATAATAATATAATATATAATCATAATAATATAATATTATAATAATAACTAGCTAGTTATTAGCTAATATCTGAGAAATTTATTTAATTGTATTTATTTATGTTAGATAGTCAATTCCTCTAAACTCACAAAACAAAAAATATTGTACGGGGCAGAATTTAGAGATTCTGCAAAAGCTACACACAAAAAAAAAAAAATAAAAATAAAAATAAAAACTGTTCAAGACTATTAATGAAATATTAATTTAAGATTAGACTATTAATATTAAATACTGTTAATTCTATAATAATACTATTAGATTATTAATTCTAAACCATTAATAAAATTGATTATAAATTAAACCTTAAGTGAACATTTGGGTGTGTGGATTTAGAAATAAGTTTCTACTTATAACTTATAACTTAGAAAAAACAAAAATATATAAAGTAGCGTTTAGCCCTCGTGAATAGAGCGAGATAACAAATGATTCAAGCCTTTATTTTACTATTCATGAGTGGAATATTAAAGTAGAAGCTGGTTGATATGTGTGCTCTCTTGTCTCTCCATTTTCAGTTCTGTTTGCGGGACTGCTTTAGTGTGCAGCTTATTTTTAAACAACAATTTTTAAATAATTTATTAACCCATTATTGCCCGAATAATTTTTTTCTTTAAAATATTTTGATTTTTATATTATTTTTCTTTTACTTTACTCTTCAGGAATTAAAAAAGGCGACTTAAAAAATTTATATTTTATCACAATAGCAGAAACGATGCGTACGATTCATAGTCCATTAAGCTCTTACTGGCTCAAAACGAAAATTTATTTCCTTTAACAAAAAAAAAAACTATATTTACACCTAGAGCTTTTAGTTACACATTATTACAATTAAAAATTATAAACAGTACTCAATTCCATTTTACAAACACAATTACTCATTATAAGAGTGTATACAAATATGGTTTTATGTGGTATGAAATCCTCATCTATCAATATAGAAGCCTCAGGAGGAGTTATAATTATTTGCTCCTTTAAATTATTTTTAATATCACCTTATAGGATGTCAATTTGTTCTTGAACTGTGGAATCTCGTACAATTACCTTAGCCAATGCACTTAGAAATATTCGGTTCTTTTTTTTTTTTTTTTGTTAGGGTACACATATTTTTATTTCTGGTATAAGAAGCAGCTACGAGTAAAACACAAACACAAAATATTCATAGATGAAAAAACAAAACAAATAATAGGAATAATAACAGAAATAAAAAAATCAAAAAAATCTGAGCATATTTATATCATATTAATTCTCTATAAAAATGTTGCAATACTGCCCAACGTACCATTTATGGTACACCTATCTTCACCATTAAAAAAAATCAAAACAAACTTTTTTAATTTTCAAAAGAAAAGAAAATAGTATGCCTATATCAATTAATATTATCATGATACATTTTTTTTTTCAAATAAAAAAAAAATTAAACCGTAGTCTTTGTCAATATTCATTCTGAAAATCAAGACCGAATATTTCACGAAACGGAAACACCTGTTATGACACAAAGCTTTTAAACAACTAGATCGTAAAAGGGATAGAATTAAAGGGGGGAGGGGTTCTTAGAAACGTAGAAAACCATTTAAACATGGACATCTTCGCTACATTTAAGGATGGAATAAAATAAAAACTATATGTTTCATGGGACATAAAAGGTACGCTGAGCGTAAATTGTTTAATGAGATAAAAACTACTATAACAACAAAATAATAATATTTAAAAAAAAGGCAAAATGTATCGTTAGATAACTATTACACAACCTCGTTAAGTAACCTCCATACGGCGACAATATTTCCTCGGATCTTTCCTATAACAAACCATCAACTCCCAGCATCCTTCCTTCATCTACACGCTTCTACAATTTAAATCCTCAGTCCACTCACTGGCAACAAGAACACGCCTTTCTGACCTCCATGCCCCTCCCTGAGAACCAAAACGTTCGAACGTGCCATTCTTGTCCGCTCCACTATCTTCTGTAATTCCCTCCCTTCTAATATCTGTCATTCTTCTCTATCCTCAATCAAATTCACCTTTTCCAACATCTCCTCACTTCTCTAAAAGATGTTGTACAAGCAAAAAATTTTAATTTGGGGTTAACAATTTGATCAGAAGATTATGATTGTTATCAATGTTTAAGTGCCAATTTATTTATAGTTTTTATTACCTCTCCTTTTTACCTTTTTTCGTCTTTAGTTCGATACATGTACCCTTTTGTTAAGAGAAGAATTAATTTTTTGTTTATTTATTTTTATTGTTATTGATGTAAAAACTTATTTACTTTTACTATAGTAGTCTTTTGGCCAGATGTCTTTTTATTGGTTCACTTTTTTTATTCTGAAGGGACCTATTCCCAGAATAAAGCAAGTTTTCTATTCTAAGTTCTGCTAACATTTTCAGGAGACAAAAAAAAACTTCAACTCTTTGAAGCATTCTAAACTTGCAGGTTATTACAACTTGACATAGACAAGTGATAAAGTGATAGATAAAGTGATATGAACGGAAAAATGACGCACTACATTCGTTTCGAAACGTTTGTGAAATGTTGAATGATTAGTTATTTACTGGTATTTGAAAGATTAGGTTTCGTTTTTGTAATATTTCTTTTAATATTCTAACAATATTTTTTTTAAATTTAAATAAATATTCTCACGGGCTGTTATGTTTATCAATTAATCTTTAGCAGAGATATATTATCACATCTGTGATAATAATGGTTGTGATATACAGATTATGTAGGGGTAACTTTATTCACCACGACCCATGTGAAAATTTCTCTTTTCATTTTCAGATCCCAAAGGAATTGCATAGGATGATATGGGGTAACTGCGTATCATGTTTTTCGAGGCAACTACGGACTAGCTAATTAAAACAAAGACTATTTTTTTCAATACTTCTATTCAATTATACTCCAAATGCAACTTTCATAACTTTATGAAGATTGTAAAATGTGAATCTTAGACAAGCTTTTTGATTTTTCCGATGGTTATGCCAGCTTAATAATCGTCCAGTAACCGAACTATTTTGCACTTACTCCAAAATCCTACAATATATATATATTGTAAGTATTACCTGATTTTCAGTATCGTAAAAATTTGTTTAAAAAAAATATTGATTTTTGAATTTTCGATTTTTAAAACAACGATATCTGTTTGTCATACTCATGAATATTTTTTATAATTATTAAGCACTATATGGATTTTGTTCACGAGGAAGCCCGCCCCTTTTTTATTTTAATAAAACACAAATATCGACCTTTCCACAGCAAATAATAATTTTAAAAAATATTCAAGCCCCTAATGTTATATCTCAAAGAAAATTTAGGAACGGTGCTCAACAAATCCTGGAGGCCTCTGAAAAGAATATTTTATTTTCATCTTTCAACAATATTCTCCTTTTGACCTGGTAAAACTTCTTAGTAGCGAACAAAACTCGAAGGTCAAACGCCATTTTCCCTTCCTCCCAAGCGCCTAAACCCTCCCCCCCCCCCCCCACCCCCAATTTTCTTGTACAATGAAACCGCCTTCGCGTCACTAATGCGATAAGAAGCTACTTAATTCCACTCTGCTGAAGATCCAAGCCTATTTCAAAATCTTCTCTTTTATTGTCTTCGAATACAAAAAATACAATAGATGTCCTGTTTTTCTTCATCTCTTTCAGTTCTCAGCGAAAGAAGATCTCAACTAGATACAAGGAAAACTATCACTGCCAATTAACAGTTAAAACTGGCATCTTTGAAAATTCTAAAGCTATTTTGAAACTTAATCAGTAGTTTGAGCAACGAGATTACAGACAATTACTTAAAAATAATAATAATAATAAAATTAAATTTAGGTATTTTTCATGAAGTAAAATTTCTTCCTCGAATTTTGTATTTATTTAAAAAATTTATCTCACTATTTTGCGATGTATCGGTGAATATCCCCATCTTCAGAACAAACTAAATTCGTGTTGTTCTAGTAATATCAAAAAGCCTTCTCAAAATCTCTTCTCAGTCTCCACATGCGTCCTCCACTCCTGAAGATGGAGGGATTTCCCCAAAAAAACAGGAAAATAATGTGATAAAATTTTTAAATAAACAGAAAATTCTAGGAAGAAATTTTACTCCATGAAAACTACTCAAAATGAAATCAATATTCTTCCAAAAAAAATATCAAAAAGAAATGATTTTACTAAATATGAATACGGACTGTGAGGAATGTATGTAGAGACTGAGGAAAGATTTAATGATAAAAGGCTTAATGAACTAATATAATAATTACTAATAATTAATAGTTACTAGTAATTAATAGTATTAATTAGTAACTAATAATTACTAGAACAACACAAATTAAGTTTGTCCTGAGGATAGAGAAATTCCCCGAAACTTCGAAAAATAATGTGATAACATTTTTAAATAAACAGAAAATTCGAGGAAGAAGTTTTACTTCTTGAAAACTACCGAAAATTTAATTAATATTTCTTCCAAAAAAATATTAAATTGAATTTTTATTAAAACACATATATATATATATATACATATATATATATATATATATATATATATATATATATATATATATATATATTTGCAACTAATCTATATTATATTGATGTTATTTCCAGGAGCCGAGATGGAAAACTTTTATTTAATTTGGAAATTTTTTTAAATTAAAACTTTTTGTAGAGCAAACAAACTTTCAAGGTCTATGAAAAGAAAAATTAATATATTTTATTTTCGCCTTCCAATAATATTCTTCTTTGGGTCTACGAAAAAACTTCTCAATATCAAACAGAAGTCAATGGTCGAAGGCCTTATCCACTCCTCCCTTCCCCCTATTAGTCCAACCCTCCCAAATTCCCTTTGGTATTATTATACTTGCAGAGAAAAGGGGGATCGCTAGTTGCAGTTAATTGCCATTGTTCCTATTAGCGAGTTACTATATCCTACAATGATACTAATAATAAAATCGTTTGTGAGTGAATTTAAAAGTGTTGGCTTTTAAGTAACATTGAAAGTAATTTCACGAGTTTCACTTGAAGAATCGATCCTTGTAAAGAGATTTTTATTGAATAATTATTTCTAATCTATTTATAAAAGAAAAGAAAACATTTTGATATTAATCAGTCATATTATATTTTTATTTATTTCTTTATCAAATTATGAAATTTATTTATAAATAAATAGATACATCTCTTAATTCGATTATTGTCTCTACTCCTTCAAATCAAATATTATTTTTCTATAATACTTAATTTTTTTTCAAAAATGCCAAAAGAGCCTTCAAAGTATTCTGTAATTCCTTCAATAGAGCTTTTCATTCCCAAATTACTTCACATTAAGAAACCTTCAAATAGTGTTGAATGATTTTAAAATTGCTGTAGAAAAACAAAAATAAAACAGTGTACCACATTACTAAGAGCCATTTTTTTTTTCTTACAGATATTTTAAAATCATTCAATACTTATTATAATATTATTATAATCATTCAACTATATAATATTCTGGGTGGAGTTGGTTATTATGAAGCTGTAAATTGTTTTAGTTTAATATTAATCGTTTCCACTTTTATATATATATATATATATATATATATATATATATATATATATATATATATATATATATATATATATAAAGTGGAAACGATTAATATTAAACTAAAACAATATATATATACATGTGTGTGTGTGTGTGTATAAAACGTTAAAATAAATCATTTAAAAAAATAGACTCTCAGAAGAATATCGTCGTCCCGATACGTAGAAATATTTTCATGAATTAATTTGGGGACAAGTTCGAGGCTGATACGAAATTCAAGGATTCAACATAGTACTAATTTTTTTGGAAATATTCTGCGGCTGCACGGAACAGCAATTTAAATCTTATTTTAATTATTTACAAAAAGAGGAAGAACCATTATTTTCGACTGCTCTCCTACGGCTTAAAAACACCTTTTGCGTTTTTACTATGTTATTCGATTGAAGATAGAGTTATGTTTTGTTCATCATACTGTCTTTTTCTGTTTTTATATAAGTGTGAAATATTCATTTATATTAGTGGTGAATACCGAATATTAGTGAAGATGCAGAACATAACCGAATGATTTCTATCTTAACCGAAAGTGAATAATTTAAAAAAACTTTTGTTGAGCAATAAAACAACTAAGAGATATCATAATAAATAGTAGAAAAGCCACTCATGTAAGGAAAGAGTAAGAACCGATTCTGGTGCTTGTAGGAAGGAGCTAAATTTCGACGGGAAGAAACTGAAGAAATGCAAGGTTGGCAACAATGAATTATCTGTCAACGAAAAAAAAAATATATGGTTCAATCGTAAAATGTTATTATTCAAAGAGATATACTGTCCAAAACCCTATTTCATAATAAAGTACAAATGGAAATTTTAGTTTTTTGAGGTTTCAATTTGCTAATCGTCATTAGATAATAATTATTTGGAAATTTTGGCATACTTCCGAATTGGTAACTTTCATTATCCAATATTATGCATTTGTTAACGATTCAGGGCATTGACTCCCATGTTCAGAACTACAAACAATATTTTTATATTGCATTAAAAAATTTATTTAAAATCGATTTATGGTCATAACATGAAATTCAATTATAAAACAATATTATAATTTTATGGAATTGTTGAATGTCATATAAAAATATTATTTTTAGTTCTGAAGATGGGGATCAATGCCCCGAGACGTTAACAAATGAATAATATTGGATAATGAAAGTTACCAATTTGGAAGTATGATGGCCAAAATTTCCAACTAAATTAGAAAAAACTTCCTACAAAATTTTGTAAAATATCGATAATAATTATTTCATTCGTTTTTTTTTTTAATTTACTCTTTTTTAATAGATTTATTTTTATTCCTATCTTGTTTCCACATTTCACAGTGTAAGCCGTATGCGAAGTAAGTGCCAGATCTACGTTATTATGAAATAGGGTCCAGAGCTTAGCAGCTGTTCAGTGGAAGAAAAACACAACACGAAGGAGTTTACAAGTTAAATCTAATATGTCTTTATAAATACTAAATTAAGGTCTTAATTTCGGAGCCCGCTCCAATATTTCAATGTTTTACATTCAATCATTATTTCCCGAAGTGCCAACAAAATGTTTTCGGTGAATATAGCCCCCTCATCAACATGACCTGTGCAGTGTGCTACTGAAATGTGTCAATTGCTCGTGTCCACATCCCGCCTCGTACCGAACATGTTCTTCGTATTTGATAGAAAAAGATATTCAACAAATGAACATTTATCCACAAAGGATGAGCTAGCCAATAGTAATGCATTATCAATACAAATAGCTCAGTACAATCCCTTTCATCTCAAAGACCATAGCTTGCTGAGGCTGCAAGCAAAGGCCATGAAAAAGCAAAAGCGATTTCTTCTGAGGCTATAATCAAAAAATCTGATATGGACACTACATGACTAGCTTGCACGCCTCAATAAATAAATAAACTATAAATCAGTGGCTCATAAAGTGAACTTCAAATAAAGTACCATTTCCGGTTATTCAATTTCAACAAATAAGTTGTTGATCAGATATACCGAAGTTGAGAATTTTCGCATTTAATATAACTTTTAAATGAAAGTCTATTATGACCTTCAGGTAAAGTACAACTTCTGGTTTGCCAATTTTAACCAAAATTCAGTATGTTATTTATATTGATATATATCTCTTGTATGTAAAATTTGAGAAGTTTTGTATTATATTTTAATATGATTAAATCTATTATGACCTTGAAGTAAAGTACCACTTACGATGGTCACAACTGACCAAAAAAAAGAGGTGAAAGGTTAGATGTTATATAAATCCTAAATACAAAATTTAAACTTTATACGCCTTCCCGTTTTTGAGTTATGCGAGATACGAACGAGCGTACGTACAGAAATCACGGCGTAACTAGTCAAAATGGACATTAACCGAAAATTTTGCGATTACAATACTTCCTTTACAGCGTACAAGGAAGTAAAAATAAAACAAAATGGCTTAAATTCTTCAGTGTAACATTCTAATGTTAAAATCCTTAATGAAGAGATAGACCCTTTATCCTCCAAAAGTGTTCCATTCCTCGCCTCTCCAAGCAAAAACATAAAGAAGGTAAAGATGCAAAGAATGAAATAATCCTCCCCTGCTTTAACACTTGCTTTACATCAGCACACCCTCTTCATTTAAATTTATTATAATAGGCCTAAAATCCTTCTCAGTCTTAACATATTAAATTTAATATCCCTTTCAGTACTATAGAATATTAAATGGCAAAAAGATTTTTGCTACTATTGTTTATATTAAATAAAATTAGAATAATTTTAAATTATCATCATGTACACTAAATAACATTTAATTATTAATATTACGAAGTATAAAATAAAAATCTGTAATATTTAATTCTCTTTTATAAAGCTTTCCATGATATAATGTTTTCTATTTTTGGTTGGGACAGATTATTGTGCTGAATCTCCTGTGAAAGTTGAGCCGCCAGGGGTTTTCACAGTTGGAAGAGCAGCAATCATTTGTCAGGGGAAAAGGATCAGGTTGGAGGTACCTAGCCATCAATAAGACCCTTATTTTTTCACTGTAAGGTCTACCATCCATTTAACCATTATAGCAATATATATATATTCAATAGCAAAAGCTCAAAATGAGACATAAATAATTGTTGTGTCATAAATGGAAAAATCCAAATAAGAAGCCAAAAGTCTCAAAAAAGAAACAGAAAAAAAGAATCGTCTGTCTATTTCGCCAATTCTGGCATCATCAGGACAGTAGAAGAAAAAGAAATGAAATATAAAGACAAAAAAATAATAAAGAAAAAAATGTTGCACATCTCCCATCCAGAGTCAAAACCGTCACTAACCAGAGACAGTACCCCACATCAATTTTCATCCTGCATTTTGCTCTTTATTAGGTTTTTTTTTTCTCTTTTTCTTCTACTGTCCTGAGATGCCTTGATTGGTGAAATATCGACAGATGCTTTTTTGTTTTTTTTGTTGTTAATTTTGATACTCTTGGCTTCTTTTTTGGATTTTCCATTTATGTCATAATACATATATATATATATATATATATATATATATATATATATATATATATATATATATATATTATTATATATATAATCGTTATATGCATTATTATTTATTCAGAAAAACAAAGTTAAAAAGTTGTCAAACGACAAATCAAATAAATTTAGAAATATTTTTTTGACAAATATTATTATTATTATTTTTTTTTATGAAAATAAATGTTGGTCCATGGTTTTTAAATGTTTTCTCAATGTATAATTTTATTTTATTTTTATATTTTATTATTACATTATTATTTACTTTTTATTCGAGTAAGATATTGTGGGGAAAGTGTGTAATTGTCTCTTTATATCAATATCCTGCACTTGCAAGAACTGCCATTTTCGGATCATTAAGTCTAAACACTGATGAATCACAAATCAGCCACGAGAGATCGCTAGGGTAAAGTATAACGAGTGGTAAACATATCAATTCCAGCCTGTTGATTAAGTTGGACCTTTCAACTTCTCCTGAACACAGGGGCGGCTCTAGGTATTCTGGTGCCCTAAACAAATTTGCGACCCATAATCTCATCCTCTCCCCTACCCTCCTCCTGTCCTCCAAAACTAAACCAAACTAAGGTCACTGCTGCCATTGTCGCCATATCATCCAATCGTTACTATTTGTTAAAGCATTAAATTAAATAAAATTTACCTGATTAGTGAGTGACTTTTAAAAAATTTAAGATTGTAGCTTTTTTCACCCTGGGCTGCCGCCAAAGTTGCCTACATGGACAAGCCTATCTGTATTGATGTATTGGTGTTTATCCATTGAAAGGCCTTCAAAAAAGGAGGAAAAATCTAGTTTCAAAAACAAATATTTTACAGTCATATAAAATCAAGCTTTGTAAAATATATTGCGCATTTACCACTCATTAGCTTATATATTTTTCTATAATAACTATACTTATATGAAGTTAATTTTTTAATTACATTTTTTCTCAAATATTTTTTTCTCTACAAACTTTTAATTAATGTAATATTTCCCTTTTATTAAAGATAACCCGCAGAAATTTTGATTAGCCGCTTTAGAAAAAAATCGTTATACTCTTTTGGTTCCAGTTTCGTTGTTTTATGGAAATTTAATATTCATTTTAAATAATTATGATTTTTTTATATATTCATATATTTTTGTTTTTAAATTAATTTTTAATGGTGTATCCATACAATTTCGGGAGCATGCATTTGGAGTTTTGTAACAATTAATAATTCCACTGTCCCCTTTCGCAGCTAAATGTTAAAATATAAGAATAGCATTTAATATCCTCAAGCCCTCAACCCTTTTAATTATTGTTTCGCAAACTATACAATAGAATTCTTCTTTTTTTTTGTTTCTATTTATAGAAAAAATGTTTTTTCCTTCATTCTCCTTTTTCACATTAAAAGATATTTTCCGATCTGCTGATTCTTTGTCTAATCGTTGGGAAAGAAAAATAAAAACAACCCAAAAAGAGACAAAGAAAGAACATCAAAAAGAGTGTACGAGATCCGTTCAGGTTCAGTGGGTCGAGTTCGTGTCTGAGTTTATTCAAGAATACAATCTCTGATTCCAAAATATCCAACTATATATTTTTTCTTTTTTAATTTTGATTCATTGTTTTAATTAACTAATTACAGCTAAAATTTAAAAAAATGAATAAAAGAGATTAAAAATAGATAAATTTAGGTTATTACCTGGTTAAGATTTTAAAACCTATAAAACCTGGTATTGCCTATCAAATACCAGTACATAACTAACCATTCGAGGTTTCGTCAATTTAGGGATTATCAGAACAGCTAACTAAAGACAGATTAGCCGAATAGAAATAGTGCTTCCTTCCAAAACAGTTCATCATAACCATGATGGAAAGGGATGATTTAAGCGGATCATTAGCAATATCGTAATCATTGAGAATAAATAAGAGTGCATTAAATAATACCACGAAACCAATATTTATGATAGTAAAATATATATATATATATATATATATATATATATATATATATATATATATATATATATATAGGATGTTCCGTATGTCACGGGAAATTTTTAACGAGCAGTTCATATGGTCCAAAGTCCGATTCCACACAAAGAAAGCAGGAAATTTAAGTTGTTTTTATATTAAGTGTCGCGTTTTATGTTGAATAGGAAACGATAAATCAAAAGCTATTCAAGAGAATTAAGTCTCAATTGAATCATTATAAAGGAGAGACAATTTTCTTTAAGAAATTTTTCTTTGGCTTAACTGAATCCATTGCAAAGGGTCTTTCGGGCGGACGATTATCAAAACATTTAATTTTTAAATCACAATTTACTTGTTAATAATTAACTCAGGTTCTTCATAGGCTGCAGATATCTCACATCTTGAAATACTTATAAATTTATTAAGCTTTAATTTCGTATAAATAAAGTCGAGGTTTTTTTCGGGATTGGTCCAAGAATTCGTCACTGATTTGCCGAAAAGTTAGGTATGGAATTAGGTTTCTCCGACAAAAAAATTGTTTTGAGAATAAAATTTATTAAATTCACTTTGTTTCTAGTCAATAAAATAACATGGAAATACAAAATAAAAAGCTTCTTTGTGAAATAAAACAAAACTTTACCAAAAAAAACCATCTCTAAATCAAACATAAACTGGGACAATGTACCTAAAAAAACCCAAATAAGCAATGACTTATAAAATGAAAAATGCATAAATATTTAAAAGAAGAAAATAATTTTACCACAGCACGAACAAAAAAAAAACATGCCTAAAATAAAATAAGTTAATAAGTATATTTTTACTAAACCAACAATGTATATATATTTCTGAAAGCGAATTTTGTCTACTTTGCGATGGTGCAATTGGAACTTAATTACCTTGATTAGTTTTTGAGTGATCGCTTTCTATTCAACAAGAATTGTGACACCTAAAAATATACAAAACTAAAATTTTCTCTGTGGAATCGGTCCATTGTCCATATGTACATTTTTGTGGCTCTTGAGGTCAAATATCACCTCTTTAAATATTTCTCGCGACATACGCTACACCTTGAATAAATATAATTTTTTTTTCTTATGCTTCCTTTCTTTATTCAGACCTGTTAAATGGAAGTATCGAAAACCATTGTATTTGAATGAAGGAATGAAAATAAATTTTATTCTATTATATTTGCTGACTACGAAGTCAGTAATATGGCATGATAAGCTTCAGGGAAAGTAACACCCATCGGGCCTTATGTTACTGTGTATGGTCAGTTCCCTCATCCCGCTCTTTTTCAGACTTCGGGTACTATCGGGTATGAGGGCAAATAGTTTTTTTTTTTCAAATACATACCAGACCAAACCAACATTAAAAAAAATATCAAAAGCCTACTTGTTAAATTTCTTATGAATATCTAAAATGCTAAACTCGGGAGATCTCGCTGTATGAGATTTTCTCTCAGGCCTATTTAAATATTTTGCTGTCCGCTCAAAACATAAAAAGGGGTAATTTGAGCCCTTCTCTAGGTAATGTAAAGGAACAGAAGAATGCGTCTGCATACGCATGTTCAATATTAGTCCATTGCTGAACACCATATCAAATGTTTTAACAGGTGCTTCCACCAGGGTCGTACCCAGTAACTTTTTTTCGGAAGAAGATTTTAATTTTTCTCGAGAGGGATCTAAGAAGAAGGCAAATACGCACCTAACGTCTATTATCGCCAAAGTTGGGGCATGTTTTAAGGATAAGCATGGGAATTGGATCAAAAACTATTGTTAAAATTATATTAAATATTATTCAAAATGCAAATCTTATGTTGGTGGATATGAAAATTATATTTTTTCGTAAATTTCGGGGGAAGGAATATATCCCCCTGACCTTCCCCCTCCCCCTCTGCGTACGTCACTGGCTTCCAAAAATTGTGAGATTTTCTTTCGGTAAGAATATCACGGAGCTCCTTCACAAATTTAATCTCAAAGATACATATGAGTTACATAAGGTACACTTATCTCTGGTACATAATTGCATTTCTGCAATCCTGGGTTTTTTTCTATTGTTTTATTTATGTATCTAATATTACACTGTATTATCCGCATACAGTAGTATGTTTGTATTCTCAATAACAAGGTAAGATAGTAGCTTAGAATGCAAGTTTACGGGTATCTATCGCACGTACATAAACTCGCAAATAAACATATTTTGTAGTTGATCAAGGATCGTAACGAAAAAAAAAAATTGAGTTGTTAGAACACTAAAACAATATTTTTTGGCCTCATGTCACCCATAATTTATTTTTCATTTAGCAATTATTGTTAATTATTAATCAAGTTAACATGTTTATTTACTCATCATAAAAAATCCTACATTTTTACCAGGTGTTAAAATAATCAAAAAATAATAATTCAATTTTTCACCTAAACCACCTTTTTTTTAAGACAAACTAGAAATGGCTACTATATGCGGTGAATGAGTGAAAATCAATTATTTGGGGTACCCTATCCAGTAACATTATTCATTCAGTAATTCATTTCTTCTTCAATTCATGAAATTTTCTTCTTCTCAAGAAGAGGTCACCTACGATCAAGCATGATAATGCAGAAGGGGTGCGAGCTGGCAAGACATAATTTAATTTTATTATTTTTATTATAAATTTGGCCAAATTTATTTCTTTTTAAAGTGCACCTTTTTTGTATAAATTACTATAATTTCTTAAACATATTTTTTTTTTATTTATTTATTTACAGAAATTTACAACTGTATAAGAATATACAACAAGTAAATGTGATAATAAGTACATGACACTTGATAATGACGTGAGAAGGAGGTACCCATTGGTAGCACTTCGATGATTTCTATGTTAGAAGGTCCCGCGGCCATCTTCTTTTAAGACGCCTCCGAGGATTATCGGGAATAGTTTGGGATGAAAGGTTACGCACTAGTGGGTTAGTGTGGGCAAGGAATTTGTAATTAAAAGAGATATATCTATTTCGGGCCAAGTCTGCATCAAAGGGAATATTTAGGTCTTTATGGATAATTTTATTTGTAACATAATAAGGAGCATTAAGGATTTTTGAAGGATTTTGGATTGTAAGGATTGGATACGGGAAGAATTTGATGGCTTCGTGGAGCCCCAAAGCTCAATCCCATATGTCCAAATAGGCCTGATAATGGTCATGTATATGAGCTTTTTATAGTAAATCGGGAGCTTAGAGCGTTTGTCAAGTAAGTGTTGTAGTAAACGGTATCTACGAGCAGTTTCTTGTTTCAGTCTGGTATGAGGATTCCATGTAAGGCGTTTATCAAGATGGAGTCCTAGGTAGCGGAGCTGTTCAACAGGGAATAAAGTGGAATGAATAAAGTGGAACATTATTAAAAGAAACAGTTGGACAGGAAGTAGTGGGTTTGCGACGAAGGGTAAAAGTGATCTGTCGGGATTTATTGGGATTTATTTTAATTCTCCAGTTCTGACACCATTCTTCAATGGAAATTATGTGTGACTGCAGGGTTTGGGATGCAAGAGTTGGTTCATAAACATAATTTAAAGTTAAATTTGTTGCTCACAAATAAACCTGACATATTGTCCACTCATGTTATTCATACCAGCCCAAATTTAACATTTACGATCTAAGGGTAATATTTAGTCCCCCTGAAAATAAACGATATCAAACAACAGTCTTATCTTGTCCTCATTTAGAAAAAAATATTTCAAATCAAGGTGTGATCAACTTTTCCTTGAAATTTCATATATGTATTTAAATTTTCTTAAATATAGTAAGTATTCACTAGCAATTATAAATAAAGAGTGACCTTCTTCATTAAAATATATACTTGTTACATTTTAATTTAATATAACTTTTTTTTCTTCTTTGTTTTTTTGTTTACTTGCTCCTTAACCTTAAATATGATTATAATAATTTTATTAAGTGTTTATAAATTGATAAGTTTGCAAATAGATAGTATTAATTTCGGATGTGAGAGAAAATCTCACACGCGAATTCACGCGTCCCACTTTTTCAAACCAGTCCTTCTGGACTAATGGATTTTGGTCGGCCTAATTAAGAAATTTCCTATCAGCAAATTGTCTGACTAATAAGGACAAATAATGACGTGCACGGGGAAGGAAAGTAACCCATCCAGCAGCTCCTCTTCCTGGGCTTAATTCAGTTACCTCAAATCACGAAAGATCTCTCATACAGCACCTTTTTAGTCTGCTCCTAGTATTTCTATATAAATAAATATTTCAATCCGAATATGGATTACTCAATAACACTGTGTAGATGTCATGCTTCGAATGACAATGCTTTCTAACAACAAACAACATAACAAGGTTGTAGAAAAATAGTCCACCCTTGTTAAAAAAACATCAATAAAATTAAAAAAAAAAACAGGAGTTTATTTATTAAAATAGGCCTATTTTAATAGTCAGCTTATACGAGATATATGACTCAGAAAAATCTTCATGTGAACATCGGCCAAATACAAAAATATCTCTAGCCTTAGATGTTTATAGATCAGACTAATAAATCGGATTGATGTGTTATTTTCAAATTTTTTTATGAAGTAAACCTTTTTCTTATTAAAATATCAAGGTACTAAGGAAGTGATTGGGGATTGATAAATTATTTACCACTTCTATAATTTTGTTTTTATTGATAATTAGTTTCGAATGTTATGCATTCATCTTCAGCTCTAAAAACACACGAAAATTCAAAAATCAGCAATTCAAAATACAGTTTGATATTATTAAATTAAGTGTCATATAAATTAGTATTATAAAACATTTATGAATTATGAATTTGATTAAGACAATAAAGCAAACACATGTTGGTGGTACTCACCAAGGCTTAAGTAGATTATATCAAACAAAATAAGTTAAAAAGTTTTCTGTTAATTAAATTCATAAATGTTTTATAATATTAATTTATATCGCACTTAATTTAATATGTATAATAATACTAAACTGTATTTTGAATTGCTGATTTTTGAATTTTTGAGTGTTTTCAGAACCGAAGATGAATGTATAACATTCGAAACTAGTTTTCAATAAAGAACAAAATTATAGAAGTGGCAAATAATTTATTAATCCCTAATTAGATTGAACCTTCTATACCTTTATGCGGACGTCAACTGACTAAGTAAGTAGTTACCTTAAATATGTACTTAGTTATATATAAATATGTTTCATTAAGAAATTCAACTGCTTTTAGCTTTTGTTTAAATGTTATAGTATATTGTACCGAGAAAACTCTAATAAAAGCGTTAGAGTCCCTCTTTGTGTTTACCAACTCCTCGGCAGCCAACAAGAGGATCTCCAAAAGGTCGAAATGAGAGAGCCAGGAAAGCCGTGTTTGATCTCCAGCGGATTCGTACCTCTTTCAATAACGATAAACACAAAGGTGACTTCTATAAATAAAGATTCTCAATTTGAATGAAAGAATATTTTCGTTCCTTTGCTTTTTCACAATGCCGTATTTACTCCAACACCTGTTTAAAAAACATTTTCAAAAGTTTAACTTAGGCATTAGCAAACTCTATGTATCCAAAACGAACCCATAAACGAATTAAAATAAATACTACTCTGTAACTTCAGTAGTGGGTTCAAAACGGTTCGAAACAGCTATTAAACTTTTTCAATAAGATTTTTATAATAGCTGTTATAATAAAAGCTGTTATAACAATTTTATTGAAAAAGTTTAATAACGACAGAATTTTTAAGTGAGATTATAATAATCTCACTCAAAAATTCTGTCGAAAACTTTTATTATAAAAGTCTTTGTCAAAAAGTTCTTAGTAGAGATTTTATAGTAAAAGTTCTAACTATAAAGTTCTCGAACTTTTACTATAATAGATCTGACCTAAAAGTTTTCGTAAGAACTTATAATAAAAGATTTATCATAAAAGTTCTTGCTTGAACTGTTTAAAACAAGTTCATATGAAAAAGTATAAGCTAGAACAAGAATTAAAAAAAAAAAAGTGCACAGTTTTTTTTAAATACCTGATTTAAAACAAAATTTAACATATCCACTCTCCACCGATAGTATTTTCATATTTGAATTATTAAACAAATTATACACAAAAAAAATATAAATATAAGAGAAACAAGAATTCTATTAATTAACAAAACTGGACAAAATAGATTACAAATGTATGAATGAAAAAATAATCTTTATTCTGGGGCAATTGAAAGCCCCAGAATAAAGATTATTTTAAGCAGCATTATAAGCATCATTGTTTCAATTATAGTACTAACTAAAAGTCAAATAATAAATATTTACAAAAATAACAATAAATACACACACACACACACATATATATATATATATATATATATATATATATATATATATATATATATATATATATATATGCATATATATCTTATGTATAATTTATCTAATAAACTCAGCACCGATTGGTATGTTACCTACTTGGTAATTATCTTAAGGCTGTCACTTACAATCACTTCACGCCGAATGCAACGAGAAAAGACCGAGAGTGTGAATTCCTGTTTTTTTTTTTTTTTTTTTTTTTCTGGGACTGATGCGGAGCGGCTGGAATTCCATCGGTGCTAAACTCCATCACGCCACGACAAAAGCCTATCACTCCACCACAAAATCCTATCACCGACCGTGAGTGGGGAAAACTGATAAAATGGAAAAATGATGGTCTGTGCCTTTTTTAGGCTGTGCTATAATAATAGTTAGTAAATACACTAAGTTCAAATTTACGGTATTGATTGTATAAAATGTGTTACAAAAATATTGAAATAAATAACTTACAATTTTGTTTATTTTTTCACGATTAATCATGTTAAAAAATATACTAATTAAAACTAAATAAACATTTTTAATTTATTTATATTTTCTACTATGCTGAAAATTTTCTCTATTTTTTAATATATTTTTTGGGGGTAAAGATTAAGTTATTTAATATTCTTGCTATTGTGGAGGTACAATTTCTATCCTATTAATTCTGAAGAACATTACAAGAATATTCTATTAATAAAAGGCTGTAAATATTATAAAATACGTGTTACACTTGAGCATGAATCAGTATCTACCGGCAAAAAATGAAACAATGGAGTTGATTTATCGTCAGTGGGTGGGTCCCTTGAAAAGGATCGAGTTTTGGCATTGTTATGTTAAAATCCAATCAATTTATATGGCTTGATGCATTTTTATTGAGGGTTTTGTTAGAAAAATGAGAACAGAAAAAAAAAGTTAATTAAAAAGATAGTCTCTTAGTCTTCAGAAGTCCTGTCGCGTCATCGGATATCCCGGAGGATGAAATAGTTTGTTCAAGAGATTGGGTTGGGGTGGTGTTAAACAATACGGTGGGGTGGTTACCTTTTCTTTTTCTTCTTCGTCACGCAGAAAACTTGCCTTCGGATAGAAAAATGCATGAATATATATATATATATATATATATATATATATATATATATATATATATATATATATATATACATAAATTCCCAGGCAGCGAAATTTTCTAAACTTACAGAAAATTACATTTTTTAATAATTTTCTAATTCGTAAAATCTGGTGCCCTCACTCAGTCTCCACTGGCTTTCAATACCAGTGACGGCAGCTGAGTGATAAGCGCTGGGATCTCCTGGAGCTCTACTTTTCCATCTACATATGTGGATGGGGGAGAGGGGGAGGTAAGCTTGGATTCGAGTTCCCTGGGGCGATTATAAATATTGTATATATGTATGAATGTCTTCAAGATTATTTTATTTTATTTTTACTTACATAAATTTTCTTTATCTTGGTTGTTTGCTTATTTTGATATTATTTAATTGTCTATCTGTTTATTTCCATTTATGATGTATATATATTTTTAAATCATTGTAATTTCTTATTCTGTTATTTATTTTATTTTTATATATTTTTTTGTTCTCTTATATATATGTATATATATATATATATATATATATATATATATATATATATATATATATATATATGGTATGAATGTAGTATTCCAGCACTAATACCTATTGCCCTTAAGTGAGGCAGATTGTAATATTTCCCAATACAAATATAAAACAAAAATCGTAAAATACTTTAGCAAATGTTTATGAAATGGGTATTGTCATACAGTGGTATAGAAACGTAAAGAAAACATCAAATTATTTTAAAACGAACTCATTCAACATAAATTATAGCTAGAGCAAGATCCTACGAAGAGGACGTGAGTAACTGTCATTTTACAACCATTTTATGTAATTAGAAAATTCCATCCGGATGTGTTGAGCAACTTGATATGTGAACTTGCTAGGTTATGGAATGGATTTTTCCTGATAATCAACCTCTCTATTTTTGAAAAGTTTACTTAGCATTTGTGAATCGTTTCCAACAATTACCAAGTTGAAGTTTATTGTGGGTCGGAATCTGGTCGGATGTTAACGGAACCTTACTGTGCAATTACCTATATTTTGCTAAACTTGTAGTTCCCTAGTCTTAGAACTCTCCCTAATATTAATTATTAATTACAACTGAAAAATCTATTAAGGGAACTTCTTTTTTTTATTTTTTTATTTAAAAATAATACAAGCTGCCAAACTCAAGGGCAATAGCTATCAGGGCTGTAAGAAATCATTCATACCACGTATATAATTGAAAAAGAAAAAAAAATATAAAAAAAAAGAAAATGAAATGATAAAAAAAAATTAAATAAATAAAATTAAAATAATATTAATAAAATAAAAATAAACAAAATGACATAAAAAGAAATTACATTAACTGAAAAAAATATGTACATTACAATGGAAATAAATAGATAGGCAATTAAATAATAACAGAATAACAAGCAAGATAAGAACATTTATGTTGAATAAAAATAAAATAGTTTATCATGAACACATTCATACCTATATATAATATTTACAATCTGCCCAGGGAACTTCAAGCCAAGCTATGCCCCCACATATGGATGGCAAAGCAGGTCTCTAGGAGATCCCAGCCGCGTCACTGGTATTGAAAGAAGTCTCAATGGTATTTGACCGCTAGGCCCAAAAAGAGAAAAAAAAATCAATTTATCTGTTTTTATCTTTATTAAAGTCTTATTTTTATCTTTATTAAAGTCTTATGGGGTTATTATGGGGGTTACAGAAATGGAAAGGATCAAACAAAATATTTTAACTTAAGTAAAATTGAGCTTGGTGAGATTATTGTACCTACTTGCGAAATTAATTTTCAGGAAAAAAATAAATAAACACAGTAGATTGATAATTTGAAGTTTTTTCCGGTCCCTTGAAAAATCCTCGATAAATTGAAAAAAATCAATAATGTGTTTTGGTCCCCTCGGTTATTTGAAATTAAAGCAATGGCTTCTTGTTTGCTGACGATTTATAATTTGAAGTCAGGGCTCCCCAACTCTCTTTAATTTGAATTCTCCCACTTCTGTGTTTGCTTTGAACATGCACGGCCCTGTCGTTTGTTTAAATACACTGAATGGTTTAATTTCTCTGCAGTCTGCTTCCATATTTTCATAGTTGTTTAATTCAAACCGTGTTTTTGATTATGTGAAATTGTAATGAGCTCTAGGAATTGTATTTCAATTAATTAAAAAAGTAGTTAATATTGTTAATGATATTTCATCACCTACATGTTTTTTAAAAATAAAGATCGTGTTACCGGAAGTATCTTAAAATTAGCACTTAACTGTATTTTATGGTTTTAATATATCTGTTTATCATTTTGTACATTTAAAAAAAAAAAGACCATGATGTATACACCCCACGTACTTTTAATCAAACTCGTTCATTTTAATTTTTTCCACTGCTGTTATTTTGAACACTCAGTAATTTGAAATTTTTCTCTGGTCCCTCAAGTTTCCAATTATCGACAGTCGAATGTATTTATTTTAATCAGATTTATTATTTAGTTAATCAACTTCAGATTTAATTAAAATATCTCTATTTTAATACTCGTTCGTTTTTCAAAATGGTTATAAATGAGAAAATAATAATTACTTTTTTAAAATATTTGTTCAAGCCTGGTTCGAATGTTTTATTTAATTTAAATGAAGGCCAATCAACTGTTTTATAAAATCACTTTCGTTGTTAACAAGTTTCACTAACAAAAAAAAAACAGTATTCCAACACTTTCAACTAAAACTTTTTGTTTAAACTCTTCAAACTAAATCCATTTCATGAAATTTTATAGGAAACGCAAAAATCTTTGCTTTATTTGTTATTGGATCAATTTACCTGATTTTTATGGCAGAAAAATCTAGAATAGTTTTTAATAATTATAACTTTTTTTGCAGTTTATTGGACTTTTCTCATGAACTTTTGACAATACAGTATGAATATAGTAGTTTTGGGAAATAAATGTGCATACAGTACTTTTTGGTAAGAACTAAATGGGATATAGTACTTTTTGAAAGAAGAGGTTAGTACTTTATAGTACTTTTAGTACTAGATAGTACTTTACTGAAGGAGGTTGTTCAGTAAATTAAAGCTAACATTTTTTATTTTTATTATTTTGGATGGTAAAGTTTGTAATATACAATTTCGTAAACCACGGTATGATGTTTTCTGATTAAATCGTTTGTTTTAAATAAAATGTGATTATTTTTTTTACTATTATTTATTTATTTTTATTTATCCACCAAAGTTATTGATAATATATTAAATAAATATAAACTATTTATATTTATAATATTAATTTATAAATTGAGTGCGAACAATATTTAGGAGTAGAGACTGATAAAGAACATTTAAGACTGTTATCCTCATGATTATATAATTACATACCTACCAATTTTAATTCCATAAATAATTGAAATATTGTTCTGAGAATAATATTATTAAGTTATTAAATTAAATATATCCTGTGTTGCCCGAGAAAAAAAATTAATGTCCGTACGTAGGTAATTACAAATCTGCTTAAAAATATTACGCTTTAATTTAATGAAAGAGCTTATATTATTTCAAGAAGTACTAAATTTCTATTTTATTCCAACTCTTAAATTCAAGTGGGGATATTTGTTGAAACGTAACGAAGTATAAATTCCCACTCATCCTCTGCTTGCATTAATGACCAGTATTTTTCATGAAAAGTTATCAATTCAGTTTCATTCAGTTAACTTCTTAATTTTACAAAATGACTTCTCGTCATGCGCACGCGATATCTTAAAGTTAATATTATTATTATTTTGGAGTTTTTTCTTATTGTTTTTTTTTTTTTCCAATTTGGGCGGATCAGATACCCTTTTACCTCCTCTTATTTGGAGGGACAGAAAATGGAAAATTACAAATTTTCGAAATCTGATCCCATTATTCCATTAAAATATGAGTTTTTTAAAATTTTTAAACCAACTTCATGTGGTTGCAAGCAGAAATATTTAGCTTTACTGTGAACAACTCGAAAGAGCATATAGTATTTTAAAAGAGGAGTTCCCTGCTTTGGTCAACCATATTAACGTTTCAGCAAGACAATCCTCCTGCCCATCGTTCACTCTTAATCAAATAAAGTTTCTCAGAAATATGTCACCAGTTTGGGCAGAGAAAGAGGTAGAACTTTGAGAGGAATGAATCAGCTGGCTCAGGATCAATATAGATCCTGGCACAGGATCGAGAGGACAGGCTCCGGTGGTTAGAGGCGCCTCTACGCTGAAAGGCATCAAAGAGGAAGGAAGAGAAGAGAAGAAGAAGAAGAAATGGAGGGCGCTAGCATCTTAACCTACCCTCCTTATAGCCCTGACATTGCACAGTTTGGCCATGGTCTTTTACAGTCAATGGCACATTTTTTGAAAGACTGGCACTTCAAAAACAACAGGAATGTAAAATCAGGATGTGAGGAGTTTTCCGCCGTGAAATCCAAGGACAACCAAATTCAACTTCTGGTAGAAAGATGGGTTAAAGTAATTGTCAATGATGGCCAATATTTTGATGAATAATTTTAATTTGTAGATTTTATACTGAAATTTAAATAAAACTTGTACAAAGACTTCTGTAACAATCTAGTGTAGTACCCTTTGGAAGAAACTAAAAGATATGTTATCGATTCATTTAGGATACAATAAGTTGAAATACGTGCTTTGTGCCTTTTAGAAAGAATTGCAATTTTTAAACGGGATTTTAAAGGACCTCTACATTTTTTAAATGAAATTAGACGACGGATTTCGATATAACTAAACCATAAGGATACATATATGTCAAAATATCGATTTTGAAAAAAATGTCCTTTAGTACCTTTTGGAAAACAACGTCACAATTGACCAAACAACCACTGTGAAGTCATATTTTTTTATGACTTACGTGCCTTTTTTTCGAAAAATAGAAAGCCAAATGAATTGAAATTTTCACAAAATGTTTATAACTTATATCTCATCTTTTAAAGTGTTTTTAAAACTATAGGAGCCCTAAATTTGAAAAAAAAAATGTTGTCAAGACTATAAAAAAATTTCCATTGACTATTTGTATTTGAAAAAATATGAAAATACTCGCCAATAGATGAGGGATGGGATATAAACAACAATATGCCTTTATCTCTTATATTTCCTGAGAAAAAGGTACATAAAAAAATGCATTTTCACAATCCCCACCCCACTTGTAATCAGGTGTTTCTCAGGTAACGCTAAGAATCATGCTCGGTGTTATCAGTGATGTACAAAAAACGGGTAACCGGATTATATTTCACAATAAAAAAGTTTATCTCGTTTAAAAAAAAACAATGATATAACAAATTTGTATTGAATTTAGTTAAATAGTTTCGAAAGAAAACAAAGGATTTTTTCTTTTTTTGGTGGGGAGAGGGGTTTGTGACAATACGTTGAAAAATGTAGAAAAACGTGCCATATGTCATTCTAAATATCATACAATAAGTGCAAATATTTTGTACCTTATTTTATATCGTCGGTTCCAAAATGCAAAAGCGGCGTATCTGAAATTGTTTCGGAACTGAGAACGTTGGATTTGAATAAATGTTTAAATTGGTCATACATTGTATCCTTAATAAGTGGCGTCACATATTTGGCATTGCAAAGGAATAGAAAACCACACGTTAAAATACAACATAAACCCAAAATATCCAAATTTGCAGATACACTGTTTTGGCATTTAGGTTTATAGGTTTAAACATTTTTGTAATGGGAATTCAATCATCAGAAGTCAACGTTTGGGATAAGAAGTCAACGTTGCACAAATTAAAAGGTGGAACATTATTACCAATTATTGCCATATTTTACTTCTTCTGCAATTACCTTCTCTAAACTCTACCTTAAGAAGTTGAAGAAAAGAAAACCAATAGTTAAAATGAAAAAGTCAAATACATTTGACTACAAATTTTTCTGCTTCTTTAGTCGTACAAGCGAATTCCACCAAAAATATTATTAACTTGTTCACCACTTTGTGTAGTTTATACCATAGAAAATCAAGACAGATGGTTGAACATAAACAACCTATTATTATTATTTATAAAGGCAATCCACGACAAGGTGATGACTGCCTACGCTCAACTATTTCGGGTATCAATGATTGACCGATATCAGTTCATACTGACAATCAGAAAAGCTAAAAATATATATATATATATATATATATATATATATATATACATATATATATATATATATATATATATATATATATATATATATATATATATATATTAAAAAAATAAAATAAAACCAATTAGTAATAAAAAAAAAAACATAAATAAAAAGAAATAAAATAAGATAAATAAACATATAATAAGATATGTATATGTGTGTGTGTATATATATATATATATATATATATATATATATATATATATATATATATATATATATATATATATATAATTAAAATGAAAATAATGATAATGAATAAAAGAAAATAAATAAGTTAAAATAAAGAAGAGACCTATGTATCTATATATGAATAATTACAGTGGAAAAAAGGATAATATATATTTAATTTTAAATCGATTCATATACACTGATTTTTTGTAAATAATCGAATAGTTCATAATGTGTGAAATCTTGTCATTTAGTTAAATTGCCAAATGATATGGGGAGACCGGTATCAGTCAACTGTCTGCAGACAGTAAGTGTTTGACAGTCATAGGTACATTGCACTGGGCACATATTGGTTCTAGGTGTTCCAGTCAGCAAATATTGATAATAAGCAATGCACTTTCTTGAATGGGATGTATATTAGGGTCGTTTGAGATAGTAATTGCGATATAATTGAAAATGTACTACAGTGGTAGATTCTCTTATAAACAATAAAGTATTTAAAATGAACCATCCATTGAAAGGAAAGGAATTTAAAAATAAAAATAATACTAGTTCTGAAAAAATTATAAATGAAATCATGAAAAAAGATTCGCCAGAGAAGAGACTCAATAAACAGCTCCACAATGGTCTTTAACATATGAAAATTCTCTTATTCCCTAAAACAAAAGGAAAATAGAAGTACCTTTCACACACAGGTCAATTCACGAACACACTCATAGGTTCACTAACTGACCCCTCGACTGCCAAGCAAAGAGCTTGCTAACGCCTAATTAAGCCCAAACATTAGATAAATTCAGTTAGATAAACTTTATGAGTACATTCATGAAAATTAATTTCTCAACTCAGAAGCAACCAGAGGGTAATAATTATCCTTGGTTGGATTGTAAAGCGGAAAAACCCCGCCTTATAAGAATACTTCAAAGGCTACAAATGGCTTTGAATGTTAGATAGTCGGATAAAAGAGAAGTATAGAGCAAGCAGAAGATAGAGTAACACATATACTTTAATGAATACTTTTTTATTATTATTAGAGTGCAAATGCATATACTAGTCCAAATGAAAATAATAACGTATGAAACATCCATTTGCACATGTATGACGTAAAAACAGAGTTCAAATGAAATGTCTTTACATATTTTCTTTTCATAGTACTGGCATGTGTCTAGAAAAAAAATAAATAGTGGAAAATTTAAAGAATCAAAATATTTTATATTTATTCTAATGTTATTCCAGAATATAAATTGCACTAATCAACATTAGAATGCATATAATCTTCTGTCCAAATTTCTTAAATGGAAAATTACAAATAATATCTTTGGCTCGAAATTAGGATATCTTTAAATTCGTCCTCATAGAATCTAAACCGTACTCTCTCTTTTTTCGGGGGAGATGGCCATATCATTTAATTTGCGCTCATACGGTACGCTTATAATTAAATCTTTATCCTTTATCCTGAGCACACGCTAAGAATGACCAAGAATCCTTTTGACCATTGCCACTCCAAAATTAATGGAACTTTGGCTAATGTTAAAAAATTTGCAAATATTTTCATTTATCTCACAAAATATTTGAAATAATTTATCTTTATTTGAAGAACGAGTTGTTCCAGCACGAAGATAAACAGTTTAAGGAGATAGCAACAGGACAAGAAGTTTTTAAACATAAAAAAAATTACTCTACATACCAAAATATACATATATAGGAGAATCTTCGTTGGGGTGCGGTCAATAAATAAACACATAAATATGAAGAAACTTATTATAATGTGTGCCCAACGTTTCGGCCTAAGTTTGAGGCCATCATCAGGGCTAAACGAAAAAAAAAAAAAAAACAAGATAACAACATCGCAAACAACAGAGGTACTACTAGTAACAGTAAAAAATGGTAATAAACAGAAATGACAAGCATGATAAAAATAAGTTAATATATATTGTAAATAATGAAAAATTAAAGTAATGTGAAAAGAGTGAAGGAAATATTATGAATCACTATTAATATTATGAATTATTTTTAAATCAATAGTTATGCTTTTTAATCAAATGGTATTTAAATTTAGAGTTAGTTTCTGTCAAATCAGTGACTCCAGAACTCGAATAACGATTTAGTTGGAGCACGGCTATACGCCTCTCTGTTATGTAATTATTACGTTTTCTTCGCATTTCCTCTTCCTCATTGTTTCTATCCTTCTTCTTCTTTATTCGCCACATATGATAATGACCTAGAATTGTATTACATTTTTTTTTTTTGGGCTTACAATACACCTTTTACATTGTTTTTATTTTCATTAGTCACTTGTTTACATTTTTAACATCATTGTAATCTATTACAACACTTATGAAATCATAATTATCTCGATATGCTTTACATAATTCCAAATCTTCATACGCGTAATCATTTTAATTGATAGTTTTTCATATATTTTATTATATCATGTATAATTTACTTTACTGTTTCATATAATTCATAATCTTTCTTCACTCTTTTCGCATTACTTTAATTTTTCATTATTTGCAATATATATATAAACATTTGTTTTCCTTAATATTTTGATCATGCTTGCCATTTCAGTTCATTACCATTTTTTACTGTTAGTAGTACTGCCTCTGTTGTTTTTCGATATTTTTATCTTGTGTCTTTTATTTTAGTCCTGATGTTGGCCTAAAAACTTAGGCCGAAACGTTGGCACACATTATAATAAGTTTCTTCTTATTTTTGTGTTTATCTATTGACCGTACCCCCAACCAAGATTCTCCGACATACATTTTCCACGGACAATCTATACTCTCGCCATTCAAGATATACTTGAATTTTGTTTTGCATGGAAATGTAAGAATTAAATTATTGATAATATATACAAGTCTATACTATCTAAGCTCACATAAACCACCTGTAAATGAGAAAAAAATTGACTGGGAAGATTTTGAGAGCCAAATTTACATTTTCTCTACTTTTGGCCATTCATCCTGCAGACCATTCTCATTCCGGTTGGCGACAACTAAAATTTAAAATAAACCTATTCTTGGACAATCGTAAAAAAGTTACTTAATTTTAAACAATCTTTAATATATCAAATTAAATCGTTAAATTCTTTTTCTTTTCTATTATTTAATATCAGAAATATTACCAATATAATTACTTAAATATTTATTTCTAATGGTGTTATATATTGGTCATTGCAACGGGAAATGGTATAAATCTTTAGGTTCACTCACGTTACAAACAGAGCAATCAGCCCTACAATCTATATAACTATTTTGAAAACCAAAGAAGTTACTATTAAGTTGTCAGATTGACATGGACTTAGTATACTAATTTATGTTTTCCATTCTTTGTATTGGTGCCTTTATTTTTAAATAATATTCAATCACGGTGAACTTACTAATTTTCCTAAAAGTATGATTAAATTTTCAGTGCAGAACATCTTGAACATCTAGGAAAAATTGTTATTTTTGAACTTTTAAACAGATCTATAATAACGTACAATTAAAGTATGATGTCGAGATTTATATAATATTAGGTAGCTGAGGAAGCAAAAAAAAAAAAAAAAAAATACAGAGATGAATAAATGGATAGTGCATGCTCATTACAATACAATTCCAGAAATTCAATGCGCCTTGGAGGACAAATTGGTGCTGGAATCATATCAGATGGAATTTCAGCCAAACCGCACTGGACTGTTAGACCCAGTTGTAATTCCTCCACATCTCTCAATTAATCATGCCATTCCATTTCATGGTCACGTTTAATTACTAAAATATTTTAAGGGACAAGAGGGATTGGAATCGGGACTATGTCATCATTTTGCTTTTTTAAAAACCATCTTGTTTTTTTTATCTTTTTCTAACGCTCATCTTCCTTATTCTGACTTAGACTAATTAGGAAGTAAGATAGACCACACGGACTTAGTCGTGTGGGAGGGGCATTTTAGGGTCTTAGATACCCAGCAACTATGACAATATACAATGTTGTAATATTGGATATCCTGAGGTATGCGTACGCTGCCTGGTGCCGGAATCTCTCACGTCGACAAAAGAATAGGCTGGTGACAATTCAGCTGTAAGCCCCGCTGCGAGTTTCCAGGCTTATGTACCTGTCTTAACCGGAAGAATAACGCCTGGAGAAAGATGGTAGGAAATTTGAAATGAAGAGAGAAGCCTTCACAGGACAACTGCAAATATCCAGCTGAGGATGAATGAAGATTTCAAGTATTGGAAAAAGATTATCCGGGAGGTTACAATAGAAGAATGAAACCGGCGGCGGGTGGAAACTCCAAAAAGGGCTACCCAGCGGATGTACTTTCCCATCGTCAAGTCCTGTTTAGTAGCAAAATGGATCAACAACTCCTCACAGGACATGACCTCTCATCCGGGCTTAACTCCAGGAACTTGGTCAGGACATCGACCCCCTATGCCTGGGGGTACCGGAGATCGCCGAGTATGTTGACATTGCCTGTACCGCCTATGAGGCCGAGAGAGTCATGCTGCTGAGAGAGAGAATCAGAACCGAAGGTGACGAAGACGAAGTTGGAGGTGGAGACTAACTTATAATTGATATTATAATCATATTTATAATATCAATTATAAAGTAATCATACCTCACCTTCTATTGGTCTATTTCTTAAATATTGATCATAATAAATAAATTAGACTGAAACAATGCGTAAAGGTGTACACCATCGCTAGGAGGCTCAACTTGAAATAATTTTATCAAATATTTCATTTTCCAACAGTTGTAATTTAGCCAATTCTTTTTAGCAGATTAGATATTTCCTGGTTTGTCATAAAAATCGTCGAGCTTTTTCTTCTTTTTTAGCATAAGTGCCACACTGACTCCTCTACCGAATCCCGTGGGCCACAATGACTCTTCCACCAAGTCCCAAGGGTCAAGATCTAGCCAGTTCATCATATCAAAATATACTCATATCATTAATTCCAGTTAAAATGTTCAGTTTTGGTATGCATATCTCATATTGTGTTTCTTAATTGGTTGTTAAATAATAATATCTGATTAATACATTGTATGATCTACTATCATTGCAAATTTTTCATTGCATTCAAAATAAACTACGGAAGACAAGACTAGTGGAGTTCGAGGACTGCATTTAGTTTAGAGACCCCTATTCTATAGTGAGGTTCCTTTTACGATTGTTACAAGTAGGATTCGGATTTATATGCTTTACATATTTCTATCAAAGCAAAATTTATACGATTCTCCTCGACCTAAATCAGTTTCAAGTAATTTAAAGTATAATAGAGCACTTTTAATACTACAAATTTATAAATAATTTCTTTT
Source organism: Rhaphigaster nebulosa (assembly GCA_948150685.1). NCBI lineage: Eukaryota > Metazoa > Arthropoda > Insecta > Hemiptera > Pentatomidae > Rhaphigaster > Rhaphigaster nebulosa. The sequence goes on along the minus strand of OX411312.1, from coordinate 47,338,035 downwards.
TAACATTTTTGACCCTAAACTACATATTTTCATAAATATATTAGACATTTCAGCTGAAAACTTTTTTTTTTTTTGTATTTGCCCTTAAGTTAATGATTTCTATAAAGACTCTGGATATTTAGGAGGTGAAAAATTACTTTTGCATCAATAGTAAGAGGTAGCGAATGAGGAAGAGAAGTTAGCCAAATAATTATTCTAGGAACGTTGTGTTCTCCATCCACTTCCAACAATCATGCGTGACATCTCTGTGCCGGCAAGCCCCCTTCGCTAGGAAAGCTTGAAAAATATCGATATTTTTAAAGAAATATATCGATATTAAAATTTAAGAATCGAAAGTCTAATAATATATAAAAAAATATTAAGTAAACAAACAAACTAAAATGTCTACAAGGATGATGGAGGCTTCGACAACTGAACAATCTTGTTGAAGATGGACAAGTGGTGTGCTGTTTTGTGTTGTTATTTATAGTGGCTGTGATCAAACCAACCATCGTCTAACGGTATCAGATATTGTTATTTTTTATTGTACTTGACTGCAACTGTTCCATATTCAATTCAAATTTTATTTTAGTTTTTATTGTCACATCCTAACCCTCTTGATAAGTTTGGTTATACCCTATACTATTAAGGTTCAGTTCTCCAAGTAAAAAACTTGACATCTTACTTTCTTGTCGTGTTGACTCACACTTAATTCTATTTCCTGGAGTCGGGTCATATAGCTGGTTCAAAACAATTATGTCTCTCATGGTTGTTTTGTGCCTGCTGCGGCAATTTATCTTCGAAAATCTAAAAATATACCTAATTTTTGCCAATTTATCTAGAGTGCCTAAGTAATTTGAAGTTCTTTGCTGTTTTTCTTTAGTTTAATTTTCTTTGTTACCTGACTTTTTTCCCTAAATTTACCAATTTTTTTTCCTTGTTGCTAATGAGTTTATTTATTCTATTTTACATGTTGGCTGATGCCTTTATAATATATTTTTAAATATTTCTGAATTAATAACCATACATAAAAATCCTAACCCTAGTTATAGTTATAAGTTTGCAATTCTAGGACGATGCCCAAGTTCAAACGCTGGCTTCTAAATTCTTGATTTTACGTGCAATGTAAAGTAAAGTCGGCTTAATAAAGAATTTATTTGTATCAGTATTTAATTGTTTGCGTCGAAGACACAGTCTCCTTGTACCTAGAAAATGATGGCCACTATTTGCTTTGTCTCCTACTTTCAGTTATTAATCAAAATGGGCTCAGTTATATCAGATATATTTATATATCAGATATAAAAAGACATATCAGATATAGATTAATGCAATGGAAAATTATTTCTTGTGTTTAAAACTGTATGAAGATGATTTTCTTAAAATAAAAGTATGTAGATTTAGTATATAAAAAACATTACTCTAGTATTAGAATACATTTTTCGAAACTAACTGTTGTATGGAAATATATTGAAATTATTAAAAAGGGTGATACCGGTACACATATTTTATGACAAATATTAACTTGCATTTTCAATTATTTATATTTTTGTTTTAATTGAGACATTTTGGTAATTATAGAGTGATGGTTCCCCAGCTCTTTTTTGGGGGGGAAAATTCTAATGTTCCAGTTCTTGTAACAGATTCGAGAAAAAGATTAGGTGTCAAAGCGCCATGATTCTGCTGCCTAAACACGGGAAGACAGCTTCACTGGAACTGAACTTGATTGGATTTCACTCGTATCAGTATTTTTTTCAAAGATTTTAATCTTGTTTTTGCTAATTAAATACTGTGTTTAGTACCACTGCAGTCTCCGCGTAAATCGTTTTAATTTAGTTAAATACAAGAATAAGAAATGAAAATGATTTATTCATTATCGGAAATATATATTTTCCTCTGCTCCTCTGAAAGAAATTAAATTATTCTTTTTATTTTTTTTTTTGTTGGCTTTGAAGAAGAGTGCCACAATAATGAAAAATGGAATTTTACATGAGAAGTATTTGAAATTATCCTATTTAGGTTTACCGTTGTCCTTAACTCACTTTAAGCATAAGGTCGAACATTTTTTTTTCCTAAAAAAATGTTAATCTTCATTTTTGATCATTTAAATATGAATCGTGTAATAAATTGTAGCAGCTTTTCAAAAAACAATAAAATAAAATTTTATTGCGTCAAATATTGAGGCTAAAATCTGACATTTCTTAAAGAAATGTACTGTAATGTAATGGCAGCTTTCCAGGCTACAAAAAAAAAAAAGGAAAAACAAAAAATGTCGTATTTCGTACTATTCTTCTAAACCAACAATATACATGATCTATATATACATATATATATATATATATATATATATATATATATATATATATATATAAATATTTATAAATTACTAAACTAGAATATAAGTCTTAATGAAAATTTTCTCCTCACTTTAATGAATAGTCCAATCGTCAATTTATGACTAAAATATATCTTTTCCTTTCAGAAAGCAAAACATAACTTTCAGCTCAATAAATGCTAAAATAAGATTTCGTATCAAATAATTTTTTGGGTATTTCATTAGACCGATATATGACTTATTCTATCCACTGTAAATTTTACAAATAGTAATTCGAGCAAAAGAAAACAGGTTCCATCGGTTATTAGGTTCAGAGAAACTGTCTCTAAGAAATAAAATTGATTTATCCGTTATTTGAAATAATATTTCCGTCTGCTTAAAACATATAGACTGAGGGGCTGAAAAGGTTTTACGTTAGAGGGTCTAAGATTGCATCGTGTGCATACAAAAATTGTGCACCAACCAGCTCGTCGCTCAGACGATTTTTTTTTAACAGCTAATTTTGCATACAAAAGTCAATTTCATTTCCAATTCATGTATTAGTTATTGATTTTCACTATTGTGCTATTTTTTTTTTTTTTTTAAAGATCCCGCAATGAAAAATGATGCTGTTTACAATCATCTCTTTTAACCTTCTAGTTGTTAGGGCTGCCTACTTAATCGGGATAGTAAAATAACAAAAACTAATGGTGTTTCTACTTTGACGGATATTTTACGTCGTATTTTTGGGTTGGTTACAATGAAGATTATTTGTGTGATCCAGGAAACGTCGCTGGTTTCGACCTAATTCTGGGTTGGAGTGGTGTTTAAGGAATAATACTCTCATTTAATCATATAACTCACAATATATGAGAAAACGAATGATCATCAACGCAAAAACCGACATTAGACAATTGGAATAACTTTTTTTAAATACCCTTATTTCTGATAAATAAGAAAATATTGAAGACTGTATTAACAGCTGACAGCGGATCTGACCGCAGCGGGAAGCAATTAGATCCTATCTGATTGACCAATTCCTGCATCTGATTGCCAGGTAATTATCTCTTCTGTCAGCAAATAATGACCAGACGCCTTGGAAACAAACAAAAAAATTATAATCATAAATCTTCATCATCCAGATATATAGGTATACAGACAGGTACTGATAGGTGATAGATATTAACCAAATGGAGAAATTTGGTAAGTCTTTTTTTCGACGTTTTATTTCGCCAATAATAATTTTAGAATGTGATCAATATAAGGTTCATTTTTAAATGTAAGACGGTTGACCGATGATTGTGTTAATGCCCATTGTATTTGCAATCGCTGTCGTTTTAAGCAAAACGTAAAATGTTCATTAATACACCCACATAATTTGACAATAGCGGCACCATATAAATATAGAATTTGTTTATAACTTTATTACAGTGCTATCTATCGGATCCTAGCATAGCTATGAACCCTTGTCTCGAATACACAAATATATTCTATGAATATGGCAGTAATCGGTTAAATCGTTTAGAAGTTACATGATCGTACAAGCGTACCAAATATTATACGTATAATCAGTTCACATCCGCATGATAGTATAGAAGGATCTATCTAATTGTTAGTTCAATGCGAGAAGAAACCAGTACAAACTTTTCTGTTTGATATAATCCATTTATATCACGAACATGTATTTGATTTCTTTTCTTAATTAAATTCATAATTCATAAATGTTTTCTAATACTGATTTATATTACATCTAATTTAATATGTATAATAATAGTTTATTTTTGAATTTTTTGTGTGTTTTTAGAACTGAAGATAAATGAATAACATTCGAAACTAGTTTTCAATAAAACAAATTTATAGAAGTGGCAAATCATTTATCAATTATTATACGTATAAACTTATATAATTTTTTTTTCTTTGGTCATCTTACAGCATATATTGCTGGCGGTAACACAGATAGCATGGAGGGGGCAACTAACTTCACGTTCCTACGAACCATGGTTTCCATGGCGCAGCGGCAGACTACCCATAGCACGATAAACGGTCCCAGTTCGGACGAGCCCTTCCCACCGACGTACGTTCAAAGATTGGGATTGAAGGACAGTGAAAAATCGGTCTAGATACACGGATTATGAATATTCTGGGTCAGCAGGCTTCTCCGAAGCGGATTGTCTCTGGGCCGAAGTTCCGGGAGGCTATTTGATATCCTGGAAAACCACAGTGCGATTGGCATGAGTTTCGCGGGTTAGCGCCATCATTCCTATGTTCGGTCAGTGTGTGTGAGAGGCGATGATTCGATGATTCGAAATCCCGAGATTCGAACTTTCATGTTCCCAAAGCTTTGGATTTGAAAGCAGGTATACGTTTTCATGCGCGTTAACCCGCGCGGCCACCCCGATCCCTTATATATATATATATATATATATATATATATATATATATATATATATATATATATATATATATATATATATATATATATATATTTGTAGATCATTCAAATAAAAATTAATGTATTTATCCTCACGGATTCTTCCTTTAAATAAATTACAGGAATGATAATAAATTACAGTGGTCCAAATAGTTCGGCCATAATAATTTAACATAAATATTTTTCCTTATAAAATAATAAAAATTAGAAATAAATGCAGACTGTTGCAATTTCACCAATTTTATTTATATAGATGCAAATTTCGGCCTACAAGCCATCCTCAGGCATCTCTGTAAAAGGCCCTTATTTAGTTTAATCTATAACACATCACACTGTTAGATATATTTAAATATTCAAATAAATAACCATATATATACATATATATATATATATATATATATATATATATATATATATATATATATATATATATACTAAAAAAGTTTTTAATATAATATATTATTTAAGTCCAATCCGGAATTAGTCCAATTATGCAGCGCCACTAAAAAATAAATAATTATAATAAAAACACAATAACAAAGTTGGATCAAATTTCATGACAGTTTAAAATGCCAAAATTTTATTATGTATATGGTTATTAAATTTTTTTTTTTTACGTTTTTTGGCTTAAGACTTCCATTAAAGTCCTATACAGCCACTGGTTATTTATTAGAATATTTAAATATATTTAGCAGTGTGATGTGTTACAAATTAAACTAAAGAAGAGCCTTTTACAGAAATGTTTGAGGATTAAATCAACAAACATAAATAAAAATTACTATAAAAAATTCTGGATAGGAGATGGACAGAGACGAGATTGCGGACTAGGATTGGAATAGAGTTCCATAATAATGCAGCACAGTTAATTAAGGGTTTGCCAAATGCAGTAGTTTTTTTGCAGGTTTGAATTTCGGATTTAAACTGAAGTAGGATGATCGGAAGAGTGTGATGGGATTGGTTTGTGAGATGTATGTACATAGCGGTGGTCAGAAAAAGAAAACGCCAACGAGCAACATTGTGAAAAGCGAGTGTATTTCGGGAGAATAAACCACAGAAAACAATATATCAGTGTGATTTTAGTCTTATTCCTTGTTTACCAGAGATCTTATTATAAACCAAGCGTGCCTCTTCGATATTTGAATGATGTTGCTGTATATTATTTCTTATTAATCATTTCACTTAAAAAAAAAAAGAATAAAAAAAAAACAAAGAAAAGAACCTATTATATGTAAATTTTAATTAAATGCCAGTAATGGAACTATCAAAAGAAGATTCGGACTGATAAAATGAAGATATTTAGCTGTATAAACAAATAGCATAACATTACAAATAAATTAAAACATTTTGGTTTGTCGTTTTCAAAAATGAAACTTCATAATCGACCTAGAAAAAGTAAAAATTAATCCCCCTCCAAATTTGAGGTTTTGCGTTTCAAGAGGCGCAGAATCAAAAAATGGAATAAAAAAAAATCCGACAGTCCACCGTACTCATTCCGCGGCTGTTCTCCGAGACTACTTGATCGATTTTTATGAAATTTGTAGCAGGTCATTTCAGAATGATCCTCGGAATTATACATTACTATTCGCCATTCTATAGATATATTGTAACACTCCATTCCAAAAATAGCTAGCTACGGAGAGGATAGAGGTCCTTATGCAGAAAATAGTCTATTTTAATAATTCCCGCAACTTTGCAGATGTTCATTTGAATGCAATTGTTTACAAAGCTAAACATAAAAAAAATAATAATAATAATAATATTAGCGAAGATACGATACAGGTGCAGTAATATGAACAAAATGGACAATGTGAAAGTAAAGTGTTTGGCCTTTGCAGACGATCTAGCCCTACTAGCAGAAACAGAGGAGGAAGCTATAAAACAGGTAAACACCCTCAAAGAAATAGCTGAGAAAACGGGACTACAGATTTCGTATGAAAAGACAGAGGTTATGACAACGGATGCCAGCAAGGAAATATTGAGCACAAAATATGGGGAAATAAAAGTCACAAAAAAGTTTAAATACCTGGGGGAGATAATATGTAACAACGGAACAGAATCCATAGAAGAAAGAATAGCCAAACTCGAAAGACTGAACTTTGGCACTAGAAGCATGTACAGCAAGAAAAATTTGTCCGCCAATGCAAAAATAAGGCACAACTGTACAGTAGTAAGACCAGCAATACTGTATGGGATGGAAACAGTCAGCCTTCCGAGTCTGGAGAAAATCCTGAAGATTGAGAGAAAAATTCTGAGGAGGATTCATGGACCCAAAGTAACACAAGAGGGGTATACGCGAAAATCCAACGAAGAAATATACAGAAATTTGGAAGATCTTGAAACAGTCATCAGGACCAGGAGACTCAGGTTCTACGGCCACATGGTCAGAATGAGCAATAAGAGGCTGAACAAAAAAAGTTTCGACAGAGTCTTAAGCTATTCTTAAGACTCTGTCGAAACTTTTTATTTTATATGTATAGGTGGTTATGTGAAACAAATAAAAGAGGAGCTGGATAGGCTAAAAATCAAGGATAAGGACTGCTTGGATAGAGAGCTTTTCGGAAAAAAACTAAAAGAAGTTGGGATTCTTGCGGGGAGGAAGGAGAGACGAGGGAGAAAATGGACTAAGGAAGAGCGAGAGGAACAGTCCAGGAAGATGAGAGAGTATTGGAGTAGAAGGAAGGCGGAGAGTATGAAGAAGATTAAGTGATATTCACGTGGTCCTTGCTGGCCGATTCGATTAAAAAAAAAAAAAAAAATTAACGAAGATATAGCATACATATTTTGTACTAGACTTTAATACAAAGTGATAAGAGAAAGTCGTGCGAATTAGCACACTAGATATTTTTTAAGTATGACTATTTGGAAATAATGAACCATTTTGTTATAATTTACAGGGTTTATTTTTTATAATTAGCTGCTCAAATCAGTCTCATTCTTGGCAGCCCATTTGTGGTGTTAGTCCTGAAAATCAATAACTTCGCCATGACTATAACTCCTGTTTTATGGCCAGGAGGGAAGCCATCCTTCCGCAGAACGATCCAGAAACTTGATCTTCGGGAAAATGAATCGCCATTTGTCTTCCTTACTGAAAGTTCTTAAGTAAAACAGCTTTTATCTAACCCTGTTTAATATTCATTCATGATAAATAACGTAGTGCCCTTTTTAAAGTTTAAAATAACTTCCCCATAATAAGTAAAAAAAAAAAAAAATTCTTGGAGCTGTAAATAATTTATTTTGACCAGAAATATTATTTGAAGACTTAAGGTACGATTTTATTGAGATAGTTTACAAGCTCATTTAGAACTAGCCGCTAGTACGATAATGATAACTCACAAAACTTTCCACTCGCTAAACTAGCTAGCGAGTTTAAACCACGTGTTGCGAACAGGGCTGCCATCAGTTGTGCCCGGGGCAAAATAATATCCACTTCCACTCATTATTTGAAGTGTTTTATTACAGTCAATAATAATAATATATGAATTTAAGGTATTATGAAAACCAAATTTACTACTTCATTATTATAACAAGAGTTTTACATAATGTTGTTTGATATTGATATTGATATTGTTTTATATAAAATAAAACATAATTTTTTTTACAAAATTACTAAATAATGATAGTATAATTAATTATTAATATTTTATTAAATTGTTTATAATTAAACTAAAAAAACATGAACTATTTGTTATTTAAATAGTTATTCACATCACTCTTTATACCATTTTTTCTGTGAAACTTTGAATAATTGATTCAAAATTCAATGCTCTTGATAACCTAGAGTTAATACATGGCATTTTCTTTTCTCTATAAACTACATACATATTTAATTTTGGGTAATATTTTATGAAATATTTTTCTTCCACTAATTTTCTGTTTTATTTAAAAACTTTTATCACCATATTTTTTTCTTACATATTTTCAGTTTCAAAAATGACAATAATGATATTCCGGTGTGTATACATTCTTTTTATTATTTTTTTTTTGAAATAATAGTGAATAATAAAAGCAAGACGAAATACATTTTATTGATATTAAGAAATGAGAAAAAAAGTTGTTTATTATTATTGATATTATTGATTGAATATATTGAATATATTGAATTATTGATATTAAGAAATGAGAAAAGAAATGTTGTTCTGAACAAAGGAAAATTTCCCGAAACGTCCAAAAATTTATTAAAAAAAACATGGTGATAAAATTTATTAAATAAAACAGAAAAAAATTAGAAGAAGAAAATTACTTCATAAAAAAATACACAAAATTAAATAAAAGAAATTCTTCCAAAAATACTTTTTTTTAAATATGACACATATTTATAAATTAGGCTACACTGTCCCAGTATGATAAAAGTACGTGATATTATTTATTATAGATTGAAATGAATTTTTTATTTCCACATATTGGTTAAAAAACTTTTTGACTATATAGATTTGTTTTCATTTCTTAGCAGACTCCCAAGAACCCCAGCCCTCGAGGAATTTGCCCCCTCTTTCTGCCCCTCTCTGCTGGCGGGCATGGATGTTAATACATTATTTCAATTTTTTATTTATTATTTTACTAGGATACAATTAGAAGGTTCCAAACACAAAGGCTTAAGTCTATAAAATACTGGCAAACAACTAGCCAATTCAATAAACTAACCAAATGATCTTGAAAAACAAGATCACATATGCAACCAAATAAATCTCAACAGTTTAATAATTTTATTCATGTTCATTATGTTAAATGGGATTCTTATTTATTTTATAAAATTAATCGGTAATTATAGATCTAGAGATAATAGAACCACTTGAATCCCACATTTTTTTATTAATAACAACTTTTTATGTAGTCATTATTTTATTTTGAAACATTTCGGCCCTTTTTTTACAAAATTATTGGCCTTCTTTCGAACTTTATTTTTTTGTCATCTAAGTCAAAATATTAAATATTTTTAAACATAATAATATAAGTAGTACTTGTTATAAATTTAATTGTTCTGAATTTTCTAATTTTAGTTTTTGGGGTATTAAGTTCAATTTTGTTCTTAGTGGTGGCATAGTATTTTTAAAAAAACATAATTTAAATAAATATTTTTCAACACATACTTAATAATTTTATTAATTATAAACAATAAATTATATTAAAATTTAATACTTGAGTAAAATTAATTTTATTCACATTTATTAAATTTAGTAACTTTTTTTTATTTTACCATGTTTTCCATATCTTAGTCAATTATTTTTAAAAAAACAACACTATTACTTCCTCAGTAACAACTGAGGTATTCATAACTGTCACCATTTATATTTCACTGAAAATGAGAATAAGAGATTTTTTAGTACACTCTATCGGTACCTATTGTATTTCTTTTGAAACTATTTTTGAATGTAAAATATTGAAATAGTAGAGTTTATTATTTATTCAGTAATTCTGCATATGTTATATTAATATATCATCAATCTGTATTAAAATTAATTGCATTTTCCAAAATTTTAGTTGTAATAGTGGCCTCTATTAATTTTAAAATTCTCAAAATAAAATTTTTCAGCATGATGTTATACTAATACTGGTTTTTTAATTATATTTTTATATTTACGATCATCTGTGTAAGGGCAATTTAGCTAAGCAGTTAATTTTATTTATATCTGCAGTTTTATTTACTTATATTTCATCTTGATTATATTCACTGATTGGCTATTTTATTTGTTTTTTATTAATTTTTTTTTTGTGCGCTGCCTAGTAGTAAAGAAGAGACTTCCTGTAAATCTCCGAGTTATCTGAGATTCCTATTAATCGACAAAATTATTTTAAAATAGCAATTTTTTTTTCCTCCATATTTTAAATAGGACTTTATTTTTATTATTTCTTTATTTTTATGGATATAAATTAAGTAAGATAAGAATTTTTTTTTTTCTCACCCGGATAATATACTTCCTCTATCTTAAAAGTAAAAGTATTATGGGTTTACATTTTTTTTATAAGAATATAAACTTTTTATACCGGCTGTTTCATATTGTACTAGAATGTCTCAGGCCTCCAGGTAATACTTCTAATAATGTTCGCTACATCTTACACATTTTCCTCTCACCTGTTCTTAACAGCTGCTTAGTTACGTTGGCTGGAGTAATTAACAGATTAATTCCGTATGGAATCATCAATAACAACTACGGTTGTAGCATCAGTGATAAAACTTTGTTGCATTACTTAGGGAAACTAACAAGTATTTTCACAATTAAACACAAAAATCAACTAAATAATCCATAAATAATAAATCATCAAGGGGCTTAGGTTTAGCAATTTTTTTTTATCAACGGTTATACAAGTGATGTGGTCAGAATCCAAATTCTTAAATTTTCAGGACCCCAACCCTATAAGGACGGTGCACCAACTTTACAGAAACTAGGTGTTTTCCTGGAATGGCTTCTGATCCTGTAGTCGAGTCACGGCTGATATAATAGATAATTAATTTCTGCAACAGCCTAACTCAAATTCGGATCTAACTGATTAAATTTACGATGATAGCTTATAGGCATTTAATAAAAAATAAAATAAATAATAATAACAATGAAAATATATCTAATTAATATATATTTAATACTAGGTTTAAAATATTTATTAAAACTGGATTACTACCCTTGAATCTATGAGACCCACTTTGATTTTTTTTTGTGATGCTATAAGTCCATCCGAAGAGAGGAAGGCGGATTTTCCCACCTATCTTCCTTGCAGGAAGGGTGACATCAAAGAGTAGAGGGTCACAGAGAGAGGGATGAATGTGGGCTCACTAGCCCTACTCTCATGATCAACAGGCTGCGCTAAATTATATTAATTTATATTATTAAAGTGTGTAGAATGTGCAACGAAATATTCACAGTGCCAAAGAAATCAAATATTAAAAATGTCGATAAATTTTTATTGCAATCAAGAGCGCAGAATATAATAACTAATATAAGAATTTTACAGAATATAAGATTATTCAAATATTAAAATACTAATTCAAATATAAAATATTAAAACTATTTTGGAGATCAAATGAAAATTAAACATAAACAGTGGTTAATTAAAAGCGTCTCTATGTTTCCTCTCCTTTTCTTCAGTATGTGTACAGATGCTTTGCCGTGAGGGACTGTTGATGTAAGATGTGATACATATTGTCAGCATGAATGTGATCTTATTTTTCTCTCCTGAGGATGCCTGAATTGGAGAAACGTGGACTGGTTAGTTTATTATCGGTATCTTAGTAACCCAAGGCTTCGTATGTGCAATCTTCCGTTTATATCTTTAAATATTTATTAATACCAAATCTTCATAAACAAAGTTGTTAACATAGTTGCGAAACTGTTGCTCATAAAACTAACTTTTCGAAAAAGTTAGGATAAGCAGCACACGCGTTTGACGATTGAATTTAAATTTTTAAATCAATACAATCGAATATAAACAGAAACTAAACTTGAAAAAATAAAAACTAACTTATTTTGTTTTAGAAGAAAAAGATGTAAAGATTAGAATATATGTATATATATATATATATATATATATATATATATATATATATATATATATATATATATATATATATATATATATATAAAAGAATTATTTCTGTGAAAACAACTCTTTCAAACGGCGACTAGCAGAAAACCACAGGCAACTAAATAATCTACGCCGAGTAAAATAAAGTAAATCATAAAGAAAATATTTATTTTTTTTTAATCAGGGTGTTATAGGTGTTTAAGGTACTAGTATCATGGGGAAGTGGACAGAGAGGAGATAGGCGAGTAGGCTTTTTGCCTCTTTTTGCGAAACCCACATGGTACCTCTACGAGTTGCCGTCATACATTAACCAGAGAATGAATATCAAGATTCATTACGCGAAAATGTCACGAAATAATTATTAACTGATTCTGGTGTTAATCGGAACGAGCGCTGTAGCTCCTTCGCTATAGCCTACGCTTGTGATGAATGAATATATATATATATATATATATATATATATATATATATATATATATATATATATATATAATTAATAAAAATTCACTAGTTATGAATTTATTTAAAAACTAAAAACAGTATTAAAAACGCGTCGTAGAGAAGAGATTATGGAATTTCAAATCTTTAATTATTGGAAAACGAAATGCAGCAAAAGTTAAACAATTTACGATTTTAGCCATATATAGAGGTATAATAATATTAAGAAGTTTATGAAGGCGTATCAATAATACAAAATTACCTCAGTACCTCACTATGATCGGGTACTACATTATGAAATAAATACACTGAAGTCAATTATCATTTGTCAGGGAAAATAGCTTGATATAGACACCAGATCTCACCGATTAATTTTGATGTCTAAAAAGATTAAATTTCAACCAGAAGATTTATTTTAATTATTGTCAAATTCTGTGTAGAAGTCCTAAATGTTGACATAAAATATGACAAAATTTAGGTAAAATAATAAAATATACTCTAGAACTAAAGACATTATACCCAAAGAAAAATTAACCGATGTCATATTCAAAATAAAGTGTAAAAATTGCAATGACAAGGCATATTATGGACAAACATCACAATGGTTCGAACGCAGAATATTACAATATAGACAAAATTGCAAGTCAAAAACTTCAAAATCTAAATTGGCTACCGGATTGTCGCAACATACGTCTAAAAATAAGCATGAATTCGATTTTGAGGGTGCATCTATTTTGCATAAGGAAACTAATATAAATAAACGATGAATAATAGAGTCCATCTTTATTACCAAAAACCTAAAAAGATCCGTTAATCAACAAACAGACGTAGACAATTTAAACACTTTCTATGCCAGTACAATAAATAAAATTAAAATATAAAATAATCAATTAAGAAAAATAAATAATCAATTAGCTCGAAATAATCCCTCCAGTCCAGACTTGATAACACAAACCAAACACACCGCTTATCTTTCCCCACTCCTAAAGTCGGACAGTCATGCTTCAATAAGCACCCTATATGCATTCAATATGCATCCATATTGGCTCAAGAATATAATTTATATAACTTAAAAAAAATTTTATAATATTTGTAACAATAAATTTAAATAGATTAATAGTGTTGTAATATTTTACTTTAGGAAGATAACATAAAAAAATGAAGGGAATTGGTACATTGATGACGTTTTGTTTTAAATATAAACAATTAAAGAAAGTAAGTTTTACATGATAAGTATTTTTAGTTGAAATAAATGTTTTTAATAATTATATCAGAAAAAATAATTATAATGTTAATAAATATCGACTTAACAAAAATGTTTTTTTCACTTGAGAATGGCCCAAGATGGCCGAAACGTTGTTCAAAAATAAAAAGCATGGTGAACGTATGGCCTTTTTCTTTCTTATAACTAACAAAATTTAGGTTCGCCCTTTAGACCATAGAGACCAGCCCAATTAATTGAGAGAAAAATCTCGAAAAATTTAGTGGCTGCTCGCTCAACTGTGTTGAGTTGCCGATTCACATAGCATACAGATTATTCCAACAGAAAAAAAAAAATAAAAAAAAATAAATAAATAAATAAAAGAGGAAGGAAAAGTTAGACGGAAAGATTAGAACACATACCTAATTCAAATTATATTTATCATTATAAAAAAAAAGTCATTCTATTTATTATTATAAGTAAATGGTAAACAAAAAAAATATCATTTTCTACACAGTCTCATTAATGAAAACAATTTCACACCGAAAGGTTTTTTTATACGTTTACTGTAAAAAGAAAGGAGACATTTCATGGCCTAATTGCGCAAAAACTCTCAACCCCTATATCATCAGAGAAATGATGCTCTCCTAAAGCCTTTTTTAATGGCCCAAACATGTAAAGGTCACACGGCGATTAATCTCAACATTTCATCAAGCTTTTGGCGCGTTTGATCGCAGCTTGGGGCCGGTTGATTTCGATGCCATGCATCGAAGTGACGTCCCTGATGGATTGGTGTCATATTTTATAAGGATAAGCAGCCTTCGGGAGTGCAGTAGTAGTCAACCATTAACTGTTCTCCGTTCTTGAAGGAAATCTAGCAAAAGAACACCTTTTGAATATGGTTTTCTGTCAAACTCGTCCTCGGCCGGTGGTCGTTGGGTACATTTTTCATTCTATCTCGTCCTTGAAAGAAAGTTTTGCGCCAATAAAATACTCTTGCCTATGAAATAGTCTTTTTTTCTAAATACATACGCAATCACTGCAAAATATGACACCCTCCTGCACCAAAAATTAATAGTTATCTATTGCGCAATCGACGTTCTTCGTTCCTGCTTCTCTACTAGATTAAGAGGCCGGGCCAGTGGTCGCTCTCCAGTCTCTTAGGTAATCATCCTATTCTCTTGTTGAGCCACCAAGCTCAACATTCTCGTTTATGTTCGAACGATCCATGTAATATTGCGAGAAAAAAAAAGGAAATTGGACCATAGAATTGACAAAACGAAGCCTAGGATTACTAAAAATGATGATGTATGATTCCAAGTGAGTCCAGAATAATGGTGTCCGCCATGCTTTGGACTTAGCTTCTCCGAGAAAACACCTGTTTAAATCGGTGTGGTCCCCTACTTCCGAACCAAAGCCTTTGACTGAAAAATTTCTTTCACCAACTTTCTCTCAGTACTTCTCTTGTAGGTAGGTGATACACTTCATATAAATGTTCTTTTTTTCTTCTTGCACTTTAATGCCTTGGTCCTGATCATTTGTTTCGAACCTTGTTGTGAGATCTAATATTAGTGCTTACTCTTCTGTCGCACTAAAAGCTAGAATATCCAGAAATCCTGATGAATCTTCTGTGTCTAGGCAAAACACTTCCTGGAAACATTTATGATGTTTTCTTTTCAAGAAGATTGGCTATTAGCTTTTTAATTGTGCCGGCGGGTGACAAGGTGTCAAATGTCTTTAGACATTTTCCAATACATGAGGTGGAGTTTTTGACTCTGTGCCACATTTTCGGTAGAGGGATCCAACAGCTCCATTTGCCTGGCCTGCGGTTCCTGGAACTCCACGGAGAGGAGCATAGTTCGTATTTAGTTTCAGTGCTTTACTCCGTTCTAAACCAGCGAGAACCTTCCTGTCATGCATGATTCTATTTCCACTTGGGTTTGTTTTAAAATAGTAATAAAAATGATAATAATAATTTTTTCATTTTTTTTTTTACAAAGTGTTTGTCCTAAGAGGTTGCAAAAAAAAAAAAGGTTTCGTGATACAACAAGATTTTCCTTCTCGAATAAGATCCATTAGAACAATTACTTCTTGTTCGGAAAAAAAAAAAAATTAGGACTCAATAATAAATTGAATCGGATCGTCTTGCAGTTCATATCGATAAATTTGAATGGTGTAATATAAGCGGTTTGAGACTCAATGAATAAGATGGAATTCTGAAAACTAATAAATTGATCGGTGCAGACCTGTCAAATTTCCTAACTGCAAAATTATCTTAAAAACTCCTTGCCAAAGGATTGTTTCTCTTCAAAGGGTAGGGATGGCAGACATCCATGTTTTTGAAATATCGATCCATATATTAGTGTTTTAATTGTTTTGTCATCACTAGGTATGGCCGATGTTGAGCACTATGCGTGATCTATGTTTGGCAGACATTAGTAGATCACCATCATATGGGCCATTTTATCATGTTATGGATTATTAATAATTATAAAACATAAGAAATATAATTTTATATTATATATCTGTAATATAATAATTAAAAGGGATAACTTTGCTGTTGGATCTCAACAATTATTTTATTTCTTAAAAGACGGTAGGATGTACCTCAAACAAAGAAACAAGCCCTTTTCATTATTCAAAAGAAAGCTTATCCCAACATATTTTCAAGTGTATTTTCAAGTTCTGCGAGCCACATAGGAATTACAGAAGAAGAGGCGAAAAGACTGAAGAAGAAATGAAAAGAGCACATTGTTAAACAGAAACTATACAGAAAGAATACGAACAGTGAGTCTTTTCTTTGTAGCCCTCAACGGCAGGAATGCCTAGAATTGTTTTCACACTAAATTATTGTTAAGCATAATGCCATGCTTTTGAGGATCAAAGCGGACTCCATATCTTTACGTTCTTATGTATTCAAAAGTATTGATACTATTGTCATTTATTTTTTTTAACCTTTTCTCTACATTCTACTCTACAATCATTTCTTTTTTTTTTTCATTTAAAACAAACCGTTTTTTTTTATATCCATTATCTATATCCAAAAATATTGGACACCTGTCCCGGCCTTCGTTCCAATAGACACTAGGAGCTGAGAAAAAAATATGATTTTTTCTGATTTCTATTTACTTCTATTATTCTGCATTTAAAAAAATATACACCTACAATTTTTTTTTTTTTTTTCGCGCAGAATGAGCTTAAGCTACTGAAAAGTTCAAAAATAATGCATGTACCCACTTCAAGTAAAGTAGGTTAAAAAAAAATGTTAAGTATAAATTAAGTTCATATTTGTTTTCAGCATCTCAAAAAACTCTTAAATACTAGTTCTAAAAGAAATAAAAAAATATCTTTTTTTAGTCCAAAGATATCCCTTACCGTTTGATCACAATTGTTTCCAAAAAATGAAAATCTTTCATAGCTCTAAGGAAACAACCGTTCAACTTCAAATTTTTATGGTACCTAAAGGACGTTGAAATATACCAAAAGACATAATTTAGATTGCTCTAGGTCAATTGTATTGTATTTATGATTGTTTAAAGGCTTTTGATTGCCTTTTAATCGGAAAAATATAGGTATACGTTATAGTTATCATCAATAAGAGGGAAACTGATCTATCCAACAGTACCAAAACATTTTAATTTGATCAAAGTAAGCCTGAGTAATAAAGGTTTATACAGAAAAATGTGCGAACAAATTCACTCTCCCCGGTAAGTTGGAAAAATTTGATTTTTTTTTTTTTTTTTTTTAGATTAGTATATTTATATAAGGATTTTTTGGAGTTCTGAATTCGAGTTTTTTACTTCCTTGTTTTTTTTTTAATTTCAACATTTTTATAAGCTACCTACTTCATTTACATTTTTATTTTATACCAATTTTGATACTTATTTTATTTGCTCTCCATTTTGTTAGTTTTCTGTTCTTTTTCTTAAAAAAAATAATTAAAACTTTTAATCTATTATTTTAATTATTTCGAACTAAGGGATAATTTACATTTTTCCATTACAATTGGACATTTGACCGTGTCCCGGAACAGCTCTGCGACTTGTTGCTAGGTTTGTACCAGGCTTAAGGTTTACAATAATAAAACGGTTAAATGGGATGGTAGAGTGGCCTCTCATTGAAAGCATAAGCAATAACAGGTTCTGGTGATGACAGCAAGAGCTATCTTTCGTTGGAAAGAAACTATTTGTTAATTATAAAATATTATTGGTCAATGAGAAAAAGCGTTAAAAAAAAAAATAATAAAAAAAAGGAGCACCATACCTCCATCACTAAAATGCAAAATTAAAAGTATCGAAATGCCGGTGGTAGGAGAAAAAACGTCGAAATCCCCAAATGGTACTTTTCTAACACCAGCACAATTCGCATAAAAATCTTTAACCCTCTAACTCAATTTAGAGGGGCTTAAAGGCGCGGAAAACCATAAAAAGCGGTGAATGTAATAATGGTCGAAATCTTGACTGAAATTTATCCCCACTTCTACGGTATCGTTCTGCCTAGAAAATAACCATTCATATCAAATTTTAGCTTATTTGGTTCAAAGGAGAAACCACAAAACTGTGGTTATGAAAAGAACATAAAATGCACCCCCACTCTCCTCCGATGATCCTCGATACAGTCCAAGAGCTTAATATTTTCGGAGTAAATACGATCAAGAAGTTAATTGGTTTCCATGGGAACATTTGCAGAATAGGTAAGTAGTTTAAAAAAATAAAAGCGCTAAAAAATAAACGTAGCTTAAAAGCTGTAGCTTTGTTAATACGTGTCCGATTTTATCGATTTTTGTAGAGGAATCAATTACCTTTCAAATGATGCAAGTTTTCAACTTTCAACTCAATTTGGAGGGACTGCAGATGTGCGAAAAACCTTACAAACCACGAAATTTCAGATAGGCATACAGAAATTAACACCCACTTTTATATAGTATTGCTCTGCCTAGAAAACAACCCTAAATACAGAATTTCAGCTCATTGGATCTAAAAGGAGCCGCTGTTAGAGCCGAATATATATATATCAAACATCCTCGAAACCCCCATAATCGTCTTCTTGGGGTTACGATACGGATATAAAATACACCCCCAGCACCTTCATTGACCTTCTATATAGCTTTATAATATATTATTTTCGGGTAAAATATGACTTAAAAGTGAACAGTCGTCGAAAAGAATTTACCTCCAAACGAAGAGAATTTATTTCTTAAGGAAGAAAGTGTATTTATAAAAGAAAACAAAGTACAATTAAAAACCAAATGAGAAATTTTTAAGGGACCTATATTTTTGTTTTTATATCTAACAAAATAAACTGAAAGAATTTAAATGTTTATTTACTAGATTTTGTTTAAAAGTAGACGAGGTGATGGAAAAGACGCGCATTGAATCTATTATCTTTCAACTAGTCTGAGAAGGAGAATTTCACAGGATTGAGTTGCGGATTACAAAGGATTTATCATAAACCACATTTCTGTGGTAAAGAGGATGTGGTTTGAAAGGTCGGGATCTTGGTAATTCTGGAGCCTATGAATAGGAATCGGAGAATTTCAAATAAATAATGTGGGGACCTATACCTCACCAGGGACCTATGCTTTGAAAACTTAAAAAGTTATGAAACTTGTGATCTGACTGTGTAATTAAAACTGCGAAAATGGTGGTAAAACATTTTACTCAAAGAGTAATATTTAAAACCAATACTAATAGCAACCTTTTATGTTAAGAAATTGCGATTTCTTGTGCGAAACACAACCCTGTGTTAGAATAGAAAAGTTCAAATCCAACAGAATCGTGAAAATTAATATAGTTCATAATAGAGTTGGGATAATTAATATAGATATTTAATATACTTGGGAAATTTTCGATCAAACATGTTGGGAAATTTTATATTTTGGTATTGTTTAAAAAAGTATTACAATTAATGTAACGACTGAACATCATATTATTGTATATTTTTCATCCACGTTAACTAATCAAATAAAATAATATCTAAACGTTCTCCCCGAGTACCTACTGATGTGGTATTTAATGATTAATTCCAATAATAAAATAATAATAAAAATCATTTTTTTAAATAATTATAATTAAATGTTGATGTGTTTAAAGGGTTTCTGAATTTTTTTTGCTTCAAGAGAGAAGAGGTCAAAGGAAATCGGAAAAAAAAAAGATTTGAGGTCCTTCGTAATTTATACGTTTGTTGTATCTTGAGTCTAATAGTATCTTTATTGAAAAAGTTTTGTAGTCTGCGTTGTCTTTTATATCTAATGCCTTCTTTTTCATCTATAGTTCAATATACTGTTTTTTATAATACCCGTCAAAGGTTCATTAAAACAACGGAATATATAATTCGTAAAAGAAATGTATAAATCCATTCCATGAATTCCTCCCGTCTAAAAACTACCTGAAGACAAAGCACTTAGAAAAAGCCATGCTTGAGGAATTTAATTTTAAAAGTGGCATTCTTTTAGGTCTGTCCCTTTTAATATTCATTCTTTGTTGTCCTATTTAATAACGCCTAGAGAGATATGAAATGCGCTGAGCACACTCAATTATTATTCTCTACATATTGAAATGTATCCCAAGGTTACATCGCTAAAATTATTACATATACATCATGTATTTTGTTTCAAGCTTTTTTTTTTTTTTTTTTTTGTCTAATTCCTTATTAGTATCCATAACCATCAATTTTTTTAATTTTAAACCTTTCGTATCTTCAAGAAATAATACTAAATCTTCGGTATAGTCGAGCTCGGATATTTTACAGCTCTGAGTTAAAACTTTTACTTAATTAAATTAAAAATCATAAATGATTAATATGTCTATATGTCTATTAACTATGATTTCAATGTCGTTCTTTTTAAGGAACAGTTCATTGTGAGATCGTTCTTTTAATTTTAAGCTACCAATAAATTAAAGTACTTATAAAAATCCTTACATTGACGAATCATAAAAAGGAAAAACACATTCTATTTGATGAATCACTAAAATAAATTTTTGATACAGGAAAAAATTAATATGGTTGCAATGTAAATATAGTGGAATAATGGAATAGAGAAGTGAAAGTTTCTGTTGAAATCATTAAATTTTAATAATACCAGATAAAAAAGAATTACATGAAAAAATAAAATAAAATAAAATATATATATATATATATATATATATATATATATATATATATATATATATATATAATATGTTATATATTATATATTAAATTACATAAAATTATATAGATATGCAATTATATGTATAGAACAAACTTATGGAAACTAAATTTAAACTTAAGGTCGTAAGTGAAAGTTGGGTGATGCTTTAACATTATATTAAATTATAATTTTATAAAATATATAATTTTTTTGCCGAAGATTGATCATTGAGGAGATGAACGAAGGAAGGTTGATAAGGAATTCAAAAATGAAGTAGCACGTGCTACCTCTACTAGCCTTACATTTCCAAACTTTTTTTTTATAACTTTTGATTCTTATGTATTTTAAGATTAAAGCATCAAGAATGTAATTGTGAAAACGAAGGATTCACATCTTTTTTTCTTTTGCCGCAATATTTTTTTTTTCGTGAATTTTTTTTTCAGTTGACCAAATCTGTTATCAATTATTGAAAACCTCGTGGATAAATTCACAGATGATCTTATTTCATTACACTAAAATTAAAACCGTAGCATATATTTGGCTAACTGGCATATTTTTCACGAAAAAAAAATAATTGAGACTAAACTAAAAATATCTGATGTGGACACCCCCTGACCTCCCTGTACGCCTATTAAACTATAAATCGGTGGCTCAAATTTGGTTACTAGTTTCCGAACATAGCAGTACCTCAAAAACGACACTCGGCGTCGCGACTTCCATCTATTGACACACACGCACATAAAAGCTTTTGTTTCTTGAGGTCTTGTTCCGTTATTATATGTCGTTTTCTTTCAGTTGGTAACAACTTCCCAAGATATTTCTTCGTGTTTCTTGACTACATTAGTCTATGTCACTAGATAAAGCATTGGAAATCGACGGTTTTAACATTTCAAGCGGAAGAAACCCCTAAACTTATATCTTATTCTCCTACTGCAGACTTGTTCAGCTTCCCAAATAGGGAGAAAACAAAAATATTTTACACTCAATTTTTATACTTAAACAAGTAATAAAATTGTTTAATTAGAGTGGAAAAAAAATCGTGTTTATAATCTTTATCACGGCCGTGATACAAAACGATGCGCGACCGACGGAGAGTTAAAGGATCGACAAAGTGGTAGGTTGAGATCTTGTATTAAAGAGGTAGATGGAAGAAGAAATTAATAAAACAGGGCTTTTCTGTTCTTAAATATTGGAATAACAAGCCACAAAAGAGTTAGAGATTTGAAATAAGGTTAAAGCCATCCTTAATTCCAGCGAAAGGTGTGAGAGCGTCTGGGAACTTAAAAATTTATTTCAGCCAAAAACAACCATGATTTCAGGCTTTTAAGTCTTAGACTTATAAATTCCTTTTTACGTTGCTTTACATACAGACTTGCATATGCCAAAAGTTAGCGAATACGCATCAGCGAATTTATGCAACAAAACCATTTCATCAGAAGTTAAAAAGACACAATTTACAAATAGGAATTTTTCCCACTAAGCCTGAAAGAACCTGGTGAGAGATCTCCAGGTTCTTTCAGTAATAGTAGATTACCAGTAATAGTAGATCAACGAGAAGATTTACCGGCGGATAATTCCCTTCAACATGCAAAACATACCATTATTATACATAATAGTATTATACGTAATATGTGTAGAATACTGTATCAGATAATCCGTTTATTGTCAATTTACAATTTCACAGGTGTGAATTAAATACATTTAATTAATTTATTAGGCGTCTCGTATGTCACCGGAAATATACAAAAAGTAATAAATATACTGTATGAAGTAAACTTGAGGAGCAACACAAAAGTTCAAAGTCTAATAGCGAAAAGTTTTATTTTATTTTTAATACCACACTTTACTTGTGAATGTTTTCTTCCGCTCCCTCCCCCTCCCCCCTCCCCCCCCCCCCGTTGGGCTGCAGATACCTAGATTCTAAGAAAACATCTACTTTTATTTAGCTTTAATTTCGTATAATCGACTAATACGTCGCACATCCTGTGGACAAAAGTCGAAAATGCGAATATTTTTTCCAACTTGCTTTGCTTTAGTAATACTTTCATAGTGACCTCTGTGGTATGAAATAGGAGCTTTTAATCCAATATTATAAAAACGAAGGATACAAATCATGTTTGAACAAGTGGCAGATCGTATATCTGTCTCAACGAAACAATTTCAATTTAGTTGATCCTTCTTTCATCTTAAGGGCACATCAACTTCAAATGAGTTTTTATACTGGAAGGCATCGAGGAAGGTAAGTAATATCCATTTTTTTGTTAATACTTTTGAATAACAGTTAAAAAAAACTTCAAATAAACATTTTTCAATTTCGATCTAAAACATTCTTAGCTTCTGAAATATTTTGATTTAATAACAATTATACATCATAAATATACAAATGTTTCCTGCTTTAATCTGCTTTGAATGGTTCTGTGTTTGTTTGTTTCAGAAAACTATGATTGGCATTATATGCCGTCTAGTGTACATAATGTTTTATTTCATTAGAAGTCATCAGAAAAAATAGATTGAATCACTTGTGGAAGAACAGTAGTGCCAGTTCCAATGCTGATCTTTTAAATCAACTTTTAATATCTTCGGACCTCCTGCAAGCAGGAAAGCGAGCCACTCAAATTCGAAGCTTTATTTAGAAGGCATTAAAAAATATCTTTTGGACGATGACGAATCTTCTGTGAATTCACTCCAATTTGAACTGGAGAACTTATCTCCATCTACGTCATCCGAAGAGAGTACTTCAATGAGCAGCGACTCATTATAATTTTCTGATGTAATTTAATCAATTCATGTATTGTAAAAAAATTGTTTGTGATATTAATTATTAGTTTGTTAACTCTAAAAAAACTTAATTTTTTTTCAAAGACCCTTAATAGATGGTATTTTAGTGATCAGCTGGAAGTTTTCTTTAAAAACCCGTCAAGAACTACTTTTGTCCACTTCGACCGCAAGAGCGCCGCACTGTGCGTCGAGGTAGTAGGTCGAGGTGTCTCTTGGGGACCGTCTCGAATTCCCTCCCTAGAGATAGAGAACTCCCTGACCTTTTAGAAAATTTATTTAAATAAGCATAATTTTATTTTAAGTATGTTCAGTATTTTTATTGATAGTGTTGGGCTGAAATTATTTTGATCATTTAAATATTTAAGCATTATTCATGTTGATTATATTTTTATTTTCTTTCAGAATTGTTTTGGTTAATTTACAGATTTTTTTTTGTTAAAGTTTTGTTTTATTTAATAAATAAGCTTTTTATTCTCTATTTCCGTGTTATTTCATTGATTTGAAACAAACTGAATATACATTTCATTCTCAAGACACTTCTTTGTCGGGGAAAACTGATTCCACCCCGCACTTTTTGGCAAATAGGAGCCAATTCAAAACCAATCTTCCTCACCTCTTCCCTCCTTCCCAAAAAAAATCTACTTCATTCATACGAAATTAAAGCTTAATAAAAGTAAGAGTTGTCTTAGAAGTGAGGTATCTGTAGCAGGGGGCTAAAAAAAATATTAAAAGTGTGATTTAAAAAAAAAATTCATTTACAATAGATTTAGTTAAGGCAAACTATATTTCTTAGAGATAATTTTGTCCAATTTACGATGGTCCAATCGGAACACACTTATCTCGAAAAATATTTGAGTGATCGCTTCCTAGTCAACTGAAAACGCGACTTACTTAAAAAAAAACGCACTACTTAATTCACCTGAATTTTTGTGTAAAATCGGACTATGGCCCGTATGAACTTTTTTCTTGCTCTTGATATTTCCTATCATCTTTTTTAATATGTCTCGTGATTTACGAAGCATCCTTTAAGTTGACCATAACTGTATTTTGACTGTGCTTTACCAATATGAATCGCTTCGCTTAAAATTAATAAGAATAAGAGGATATCAAATATTATTCACTCCAAGCCCCTGATTATGATGTAACGCGCCAATCATGAAAGGGGAAATGCGATCGTTTCTAACGGAAGGAGAGGCAAAACCGAAGGACACAGCTTAAAAAAAATATAAAAAGTTGTCCAACAGCTTTTTTCGAGCGGTTTGAAAGGCAGAGTAAATTACTGACCTCAGGCTACCGAAAACATCTTGACTACAAGCTGTAGCTCCATAATTTAAACTGTCGTTTATTTTAATAAAGGGTACTCGTGCTATTCACCGACAGTTTAATATTTTTTTTTTTTTTTTTTTACGCCTTTAGCTCTCCGTGAGGAGAAGGCGTAAAATAATTTATTTTGTCCTTGATTTTCTCTTGCTTGTTTTCCATTCGTGGAGCTCTAGTTTAATTTCACTTAACTTTGAACCATTTCATCTCCATCCGTTTACCCATTTCTTAAAACAATTCCAGCTTGATATCACTGATTCAATCTTCTGCAGTAACAAGTTCCAGTTTAGTGACTTTTGATTCATTGCCTTCTCTGGCATTGGCAGCAGCGCGATCAGGTTTTTCATTGCCTAAGATTCCGAAACGGGAAAGTACCTACATATATTTGACCGTTCGACTTGAGCGAAGAGACCATAAGATATTTTTATATCCAAGATTATAGCAAGGCTTTCACTGTCGCTTTCAATAGACATAAGGACACTCATTGAATCTGACATTATCACTAGCTTAAGTATGTCCGTTTTCTGAATGTGTCTTAGGGACCTATCTAATTATCTATCTTTGAACCGTCAGTGTAAATGGTTTAGTAGTTTTTGAATGTTTCCATTATTTACAAAAATGTAAAAGTTTTTGTTTTTTTGTTTTTCGAATGGAGTAGGATTCTTCTAGTTCATCTGAGGTGTTTCTCCATCGAGCTAGTACTTTGTTGATAGATTTTGTTAGAGCTTATATTTTTCATTGCCAGAATTTTCTAAACGCGTCGTCTGCAGTAGGTAGTTGTTTTATAGATTTGGCTGAATTTTGGTTCTCTCCTCTTTTGTTCAAGAGAATAGATCTTAAAAAATGCTTTAAGATTTGCTGCTAATTTGGCGAATATTTTGCAAGAAAAAATATTCTGCGCAATTGAATAGGAGATTAGCCAGACTCTAAAAATTGACTATCCACTGGAGACAATTTATAAGGTTCAGTACATTACCATCTATTTAATATCGTGCATTAGAATCCTTCAATAGCTTCTTACCTTCAATTTAAATAATTTTAACTAGGCCATTTTTTTGTTTTCAAACTCAAAGGGACCGAAATATCTACAAGGGAAACTAGAAAAGTTTCAAATCTCAGTGGAAAAAAAAGGCCAGGTAAATAAATCACTGAAATATGGAATTTATTATTTCATTTTTAAAATTAAAAATTAAATCATCAAATAGAAACTGATAAAATAACAGTAATAACAATGGCAAGGAAAAGTGGCTCTTAGTGTTATTGGTAAACAAATTTTTTTTTTTTAAATCACAAGATTAAAATAGAATTAAATGCATTAATATAACAACTAACTGCAAGCTTGTCCAAAACATTCTTTTGATGTTTTACACTTTCTGCGGTTTTATCATTGCTAATCTAGTACTTTGTGTTATGGAATGGAAATAGACTCATTTCAAAGTATTTTTAATTCCCTACAATGTTTACTTCAATAGTTTTCTAAAAAATAGTTCCTTCAGAGAAAGTTGGAATTTTATATAATAACCGTGTTTTTTTGCGATTATCGCCCTCGGATCAAAAAAGTGTCCGATAAGAATTCGTCTTAAAATTTTATTTCATATCAAAATTTTGGAATCTACTGGGGTGATCCATGTCCGCTAGGACACCCTGTATATTTATATCTTTATTTTATATTACGTCAGCTATCGTGCATGTGAAGGTGAATGTTGCACAAGGAGACAAGTATTGTTTTCGGCTATTATTAAATTATGTGCATGTATATATATATATGTGCATATTTGCTTTATTAGCAAATAAAAATGTCATTATTGCTCTAAGGATTGTTGAAACGTAGAGGATACAAGATAAATTTCAGGGTAGATTAGATTAAGTTAAATAACACTATTAACACATTTAAACCCTTTGTAAAATTACAATTCGCCTTGTATTCGGAACCAAATGGCGGCTGATTAGAGATTTCATAGAGATTTAAGAACAATATAAAATGTAAAAAGTATTATAGACTATGCATAGAAGAGAGAAAAAAATATATTTTTTAAAATAAATTTCCAATGGACTTTTTCAACTTTTTCAAATTAGAAGAAAAATAGTAGAAGAAAATTGTGTATGTTTTAAATGAAATTCGTGAGTAGAAACTTGGTGAAAAAAAATCATAAACGTGACGAAAAGTTGTTTTTTCATTTTTAAGATGGAAAAAATTTTTGTTTGAGAAAAATAAAAAATAGTACGTAATAGCGTTTAGAAAGGCGGAAATTTTTTTTAAAGCAATTTAATTATATGGCCATTTTGGTCATTTAATTACAGGCTTTTTAATTATCGCAGAAGTATGTCTGTGATATTAAATTTTGTATTTTAGGAATACCTACGTGCAATAATAATTTTATACAATTCTAATATTAATTTTTCGCGGAAAATGCGAAAATGTAAAAATAAGTGTTCTCGAAAAACTATTTGTTCGCAAATAATTGCACTACAACCCTATTTTTATTAAATTTATGAGGTTCAAATTAATACCTCAAAAACAATTATTTTCTTATTTCGGCCGTTCTTTCTTAAATTTAATTATTTAATTGTTAAGTTAATTTTATTGATAGGCTATTTATACTTAATATTATTTATAGGTACGAATCACTACTGTAGGTTTCAAATTATATTTGTTAATGCTATTTTTGTTTAAATAGTTTTTTTTTTAGTCTTTATAGTCAATAATAGTGATATAAAAATCTAAAAGATATGATTTTCAAGTAATATTAAAAACCGGAATTGCGGTATAATACTCACCGAAGAAAGCAATCAACTTGAGGATGGTCGCAGAATGGGCCAGAGGGAAATCAGATTAGGCTTGAAGAGGTTGAACTTAGCAGTACTCACCAACTTGAAGTTTACTGGATCTAAAATACAAAAAAGATCTTAAATAATATCAAGAATTATTTATAAAACTTAACTCCTGTTAAATCTAGCATTAACTTCTTAGAAAGAGTAACACTTTGTCGAGCAACGATGCCCAAATACATTGGGTTGCTACATGCCATTTTGCTATTGCACCGGCGATATAGTACATCACTAAAACAGTACATCACCTTGTACTGTTTTAGTGTGCCAACATTTTGGCCAACGCTGCAGGCCTTCATCAGAGTTGTCTTGTCGAAAGAAGCCGAAGGAAAGAGTAACTTGAATGATGAGGAAATTTATTCTATCGACATCCGTTGCCAAGTCAACTATGATGAAGATCTCAGGCCAAAACGTTGCCACCCATAAAAACAGTATATCGTCTTACTGTGTGTTTCATGTTTGCCTATCCATCTTTTTGATATTATCAAAGGATACCTATATCTCCATCAAACGCTAAGAATGTGAAGAAAATACGTTTTTTACATTTTCTATTCTTTTTTACTTTTTCTTTTTCCTTCTCTTATTTTCGATAATGTATTTTAATTTCTAAAAAACAACTACCTAACTAAAACATCATAGGTGCTAACTTAAATATTAAAAATTGGCTAAAGTAGTTTTAAAGCTTCTTCCCAGTGTTATTATATTCGTTAATCCGAGTTTTCTCTCTGATATTTCTTCCAAACGTTCCAATAGACTTCTACATCAATCTCTCTGAAGAAGTCTCCTCAAACTTATGGACGAAATATTTGAAAGAAAACTATATAATTCTTAGAGAAATAAAAACAAAACAGAATAATGGATAAAACACTAAAACTAAAAAAAAAATAATAATAACTAATATAGAAAAGCAAAAACCCCAAAAAACACATAAAATAATAGTGAGGATATAAATGGAAGATTTCACAGACGAGGCTTTGAGTCACTAGAATACTAGTAAACAACTAAACAGTAGACGTTTTACCAATTCAAAAATAGACCCTCTTAGGCCGGATTCGAATATGCCGAAATTCCAACTCGAGAATGTTGAGAAAAAAAAAACTATCGGAACGAAAAGAACATTTTATTTGCGCATAACTCAAAAAGTATTCATTTTATGGTAAATTATGTGTGAAATCATATGAAAGTTAATTAAATTCTCCAAAAAAAAAAAAAAAATTATCTAAGTCGGACCAGTATTAGCAAAGATACAGCGTATCTTCTAAGGACTACACGATCCTAGATGGAAAGCTGAACGCGTACGAAAAGAGACGGATACGACCGAACCTTCTAACAAACCGCCAACCTGTTGTCAATAATATTCTCTGTAATAATGTAATGTGATAATAAAAAAGTAGAAATTAACTTAATAATTTCTACTTTTATATTATTTAATGGAAATAAAATGTTTCCATGGAAACTAATCCGAAAGTTTTAAAATATATCAGCTTGACAAGCCAAAAATATAATAGTGTACAGAATTGTCCTGCTAAAATTGATTAATAACTAATTTATTGTACTTTTGTGAGAAAAGGCTTGAAAAAGTGCATTCTACTGAGTTTATTTCAATTGCAGTTTATGCGAACTCTTTAAAATTATATTAAAAATATTATTATTATAGGTTGGTAAGGGAAAATTATGTGAGGTCCGCACCGCACCAGATTTTTAACAAGCTAAACTGAATCTAAGAAGAGTAAAATGATGAAGACTCAAACAATTCAAATCATTATGAATATTTATATAAAGCTTGGAACAAAGAGTAATTCTTGGCGAGAGGAATGACAAAAAAATGGATCGATGCTTTCCCATCATTCCGCCCCAATAATTGGCATAAAGTTATTGTTTGAGGACACGGAAAAAAGGGGAGAAAATTAACGAAAAGCTTCTTTGATGTAACTTAATTTTTCAAAAATATTTAAATGAAATGCAAAAGGGTTTCATTCAAGTCCTATTATTGTTCACCACGTCGATATGAATGTTATAATTTAATTATTACGCATTACGTTTTAAAATATTTTTTGCATAAAATAGTGTAAAAATAATATCCGTTAGGGAAATGTCCGTCTACTGCTTAATAGCAAATTCATCACAAACTGGAGTCAACGATAGATATAAATAAAAATTTTTAGTAAGGCACGCAAGAAAATGGCTACGGATTTTTTTATTCTCAAATTTTGAGGAGGGGAGGATTAAAATTGTTTTTCTTGGTTCATTATTGAAAAAAATAGTCTATAAGGCCCCAATAGTTCTCCTTAACTCAAAAAATACCAAATGAAAATGCCAGTGCGGTATCTGATACCGATGTGCCCATTGAATAGTTAAATATCACTACCTTACTTTGATCTTATCTTTATATAAAATATCTTAGATTTAATTTTTATTTATTTTAGAATTTCGATAAATCTTAGTTATTTAATTTTATGATTTAATGATTAAATAGTATTAGTGAACTGGTAATTACCAAGTTCAGTTTATATGAATTCTGAATTAATTCGTTGATTTCGAAGGCTTTATTTAGGAAATGGCGGTGGGAGAGGCCATGCGACTTTAATTAAGAGAAGAGATATTTTACTCAAAGCAAGACTACTGGTATTATTTAACTTTATGTAACCATTAGTTCCAAACTTTATCTTCTGTAGTCTTCTATTGATCAAATAGAATTGCTAATTCCATTTCAGTAGTAGTTATATAATTTTGCTTTCATCCATAATATGCTTTATTGACATTTTTATTTGCCATAAATAAGTGTTATTTGAATTATAAGTCAAGAAAATTAGGCTAATTTTGTCTTTCAGGATAATTTTTGGCGTTTATAAAGACAATTATTCTTTTTAGGTGATTATTTCGCCAAGATAAACGGAGGAGAACGACTACCCAACTGTTAAACTGAATTATGCTTATTACAGAATAAGTGTTGATTGTTGTGATGCTTGTATGCGCAAAACAGTGAGGTCATTAGCGTCCTATTCATATAATAATACTGCTATAGGAAATAAGGAAGAAAAAAAATAGATAAAAAAAGAAATAATAATTTGTAATAATAATAATAATAAAGTAAGTAAATAAGTACAATAATAATAACATATAATAAGTGGAAAAGTGCTTCAGCTGGCTATCGTCTGTACTTATTTGTTTTAATTTTATATATAGGACTTGGAATTATGAAGCTCACCAAAAAGTTTTAACTTAATATTAATTTGTCAAATTTTAGTTGGCAGACTACCGAAGACTAAAAGAACTAATTTATTTAAATCAATATTTATTTATTATTACAGGCAATACACAGCAATGCTGATATATGCTGACTTACAAACATATTGGTACTTAATATTTAACTAATACCAGTTGTATTTGTAGTTCATAGAGTTTAGAAAGAGTTGGAAATTAAGGGAATAGACATCGTAAATAAAGGTATTGAAAAAATTATAATGCGACTTAATAATGTTAAATATGAAGATAAAATAAAATTGAGGAAATATAAAAATTTAAACATTCATAAAATAATAAAATAAATAAATAAGATAATGTGGGCTAAGTACGTAATCATATTAAAACCAAACCTACAACTGGTAAGATTTGCCCCTTACTGAGAATGAATTATAAACACTGATGTATCACAGATCAGCTACGAGAAATCGCTAAGGTGAAGTAAGTATAGCGAGTAGTAAAGATATCAGTTCCAACCTGTTGATTAAGTTGGATCCTTCAACTTCTGCTGTACCCGCTTTTTTTTTTTTTTTTTTTTTTTTTTTTGCGGTACATAAGTGGAACCTTCAGAACCTGTTCTTCAAAGTACTTATTGATTTATATTTCTCCTTGACAGTTTTCAAGTCTTTCAGCGTTTTTGAAGTTACCCTGGTGTAAAAGATCACAGTAGGGGCAAGTGCATATTTCGGTTGTGGGACAAGTTCGTGTGGTGTACACTTTACCGAGGAAACTGCGAGCTTGCTCTCACTGACATAAAAGTTCTTTTTTCAATACATAAATTCAATTATGAATCACAACACGCTTTCATGACCCACTGAAGATTGTAAAATGTGAATTCAGGCAATTTTTAACCTTTTTCGATGATTACATCAGAATAATAATCTCTCTGGAAACGAACCGTTTGCCCCACAACCGATATTGCTTGAATAATGAGACTTCTAGATACCTCATAGTCACTCACCCCTCAAGGCAGGGTCAAGTGTATACTAGGTATTACTAAATTGAATTATCAATCTCATAAAGAGGAAAAAGGAAAAATCTAGCTCGGAAAATAAAGATTTTACTGTCATTTAAAATTGAATCTGTATTTATTTATTTTTTTAAGAAGTTACACAATTCGTTGTATACCATGAAAACATAAATAATAGGCCTTTTTTACTCCCACTGACGGTATACATATTTATATGAAAATATTTTATTTTTACTTTAGTTCAAGCTGACGGTTTAAAGATTGTCCTTCACCAAGATATGAAACAGTACCAGGACGGATATGAGTTATTTTAGGATTTCAACCCTATGCTATCTGAACTGAAAATGATATACTGTTCAATTGCAGCATAATGGAATTGAAAAACATAAAAAAGAGTTCCGTGGATTTATCATGAAAGCAATAAATTCTATATCAAACTGTCTACAGACCTTAAGGTAGAACTGTCTAAATAGTACCTGTCGAACGCTAGAGGAACCGGTCTTAGCTGCTTGCGGAAGGTCGCCTGGACAAGGACAGGTGTTTATCTGGAGCGATTCCCAGCATAATCCGGGAATACCGGGGGAGTGGTCTGGCCGGCCAGTCTGTGCCGAATCGCCGGGAGTCGAGGACTACATATCCCTGTGTCCGATCCGTGTTCTTTTGTGTATAGGATAACCAAATCCTGTGGAATAATGGGAGGAAATCATGTGTCTGGGATAGAGGAATGACTTAAGAGACTGTTTCGGAACGGACTAGTTTGAGGTAAGTGACCTGTATACTTCGGAACTTACAAATGGGATGTGCAGTGTTATAAATCTGTCTGGCTCTAAACAACTGGATTTCTGTCTGGCAAATTAATTTTGGGTTCTTTGATAGCATAACTATACCAAATTAAATTTTCAGCTATACTAAAATAGTTTGATCATTTTTTTTAATTACTAAAATAGTGTCCGGTACGGATTTAGCAACGACTAAACTGTCTGGTACAATTTTAAAAAGTCCAAAACTGTCTGGTATGGCTTTAGCAACGAGAAAACTATCCGGCAATTTAAATTTATATTGCTGAAAGGATACAGAAAATTATGGAAAAAAAAATTTCAACCTAAAATGATTTGAAAATATAAAATTTGTACCAGTACAAATAGGATGTGTAGTAATAAACGCAACCACTCACAGCTGCCAGATATGTCGTAACCTCACTAAGCTTCTATAAGAAAACTAATAACAAAAGACCAGCCGACTTCAAATTATTTCTCGAAAACTTTGCTAGTTCTCGTACTATTAAGGAGTGTCTGGTTAACATAATATTAACTCCAATTCCAAAAAAAATTTTTTGCAAAGTTAATTTATTTCGCATAAAAGAGAATTACTAGGTTGTTACAAAAGTCTTTGTGCATTAATTCATTGCTGACATTAAAGTTTCTATTTGAAACCTTATTCAACACTAATGTAAACAATGCATATATCGTTGTTTACTTTGACTAATCCTTCATTTAATTATGTATACCAACTGCCCCTACTTTTCATTCCATTTTATAAATTTCACTGATAATGCTAGAAAAAATAAAATGTCATTCGTGGTCTTCTGAGCCACTACTGGAAAAAAGGATTAATTGCGAAGGCAGCTGCTGAGGAAATCTGTGTCGTGGAAGGTGAAAATGTGGTGCATCGTAATACAGTAGCGTTTTGGTTCAGACGGTACTTTGTTTTTGGTGGAATTATGAAGATGTTTTGCACTTCGGGTTCCAGATGGCAGAGCTTCTGACATTTAGCATTACTGTAAACAACTCGAAAGAGCATATAGAGTTTTAAAAGAGAAGTCTCCTGCTTTGGTTAATCATGTTAAAGTAAGACAATGCTCCTGCCCATCGTTCTCTCTTAATAACCAAAGAAAGATTCTTAGAAACGGAGAGTATTAGCATGTTACTTCCCCCCTCTAGTTTCAGCCCTGACATTGCAGTTTGGCTATGGTCTTTTACGGTCAAAGGAACATTTTTTTAAAGGCTAGGCACTTCAAAAACAGAAGAAATGTCAAATCAGGATGTGAGAAGTTTTCCGCATTGAAAACCAAGGACAGCCAAATTCAACTTCTGGTAGAAAGATAGGTTAAAATAATTGGCAATAATGGCGTATAGTTTGAAGAATACTTTTATTGTCTAGATTTTATAATGAAATTAAAATAAAACTTATTCTATGCACAAATACTTTTGTAACAGCCAAGTTAAAATCATTTTGAGTCTCATTCATCAAGAATCGTTCAATAATAGAAAAAAAAAATGTAAAACTTGAAAGCCGATGTAACTTGAACCTGTCAAAAAATATATTTGCCTTTTAAATATTCAATTTGACATCAAACAATTTTTGTTATAAGCTTGAAAATGGCTGAAAAATAACCAAAGAGACGGATCTATTATTATAGATAAAATGTGATGTTAAGACCTATTAGAAAAATAATTAGTGAAACAATTAATTCCCCCTAGAAAAGCTAAAAAAAAAAAAACTTTACAGGAAATTTTCTTGCGCTAAACTTATTTGATAAAATCATATATGATATTTTTTATGTTTAAAAAAATCAGAGTTATTAAACATCTATTTACTAACAAGGTGTTTTGATGGTCAGTTAGACTTATTAGCATTATTTTATATTAACGCTGGAATATTTTCAATGCTTTACCCTCAGAAGTACCATTTCGGTCCAACTGTGCGCCATCCCATACAAGACACCCACGTTTTGTTTGGGAGAAGTTGTAAAGCTCATGAAATTTACTATCAAACCAGAAAAAATGCTGTACAAAGTTATGCAGTAAAAATTAATTCAAAAGTATGTAAAACTCATTTTTTTTTTCTTTCCATTATAAAATTATTCAAAAAATGAAAAAATTGCCCTTATTCGCAATTCTTCATTATTTAATTGATATACGGATCTTAAAGTACAAACAAGCTGCGATCTCGTATGCTAATTTGTATCGTTAATATAGAATAATATAGAAACAAAGCTATTGGCCATCGGATTATATAAAACTTGAATCAAGGAAACATGGAACTGAATCAAGATATATCAAGCAATGATAAATTAAAAATGCTAGCAACAATAAAAATTAAATATAATCTTGTAATTAAAGACATCTTGGGAAACACCACCATCATGAAATTATAGTTCCAAGCACATTATTAAAACACCCAAGAACCTGATATTTTTCTCGGTAAATTTTAAGAAAAAAAAAAAGGATTATAATTAGCTTTAGCGAATAAAATCTAGTTTCCAATGAGCCAATTTATTTTAACAATTTCGCAAACTGCTGAGGATAGTTCAATTCTAGTAAACAGGTTTGAATGATTCTTCTGCAATGATTCCTGTTCGTTATCGAGGTTGTTTATTATTACAATTTATATAACAACAAGGAGTTTAGATGATTCATATCGTCGTGGTCACGAGAAAATACACTATGTGCCATTTTGGTGCTAGGCACTATATTGGCCATTGGCTCTATATTGTTCATTGGCATTATTGGGAATCTATTAAAATCGATTCAAATCACTAGGTTCAATTTAATTCGCCACTAGTGGGGCATTAAAGAAATGTCATGAAAAATATCAAATGTGCCTAAGGGAAAATATCTTATGTGTCTATCTTCTACGACAGTGGTCTGAAAATATACAAGAAATTTTGTTTTGGAAATTGCACATTAATGACATCTATGCGTTACGAACAGACATATCCAAGAAAGCTATTATGCTGAGGTTTTTTTTTATAGATTTATATGGGAGTACCATTTTTATGAAGATTTTTTATTTTCTTGAGGACTGATGCACATTAAAGGTGATGACTTTTTCAATGTTATTGATGAGTTTCTTTCAGAATAGGGCCGGACCTGAGGCAAAGGGGGTACTTTCCCTCCCGGTGGTAAAATTTAGAGGGCGGCAAATTTCGAGCTATACTTTATTTTTAGGTTAAATTTTAAATTGAATGTTGTCTTTGGATTGTTTTTTTCCCTTAATTCAGTCAATAAAATGAATAATTCAGTGTTAAGTGATTATGATATTTATTTAGAAATATAGAAATGGAAATATAATAGTAACTGAAAAACATCATTATTCTGTGACAAAACCCCTTTAGAATAACAAATTTGTATAAAATAATATAATGGTGAGAGTATGGTTGACCGTGGAAAAGTATGAAGGAGAATCTTAGTTGGGGGTGCGGTCAACAAATGAATATACAAATAAGAAAAAATTTATAATGTGGCCTAAAACTTATGACGGTATAAAACTTAGGCCGAAACGTCGGCACACATTATAATAAGTTTTTTTCTTATTTCTGTGTTCATTTATTGACCTCACTCCCAGCCAAGATTCTCATTCATAAAATTATACATACTATATCTGGCCAAAAGACCTCAGAGATAAGAAATTAAAAAAAAATATCAAATATACACATAAGAACAAATGAAGGATGGTGGTATAAATTCTTCACTAAGATAAAATAAATAAAAGAAATAATCAAATAATAAAAATAAAATAATATACAAGTATACTACCTAAAATACTGTTTGTTGACCTTTATTGTGGGGGAAGAAGGGATCCTATTTCTGACCCTTTATCAGAGCCTAGCATTAAGCGTAATAAATGTGTTGGAGTTGCAAGTGATGGTGCCTGGGGCCATGTCGGACAAAACACGGAATTATTAGGTACGTTGAATGCTGTCGCACCACATACAAAGTGGATTCATTGTTGTATTAACAAGAAGGCTCAGGCGGCAAATCAGTGTGCCAGTAAAGTTTAAAATACTTTTGACAAAGTTGTTAAAATAATAAACCACGCCCCCTACAATCCAGGCTGCTTCAAGCCTTAAGCATGGGACATACAGAGTGATCACGTTCAGCTCTTGTTGCATATTGAGCTAATGGCCCTCCCGGGGAAAGGCTGATGAGAGATTTCCGATGAATTTTAGTTATTTATTTTATAAACCAAAATTTTAAATCTATTAAACGATTTTGGCTAGCTTTGTAGAACAGCTCACTTAGCAGATATTTCGGGACATTAAAATGAGATAATTTTGAATCTACAAGGATATTAATTGGATGTCTTCAGATAGGAAGACAAGATTGAAGCCATAATTAAAAACATTAAAATCTGTACCAAACGAGTTTTTAAAAAATCTTTTACAAGATTTCATTTAAATTTTAATTTAAATAACTATTCTCTTTGTCCCTAATAGTAGGTCGACCGGATTAAATTTCAATCCTATTTAATGTATCCTTGGTTTTTTAAAATTTTCAATTTTTTTCGAAATTAAAATTTAAGCTTTAATATCTCCGATGGGAATGGAGTAAAATTGTTAAATTCACAAAGGTTACAATGTCATAGAAGTGGTTTACGGTACATAAAAACCTTACTTCTTTATTTGCTTATTAAAGCTTGTTGACAGTTTGAAAACTTAATTAATTAATTAAGCTTGAAATTCAAGCATGCTTTTGCGAAAATCATTTGCTGTTTCACCAACAGTTC
Organism: Rhaphigaster nebulosa; assembly: GCA_948150685.1. NCBI lineage: Eukaryota > Metazoa > Arthropoda > Insecta > Hemiptera > Pentatomidae > Rhaphigaster > Rhaphigaster nebulosa. Next base: position 47,300,380 of record OX411312.1, on the reverse strand, counting down.
AATAACTGTATAACTTAGAAAGATCAAACAAACACCATTTTAAAGGTAATGGCTTTAAGCTAAAAAAGTTATTAAAGTTATTAGGAAAGCTATTAACAACTAACCTCTTTTTGTGGTAGATAGACCCGTAATAGTAGGTAAACCAGAATAAATATCAATCCTGCTAAATGTATCCTTGGTTTTTTACGTGTTTTTTTTCAATTTGAAAATTTCAATTTTGTTTTAATTTAAACTGTAATACTTCTATACTGGAGTTAAAAACAGGAAAATCACTAAAGTGGCATTGTTTTGGGGAAGGTTTAAGGGGAGGAAAAGACTTGATTGTTTATTTCCTTAGTAAAACTTTTGCAACTATTCGAAAATGGGGAAAAACACGCTTTTTATGTAATTACAAGCTTCCCAACTCTACAAATGTTTTTGGAATCTAGCTGTGAGAAATATATTTTTTTTGTTTTCAGTTAAGAGTAATTTTATAACAATATTTTACCTTAGCATCTTTTATTTAAGTTTCACAAGAATAAAATATTTGGAATTGATTTTTTGTTTTTGTTTATAAAAATATTTTACATTGCAATTTTTATTACAAATTTTGGTGTTGAATTTTTGTTGATATTTATTCCGATAGCCTTTTTTTAAATTTCATTATTAATTTTAATTGGTAATTAGTAAACTAAGTAGAAAAAAAAAAGAAGATAATATCCTAGGTGTGTTCAAAAAACCTATGTGAACAAAATATATATTGTTATTTTCTTCATTTAATGCTGTTTAATTTATTTAGCGACCAAATTTATTTGAAACGAAACTCATCGAGAATGAACTAGAGCATATTTACTATTTAGAGAACTAAAATATTGGCATAATTATTGTAAAACTTGAAAATTATCAATAGGTTGAACTGTTTTTTGTGTCTACTGAAAAGTAAGGTTATATCAAATAGGATATTTTCTCAAGACGATGATATGGTTATTAAAACATATTACACATTACTTTTCTTTTAACTCAAAGTACTAAAAGAACTAAAACACGAAAGATATATATATATATATATATATATATATATATATATATATATATATATATATATATATATATATATATATATATATATATATATTTAAGAGATCTTTAAATTCAATCATAATTCCTCTTATAATTGAGGCACTCGGTCGTAAAACATAGAATCTTTTTGCGAATTGGTGTTTTTGGCAACACCGGATTACTTACGGATGATTTCATTGGTTGTTGAAGGAATCTATAGAAAATTTAATATTCTCAGAGAATATTGTTGGTATTATGTTACGGTAAGTTACTGCAGGGCCCTATTTAATAATTAATAACAGAAGTACTTGTACGAGTGGAAATGTTCGTTTTTGAGGTTACAGGTTACCTATCGTCATTAGGTAATAATAATTTTATTCATTTTTTTTTTTAGTTTACTGTTTTTAAATATAACAATTTTAAATGTTATCTTGTTTGAATATTTATATAAGCCTAGTTAGTCATAGCCCAACTTGTGCTTTATTACGAAACAGGGTGTGCCCATAAAGTAAAATAATATATTGCTAAAACATTGTTATATCGTTGAAACACGATCATATTTAAAATAGTTACATTAAAAAACAGGTAATTAAAAAAAAAGAATAAAATTATTAATATCTAATGGCGATAAGTAACTCGTAACCTCGAAACACGAATATGTCTACCATACTTGTGCTTTTCCCACTTTTATTTGTACTTTATTATGAAATAGGGCTCTAGTTGTTACTAACGAGCATTTTAACAATGGAAAAGTTTTCATTTTGACCAAGTGCTTCAATTAATGATAACTGGAATATAATTTCTATACTCAAAACATAATTCATTCCAGCTGGCCATAGAATAGTTTTACTCATATATCAATAATTTTAATGTTGATATCATGCATTAACTTGCATAACCTTTCGATAGGCAGCGCATATATATTCATCCATTTTGAAATGCAGAATTTTACGGCTAACAATAAAACATGGAGTAACGATGTAAATATATAAAATTCGAAAAAAATAGCTTAAAATAATATTATGAAGTCAGTAAGTACACTTTTACAACAATTTCGGCATTAGACAAAACGTATCATAAAAATCCATTTAATAGACAAACTTACAGCTTGCAAAAATACAGATAATGAATGACAAATATAAAATTAAAAAAAAAAATTGGTTGTGAATTCCTTTCAGCCATCAATGTGCAATTTGGATCAGAAATAGCTGACGCATTTCGAAGAGCTGTAAAAAAGAAACCAATGTGCCAAAAAACAAAAAAAAAAACGGGTTAGTTTTCAAAAAGCCAATTATATTTCAGCAGGTTTGAAAATTTGCATCTTCCAAATGTCGGCCGTTATAGAATTGAAGACGATCCCGGAAATATTCCATCACATTGAGTCCTATCAGATAGAATGAGATTGATTTCTTATTGCCGAACCCTTTCCTATAAACCATCTCCGTTGCCTTTGAGGTATTCCCAGAGAAAAAAAAATCGTAAGGAGATAAGTCTGGACGGCGTGCCGGCCACCCCAAGTCACCCCAAAAAAAAATCAATCTGTCAGAGAACATTTCCTTCAAATATCCAAGCGGACATCGAGATGTATGAGACATGGCTCTATTTCGCTGGAACCACACTTGCTTCAATTTCATCCAACTCAGGACGTAGTGTGGGCTTCAACATTTGCAGATAACGGTCGGAGTTAATAGTTACACCCTCTTCCTCACAACTGTACAGGCCAGTAATTCCAAATTCGCCAAAAGCCACCCACAATACCTTCCCGAAATGTGTCAGCTATTCCTACAGAAATAAAGGCTGAATTATTTTCACTGTTTTCATAGCTAGATCGGCTTTAAATTGATATATATCTTGAATTCACAAAACAATCTTAAAATGTTTTAAATATTCCAAAAAGTTATTTTTTTAAATATAAAAAACGACGAAATTTAAAAAAAAAATTGCTAATAAATGTTATAACAATGTATGGGTCGGATTTCATGCTTGCGTTTTAATGGGTTCTATTATAAAAAAATAAAATCTTGTAGTTTTATGCCGATTTTTTTTCAAGCTGAAATGGAGATGCACTGTATATATCAGTTGAAGTCCGCATGATGGCATAGAAGAATCAATCTAATTAGGAATTGATAAATTATTTGCCACTTCTATAATTTTGTTTTTATTGAAAACTAGTTTCGAATGTTATACATTCATCGTCATTTCAAGGTTTAAGTAGATTATATCAAACAAGAAAGGTTACTTTGGTGCGTTCTCGCACTGAAATAGTAATGGAAATGCATTTCCTAGTTCAATACGAGAACGAACCATAATAATCTTTTCTGTTAGATATAATCTACTCAAACCTTGAACTAAAGATGAATGTATAACATTTGTAAACAAATTAATAGAAGTGGCCAATAATTTATCAATCCCTAATTACACTGTATATATCATATTTTAAACAATTAAATTTACTATAAGTTTTTAAGTTATTTACATATTTGTTTTTTTTAATTCAAACCTATTTAATTTTTTTTTTAATTTAAGCTTTAAAATTTCTGATGATACGTAAGTTAAAAATCTGAAATTCACAAATGTGACAATATTTTGGGGGAAGTTTATGGTGAATAAAAGCCTTACTTGTAAAACACGCTTTGCATACGATTCCAAAAATAAATAAAATAAACTTTCTGAAGTTATTTAAGTACTGCTAATGAACCGAAATCCAAAATAAGAACAATACAAAACGCATTATCAAAATATTGCTATAGGCTAATCAAAATTATTACAGGTAAGTCATATAAACATCACCTTACAGAAAAAGATTGTAATTCTATAGTAATTCAGATAACAAATTTGGTATAATTAATAATGCAATCTTTTACCTGATACAAAATTAAATATATATCTAATTTCATAATTTTTTAATTATATATTTTTGCTTGATAAATATTCCATAGTCCTATTAAAACTTACAAAACTCAGATTGGGTTGCTATATACACAGCTTACTACTTTTTATCATAATACACAATTTTTATCATTCCTAATAATTATACAGTATAATACATAACACAAAATAAACAAAACTTCTCTCGACTTATTCAATTTCATCTCTCGTATTTCCCGCTGTCGAGTCCTTCCTTTGCTTCATGAAGGGCTTGAAATACTTCGGAACTATTTTTCGTCTTATACGGAAAATTCCTTCTGAATGGACGGTTTTATTTCATCGTCGTAACATAAAACTGGGTAGTTGAAAACTTACTGTTATAAAAACAAAAAACTTTCTGAAGGACTAATTTAATTCTACACTACTGAGCCCACAAAGGCATCAAATATCAACATTCTTTTGTCAGGTTTTCTCATTGTTATAGTTGGCTAAAACTTCTCTTTTGAAATTACAGAATAGGAAACTTGCTTTATTCTGGGACTAGGTCCCTTCAGAATAATAAAAACGATAAATGAAAGGAAAAACCTAGCTAGCCTGAAAACTACAACAGTAAAATTAAACAGTTTTTACTTCAATTACAATAAACATGATAAAAATGAATATGTGTTGAACAAAAACGAAAAAATAAAATAAAAAGGAGAGAAGATAAAATTTATAAAATAATGAGTTGGTTCAGAAAATTGACAATAAAACATTAAAAACAACAATAAACTGTTATTCAAATTTTTAATCTCTGATAAGAAGCATCTATTTGGGAAGTGAGGGGATGTTGGAAAAGATGAAATCTGAATGAGAATAGAGAAGAAGTTCCTGATTCGCTTCAATCTGTCCTTGAATACAATCTAGAGGCCACAATAAACCACACTGATATAATCAAAGTAGGGAAAAATAACAAACGATACGAGGAATATTGTGGTTGGTTGTAGAAGAAGATGTCTGGAACGATGTAATTAATAACTTGAATTTATTGGCCACTGGAAAATTTGGATGCTCGTTAAAAATTTTAACCTATTCCGTATTCTTTTTCTATCGTAAGTAAATGAAGTTTACAAAAAGACTTAAGTATTCGATAAGTACAATAAAAGTACTTTTAGGATAAACCATACTTCTTTCAGTAGTTTTTATACATAAGAACATTAAATCTCAATTTAAAAAAAAAAAAAAAAAAAATTATATAAACCATTTTACAACAAATTTAATGCACATTCAAATCCATTTAATCAATAACCATAAACACACGTCGACGTACTCAAAGGAGATGGAATTGGAGGGACCTCATAATTTCATTAAATATTTTAATATACGATTAATTTCTTTTTAAATATAATTACGAACAGGTATCATTGGATGTCAGTCCATGTACGATAATTTATTTTTATAAATAAATCATGAATGGACATTTTCAACATAATAATTAGGAGAAAAATAGTAGAAAAAAATTGTATATATTTTAGTAAAAAACCGTATGTAGCAGCCTGGAGAAAACAAATTCATAAACGTGCCAAAAAGTCTTTTTTTCAGGGTTCAAGAAATGAAAAAAAAATGTAAAAATTGTTTTTGCGAAAAATTGTTTTAGATTGCTTAAAACTTTTGTTTCCCTTTTTAAGCGCTACTACGCACTATCTTTTTTTTCATACAAAAATTAATCTTAAGCCCTGAAAAAAATAAAAAATTTGGTACGTTTAAGATTTTTTTAACTAGGTTACGACATGCTGATTCCCCCTCCCTCCCAAAAATACAAATTGTATCTAACATTTTTCTCCAATTTATCACGTTGTGAATTCCCATTCGAGATTTATTTCAAAAGATGAATATTTTTTCTCTATCGCGCCTGAACTACGTCCTATGCCTTCGTATAATCATATTTGATCCTTTAACATATTCCCTGAATATTTTCTTTCTTCGATTAAGAATTTATAAAGATCAGGAAAAAAAAAGAAGAGAAAGAATGGAATTAGATCCATGATGTGTTGTGGTTTGAGAATACAAAGGATCCAGTGTTTGAGGAAGCTTTAGCCTGAAAGCCCCTCTCCCCCTCTTGAATCCGCTGGTACACTATAGAAACGTCTGGTGTTGAAGAAAGAAATCCAGGGTTCCATATACCGTGGTACGCAAGGACGTTTCAGGTGGTACATGAACATGTAAACAAAAGTCATAAATAAAATGATCTTTTTAACACGTTCAATGAGGGATCGTAAATAAGCAACATGCTTCCAACTGGAAAATACTGTTTCGATTTCATATTTTTTATGGAGATATTTTTATTTGAAGAATTTTCAGTGTTGTTAATCGTACTGTTGCTATTTTTATGTGATTTAAATTTAACTTTTTATTTTGGATTATTGAACTATATTATCAGGATATTATATTCTTAATGACATTTACTGTTTATATATACTGATTATTTGTTTAGTAAACTTTTGCGAACCAGTTTGTTTTTTTTATTTGTTTTTGTGGAGATAAACGTTTAATAGTAATATCATAAAATCAGGTTCTGGTACGGTCCAGTTATTTGAAAAGTGTGTCGTACAAAGAGACATTAAGTCTGGAAACTACTGTACTATACTGTGTTATTTTTTCTAAAAAACAATAATAGCAGATAAATAGAGGTAGAAATAGTAATTGTAATTTCTAATGAGTACACGCACGCAGAAAATATCAAGCAGGAAGCATTAATGTTTCAAATTAAAAGAATATAATTCCTTGTACAAATCAATAATATTCATAGAATGATTGACTGTGATAAAAAAACTGACTATAAACAAGTTCTAGGAAAATAATAAAAACACGTCAACTAGTAAATAGGTAAAATAAGAAAATACTTTACGAATTGATTAGTTTATGTAAACTTGAAGCGCAACTTTTATAGGCTAAAAACGCATTTTCATCAATCAGGATTGATGCAAACATCAAACATTAAACATCGGTTTAATTGAAGAAAAGATAAAATAAATTGATTGCCTCCATAAAATTGTGCTACTGAAAATAAGTTTACTGATTAGATATTGTGATAAACAAAATAATTACGGTTTAAAAGATAGAAGGATATAGAAAGTTGAATTAGCATTGGTCGGATAGCCTTCATCTCCAACGATACATATTTATGAACCTTAACAGCTCTAATTGAACGCGCTATTAAGAAGTACGCATACTTCAGAAAAAGGGTTGCCAACTTTTTAAATTCGATAGCTGTTATCAACAACTGTGGCTGGTAGAGAACGCTGTACCTACTAGTTCATGCAACCTATCAAAAAAGGGCCCAAAAAAGAATGTTTTAGTATAGTTTTGATTCTTGGTACTAAATAGTATTTTGGGCTGCTGAACAAGAAATCGAGATTTCCCAACAAAAAATACTAATGTGAAATATATTTTTTTCGCAAAAAAACCTGTAAAAAATTAACGTTTCTCTGTTTTTTCTTAAATAACTCAGAAACTATAAGTTTTACGTGAAAATTAACTATGAGATTAAAGAAGATACATTTTCCTGCATTTTATATATTTGAAGTTTTTTCTCCGATCAGCCGTTTTAGCTGTGGCAGCCTCGAGAAAATAAGCATCAGGCCAAAAACCGACAAAATTGGAAATTACGGCGCCTTAACGGGGAAACTATCTTTCTCATCCAAAAATTGATTATTATTGTATGATATTATATATTCTGTAATGACTATATTTGTATATTAATATATTATGTATATTAATTGTATATGTATATTAATATACACTGCTATGTTTTATCTAGGTTGAGTTGAGCTTGATATCTATCTAGCTGCTAATACATTAGTCTATATATATATATATATATATATATATATATATATATATATATATATATATATATATATATATATATATATATATATATATAGGGATGCCATTGGGCAATCATTGAGGATGATTATCCCAAAATTGAGTTAACTTATGAATACTTTTGAATTTCTTACCTTGTCCTCTAAATTGGATACCTTTTCAAGGGCCTGGTTTGTGGTTACCATTATTTAATAATTAACCAAGATAATGTTCCTACTTTTAATTTTAATACTAATGTTAATCAAAGTTACTGCTATCTTAATGAAATATATTCAAATTAAATATGGGCATGGTTACTAAAGAACAACCTCCTTGCTAACATTTATCTTTATTCCTCAAAATTAAAACAACAAACTATTACAATAAAAAGTTAACCATGGAATGATTCAGCCTAAATTCAACATAAATCTCTTATCTATACTAATTGGTGTTGATGGTTCCTCAGCATCTCTCCCTCGGGTTCCCCTGCAGATCTTCAGTCATGGAGCCAGAGCACATTTCTTATCTTCAGAGTCTCGTTGTTCCTCCCTTCAGTCCGGCGAGGTCAGCGTTCAGCCAAGCAGTCTTGCTTCAGCCTCGATCAGTCTAGAAGTCCCTCCTTTTACCTCCTTGCTTCTATCTCCCTTTCTCTCTTGTTCTGCCTAAGAGGGGGTCGAAAACGTTGCTCATTGGCCGACTAGTTTTATAGAGGGAGGAAATTCTGGGATTTCATCGGATGGCTCCACCCCTTGTCCTGACAGCCGGTATCTGCGAACCATTATCCAACTAGAATAATTTAATCATACCTTTTCCAGGCGGTCTCCACTTTTTCCTCGAGGCCAGCCAAGCCTAAGGGGAACAGTTCTTAAAATTGATAAGGTATCCCAGCTTTGGGTTTTGTTACAGTGTTAACTTCTCGGTAGGGTTTTTAAATTAACTTATCCCTTATCTCTTATGTGGAGACCTCTGTCATCGCCTGTCAGTTATCCTTCTTTCTACCTGCTCGTCCCTTATTTCTTTTGTTCGCACCTGGTCTGTTTAAATTATATAACGATAATATTGTCCAATATCAATACATATTAACACATAGATATATGTACATTTATAGTATCCTTGCAAACCCTAAAAACAAGGGTCGATTGATTTCCATGCTTTCCACAAAATTTTAATTGTGGAATTTCATTGTGTTGGAAAAAAATATATTTCCCATCAAAATTTTTGAATATAAAGAAAGCTCTATAATTTTTTTTTTTTTTTACATAATCAGATTTTAAAAACTGAACTCCCTGCTTTGTGGGTTGGTTAGAAAAAAAGTTAGTAAATAAATGACATCAAAAACAAAAAAAAAAATATCATCAAGCCATTGTAAAATTTTTAAAACATTTTTTTTTCATTTATTCTTTTATCTAGCCAACCTTTCGCCAATCCAGGACTGAAAAACCTAAAGATCACATAAATACATATATAGCACACCTCAAATCAACATCTGAAATCATAAAAAGATAGAGATCACTTGAAAGCACTTCGACATTCTCTAGATAGTATCATTTAGGCTTTGGATATGAGATCCATGAAGTTTTTTGTTTTGTTTTTAGCTTAACTTATGTGGTTCTGATGATGCCTAACTTGTCGAAACGTTGACTGGTTATTTATTTAAGGCTTTTTGAGAAATTTAAGTATTTCTAATAGCAAGAGATTTTTGTTTAATCTTACAGTAATAATCTATTTAATTTAAATGCAGCTTTTCTGTAGAACTGAATTTGAGGTTTGACAGATTTACACGTAGACACTATGTATTTTTTTTATTTTATTTTATTTTATTTTTTAATTATCTTTATACATAAGCCCACACACGCCTTCAGATCAAAGACATCAAAAGGATTCGCTAAATTATAGAAAAGTAAAATAATAGCATTAAAGTCTTGGTTGATACTAGCACCTGTTGATACCTTGTCTTGACTTTATATTGAACATTGGACCAGTTCCGAGTTAGTTTTATTCAAGAGCTAACAAACACTACATAGAGATCAGTTTATTCCGTACCTGACTTCATACTAAGTATTGGATAACATTTTCCGTTCTTGTAAAAGTAGACTTTCAAGCGGACGGTAACTGGCAGATACTGCTGGCAGTTGACTACTCCTTTAAGGGAATTGAACGGGACATAGTTCGTTGGCACGGCTCGGTAGTCCAGGTATGTCTTCATATCTATGCTGTTGCATTCTGACCGCTCCAGAAGGAGTTTGATGGTCGGAAGTACGACGGTCCTAAGTTATGTCGAATAACGCTCACGTTCCGTTAGTTCCGAAATTACCTTTATTTTTTCTTCGTCCTGTGAGACAAAATTAAATGAAAAGTTGTTAAAACATTTATTAAATTTTAGACTTACTTACTAATCAAATCAATTACTTATACTTATTAATCAAATCTCTTTAAAGCAGAGTTCCAAATATAAATCCAATTAAATTTTCATCTCAAATAAATACTCAAATTCAAACACTGAATAATAGAAATATCTTTATTAATTAAATTACTGATTTGCTAATCATACGAAGATAAAACATTTTCTGTTATTATTTCATTAAAAATTTGGGATATTAATTAATGAAATGGTTGTACGACTGACAGTAATGCCCATGGTAATCAATTAATTATCAGAGGTACGCTTTATATTATTCTAATTTCTATTCAAACTATCACAACTTTATCTGTTATCATTTCATTACAAATATAGCATATTTATTACTAAAATGATCGCAGGAATAACACCCAATATGGACAGTAATATCCATAGTAATAAATTAATTATCAGAATACACCTTCAATATTCTATATTCTATTCAAAGTATTACAAAAAACCATCACTCTATAGAAGTTAAGCATTATTATGCACCAAGATTATTGGTAGGTACATTAAGGATAAAATTATATACAGTTATAACCTAGCCTTATTATTGGACCACGCAAAATATAGGTGAGCGAAAGTGAAAATACATGTTAAAACTAACAAACTGAATTTTTGCTTATACAAGACTTCAGAATAACAGAGCTGTCTCACGCATTACAATTTCAACATGCAACGACTGAAAAAACAAACCTCTATATCACAATAATTTACATATGAACACACGCCAGGACAGAAATTATAAAATTCGACAAATTCTAAATCTTTTCAGATCAAAATAAATACAAGAGATAGCGGAAAAATCATATAAATCATTTCTGTTTCGGAAGGTTCCCTTTTTCTGGGGAACTACTGAACCAATTAACAAAAGAAAAGTACCATTCGAAAGAAATTTTTAGTCAAAGTGTGCACGTGCACGTAAAATGTTTGTATATGCTATCAGCATTTTTTACTTAATTAAAAACCAGAATTTTCTTTAACAATTAAAATAGATTTTTTTTTGGAACATATCGACGTCGTTTTTTGAAAAAGGCGTAAGCGCCATTTAGCAAACTTTACTGAAAACACACGAAAAGATTTTTTCCTAAAAAGCAATATTTTTATTTTTTTTATTCTTTATTGTATAGAGTAGGAATTTATTAACCTGGCAAAAGCTTCATAATAACAATATATTTTAAAGGATTTTAACACTGGTAAAGGCGAGAGTGACAACTGAGAGCCATTATTATGTGATGCTTGCGTCATCAACATTAGATTTTTAGACCATTTCCAATTTTTTTTTCTGGATATATCGTAAGCGGGAATCGATAGAGATTGTATTTACGACCCAAAAACAATTGAAACCTAAATTTCGAATTTTCGGCGCTTAAGCGTACATATTAACGACGTCGATATGACTATTAAAATATTTTTGTGCTGTCCTATTATAAATATTTTTGAGATGTACTGTTGGCACGCATCCCAATCATTCCGACAGAATTTCCATTCGTATTAAATACTCCGAAATTCCCGGTGCGCTTCGCATTTGTCCCCACCAACTAAATACAGGAACAATCGCTAGAAGTGTGTGGACCAAATTTCTAATATCCGTTCTTCTCACATGGTATGTAGCCTGATCAAGCGTCGGAAATTCCAATTTATTCGTATACGTACCAGACGGAAAAATAAAGAATATTTTTTATCCAAAATCACTCTGATAAACAGAATTAAAACACATACCGTTTCATTCTTTCAATGGCATTTCAACGAATACAGAGTACCAATATTCAATAAATTATCGCATTAAGTTGAAGAATACGCGAACGGAGTAACTGCCGTCAGCTATTATTATTAACATTTTTTATAAGCCATTTCTAAGCATGTGTTACACCATCGGTAAACTGTTCTCTGTCATAGCCACTGCCGATAATCCAAACAAGAATTACCCGGCCATAAACTTAAAAATACCCGTTTTGGGGTAATTATTTTTTTAGAATGCAATCCCTACATATATTTTTATATTTTATTTAATGATAATATCATAATGGATTATAAGAATATATACAAGATGAGGTATATTATTAAAAATATTTATTTACATAATAAAGAAAATGTTTATAATGAATTATTTCAAAACTTATTGATTTCATTTATTTCAAAAGCACACAATATTTTTTTATTAGAAGGAATTTTCTATAAATCTACGGAAGAGTAGATTTATCAATAAATATTCGAGTATATTTGTTTTAATTTTGTCATCATTATTGAGTGTTATTCCTCCCTTAAACAAATGAAACAGCATAGATATAAAGATTAATTAATTATTGTACTAATTTTTAGTACAATAACGTCACCCTAAATCATTAATGTCTCCACGGCGCCCGACAAATAATCAAATTAAGCCATTTTACCCGAAATTACCCGTTACCGGAAAAATTACCCGCTGAGTCAAAAATTATCCGAAATCGGATAAAAATATCCGCATCGTCAGCACTGGTCATAGCGTCTATACCTCTCCAAAAGAGCCACGTTAAACGTTTTATTCCTTTTTTCACTTCTCTGAAGAACACCTGAACCGTCCGACAAGCGAACAGAGGTCAACATCTGTTGCCTTTCTACTAGAACCTTGTCAAGTTCCCTTTTATATCTAACAGTAAATAGTTGTCATATTCTTGGCCGGGCGTCATGTGTTAACGTTTTTAAACTTTTAACGTTGCCCTATACTTTAACCTCCCTTTTTACCAAACCCTAAGAGACTCTTCTAAGAAATTCAGACAAAGGATGTTCATCTGATTCCCTAAATATGCAGGGTCCATCCCCTCTGCTGACCTGTGGGTTTATAAGTATCCATCTAATTGCTGAGGGACATTAGTCCACAGGTATAATATAATGTATTAAGATATTGTTTAAATCACATGTAAATGTGACATTTCTTATATTTAAAAGTGAAATATTTACTTTCGTGAGTTCGTAGATTCCACAAATCCAACATTAAGTTGTAGAGAAAACGATTAGAGTAATTATTTACAAATTAGGAATCAAATATCGATTTTTAAATTATCGCAATACTTTTTTCCAACTTGATATGTAAAGGCATAATTAACCACTTGATTATTCTAAATTCGGTAGAACTGCTGAAGACCAAGAGTGTAGCTGTTTTGGAAATAAATGAAGAGGCCAAATGCGAACGAAATTGAAAAAACAAAATATGAAATACAACGAAGTGTTAAGTAAAACTGTATAATTCACGGATTTTGGTCGATTTTCTTAAGACTGACTTGCAATAATTGAATGCACATCAGCCGCAAATTACGGCTAAATTATCGGACTATCCAACTGAGTAGTGGCATAGCCAGGCTTTCGTTTCGGGAGGGGGAGGGGGAGATCCATCAAAGGGTCTTCTTTTAATGAAATCCACCCCAAGCGAGTATGTAAGGTAGCCCTCCATAAATATATTTTCTATGCCTGGGTATATTATTTATGGAATAAGATTAAAATAGGTTTATACAATTTTTGATTACAGATAAGAATAAGTAAAAGTGCGGATCCTGCCTCTGTCTAAACACATGTGTGACAGCTGAACCCATGGAAACCATGATTTGTAGCACCTTTAATATCCTAACAATAACTGGCTCTTATAATTCCATTTCTATCTTTAAGTCTACTCCACAGCTTGCGGAAAGTTAAGTAATTCTTAATTATCAATTTATATTTAATATAACAATAAATTCAACTTTTGATTGCTTTGGTTATATAAAAAGCCATAATTCATATAGGGACATTGCTACGCTTTATTAGAGGTGGGAGGCAAAATTTCTAAAATTGTTTCCCAACTATATTAAATATTTTAATTTACCTGAAGATTTATAAAATATTTTAATTTTCCATACTCTTTAGGTTTTAAGCTTTTCACTTAAGGTTGCGAATGCTGAAATTTTACTATAATATTTTTATTCTATTTTTACACGACATTGTATCGATTAAATCCTAATTTCTTAGCTTAAAAGGTATAGTTAATGGTTTTAAATTTTAGTAACTCGTTGAGTTAAACGTTTGAACACAATTTTGGTAGTTTGAAGTGGATTCTCGAACCTAAAATTTCTCTAGTCTTCAAATGTTCCAATTACTGGAGAAGGGGAGATGACACCTCCCTCCTCATCCCTCAATGACGATGTTCCTGAATTCATAATTCAAGAGCCTGTTCATAGTTCAAGCAAATGTTAATTATATTAATTTATTCATTTATTACGAAAGGCAAGAATTTGTTAGTAAATACAGCCAGCCCAATGAACCTTTAAAAGATTCATGGTTCTTACTTTCCAAAAACCAATTAACAGCAGTTTTTTATGGAATATGATTTAACAATGCCATCTTGTATCCCTAGGAAAACTTTATTTTTCTCAAAACGAGGTTTTGTGTTGTGAAGTTGTTTTGCCTCTGGATCCTTAATTTCTCAAATAGTATTAAAACATTTTAAGTTAGTAATTTACGTTATTGTGTAAATAATCTGTAATTCTTTACATCATACTTATAATTATTTATGTTAACTTTAAAAATGGGTAAAAAAAAAATAAATACCATACAGAATATGAAAAGTCGGACGAAGTCGCTGAACATAAGCCATCTTGGTTTGTGACAAAGTTCAAACCGTTCAAACCTTAATTTTAAGAAAAAATGTGTTTGAAAATTTAAAGTGCTAAAATGTTTTTTCTTGTTAATAAAATTTGTCAATTTTCTCCTCATTACGTTACAATGTTTTAATTTAATATTAGATGTTGGTTAAATAAAGAATAAAAAAAGACCATACCTCTGTTTCTATTTAAAATATGTCGAAATGTTGTCTTTAAAAAAAATAATAATAATAATAATAATAATAAAACACAAGTAAAACGGCACAAAACATTTCTCAACAGACCGCATATAGAGTTAGTTAAGCTAGCTCGTTGGTCAAAGGAGAATCAGAACCATCAATCATCATTTTGACCAATAATGTCAGTTAAAACCCTGTCAAACCAAGATAGCATTACAGCTCATTAGCCGCAACAACGTCATAACGCCAAATTCATGATTTTTAGTATTAAATTATTTTTATTATTAATAAAATTTAATAAAAATAATTAATAAAAATTATTTAGTATTAAAGTATTGTTTTTTTACTTCCTTGTACGAAGTAAAGGAAGTAGGTATTGTAATCGCGAAAATTTTCAGAGGTCAACATCTGTTGCCTTTCTACCAGAACCTTGTCAAGTTCCCTTTTATATCTAACAGTAAACAGTTGTCATATTCTTGGCCGGGCGTCATGTGTTAACGTTTTTAAACTTTTAACGTTGCCCTATACTTTAATCTCCCTTTTTACCAAACCCTAAGAGACTCTTCCAAGAAATTCAGACAAAGGATGTTCATCTGATTCCCTAAATATGCAGGGTCCATCCCCTCTGCTAACCTGTGGGTTTATAAGTATCCATTTGATTCCTGAGGGACCTTAGTCCACAGGTATAATATAATTTATTAAGATATTGTTTAAATCACATGTAAATGTGACATTTCTTTGATATAAAAGTGAATTCTTTAGTTTCGTGAGTTCGTAAATTCCACAAATTCAACATTAAGTTGTAGAGAAAACGATTAGAGTAATAATTTACAAATTATGAATCAAATATAGATTTTTAGATTATCGCAATACTTTTTTCCAACTTGATATGTAAAGGCATAATTAAGCACCTGATAGTGCCAAATTCAGTGGAACTGCTGAAAACCAAGAGTATAGCTGTTTCGGAAATAAATGAAGAGCCCAAATTGCGGACGAAATTTTAATTTAATATTAGATGTTGGTTAAATAAAGAATAAAAAAAGACCATACCTCTGTTTCTATTTAAAATATGTCGAAATGTTGTCTTTAAAAAAAAATAATAATAATAATAATAATAATAAAACACAAGTAAAACGGCACAAAACATTTCTCAACAGACCGCATATAGAGTTAGTTAAGCTAGCTCGTTGGTCAAAGGAGAATCAGAACCATCAATCATCATTTTGACCAATAATGTCAGTTAAAACCCTGTCAAACCAAGATAGCATTACAGCTCATTAGCCGCAACAACGTCATAACGCCAAATTCATGATTTTTAGTATTAAATTATTTTTATTATTAATAAAATTTAATAAAAATAATTAATAAAAATTATTTAGTATTAAAGTATTGTTTTTTTACTTCCTTGTACGAAGTAAAGGAAGTAGGTATTGTAATCGCGAAAATTTTCGGTTTTCAGATTTTGACGGAAATATCCATTATGACCATCCCTGAATCCATTTTTACTAGTTTCATCGTGGCGTCTGTACGTACGTACGTTCGTACGTATGTTCGTACGCTTGTATCTCACATAACTCAAAAACGGTTAGCTGTAGAAAATTGTAATTTTGTATTTAGGATTGTTGTAAAATTTAGTTGTGAAGCTCTCTTTTTGGTCACTGCTTGATTACCGGAAATGGTACTTTACTTGAAGGTCATAATTGATTTCCATCACAAATTATATTAAAATACTATATAAAACTTCTCGAATTTAGTGTTTATAATTTATATAGTGATTTAAATAACATACTAGATTTTGGTCTAAATTGGAAAACCGGAAGCGGTACTTTACTTGAAGGTCATATTAGATTTTAATAAAAAATTATATTAAAATATAATGTAAATTATCTAAAATTTGACAAATAGGACTTTTATATCGATATGTATGTATTTACTATATTTTGGTTAAAATTGGTGAGCCGAAAAGGGTACTTTACTTGAAGGTCATAATAAGCTTACATCAAAAATTATATTTAAATTAAAAGAGAAATCATATGTATCGATAATAAAGGTTACAAACGCAATTTGGTTTCCAATCCAATTAAACATTTTTATTACTTGTTTTAAGTTTTAAAATTGAGTCTAAAATACTAGTTTTCCTCCCCATTTGTGAGATCAAAAAGTCTGTAGCATGAGAATAAGATATTAGTTAAGTGGGTTTTTCCGCTTAAAATGTCGCAACTGTCGATTCCCAATGCTTTATCCAGTGATATTGACAGTTTTATTGTTGTCACGGAACATGGAGAAATACCTTGGAAACTAGGTACCTACTGAAGGGAAACAACATATAATAACGGAATGAGACCTCCAGTAACAAGAGTGTGTGTTTTTGTGGATGTGTGTGTGTGTGTGTGTCAATAGATGGATGCCGAGTGCCGATCTTCAGAAACTAGTAACCAAATTCAGTATCACTTTTTGAGCCACGGATTTATAATTTAATAGGCGTACAAGGAAGTCATGTGTTGCCTGCATCAGATATTTTAATTTGAGTATTAAATACTGAATATGAAGTATTAAATTCTACATAAAACTATAACTAAAACTGGCGCATTTGGCATTGAAGGCTCAGAAATGACACTCTTCCAGTTAAAAGTTAGTATTGAAATTGATCCTGTGGTATTAACTCAAAAATAATGATGTTCGAGCCATGGCGTTGTTATAGCAATGTTTAGATTATCAGAATGAAATTCGAGAGATCCCAATCAGGAAACCTGAAGATTGTTTGAGACCTTCCAGTCGGAAAGTCTTGCCGGAGTATTCCTCCAGAGACACTAACTCTGGAAATAATTACAAAAAATGTTTTTATGCAATGCTATAAATTTCTCTGTAGAAAAGCATTTTTATTAGAAAAATTTTCAAACAAACATTGTAGAGAATTGAAATCACTTCAAACTTAATCTGTTTTAAATCCTGAACGCTAAGTATAAGATTGGCAACGATAAGAGAACAACGAAAAGTGTGCAAAGTAAACAAAACAAGTTTTTTGGGCAATCTTCCGTTAATTTATTTTATTAATGCATTTTTATTATCCAATATTTATTAAAAAACACAAATAATAATGATCCAATAAATTGTTTAAAAAAAAATAATACTTTTTTTGTTTTTTGATTAATATTGCCATGATAACATTGCTGTTTTCTAGTTCTGGATCTTAATTCTCTTAAACGTTTACAGGAAAAGTTTAAAAAAAAAAATTATTTTCTTCAAAGAAATTCGGAACTTTGTACAAACCATTTTATGCAATAAGCATCCTCGTAGTGCATAGAATCAAAATGGTGCCCGATATGAATTCATCATCAACTTATAATAAAGTACTGACTGTTTATGAATAATGATTAATTAATAAAAAGTTTAATATATATAAAAAAAGAAGAAGAAACAAATTGTCTAAAATCGTTTTTAGAGGTGGATATAACTCAGGAAAAGCATCATTCTTCTTGAAGCTTCTGTTTCCTGAAAGTCAATAAACCCTCCACTTTCACCTCCCGAGTGGCTATTTGTTTTGGGGGAAAAATTAGCTCGTTGGAGTGGAGATGGAAGTTCTACAATCCCATCAGGCAGTAGACCATTGTAGTCGAGAGAAGTTGAGGACTTGAGTTTCGAGGATTCAATTATTAAAGCCCTGTTCACTGGCCGAAGAAAAGGAAAGGGATCGGTCATGAAAATTCAACGTCGTTTAAAGTTTTAAGATTAGGAAGCAGATTTATTAAATCTCTGATCAAGGCCCCAATAGAATATCGTTTTCCGCGAAAGCATTCTTCTTTTTTTATTTAGATTTAAGACTGAAGTATGTTCAACCTTTTTTTTTTTCGTATTTCACTACCTTATTGTGTAATATGGAAATCACCGGTGGTGATATGGAAAACATATATCAAGGATGCAAGAAGATATGCAGTGATCACAAAGTAGCAGCTAGCTTGTAAAACTCTTAGAAATTTAAAGTCATGGAATGCTAATAAAAAAATAAATAAATAATTATTTTTTAAAAATTGTATTTTCCTTTTTTATTCGGTGGTGCGGGCAGGAATGCCTAAATGGGTCCCTTAGCAATCAGCCGCGGATGAACTTAGTGTACTATAGTAAACACCTGATTTTTCAAAAGGTCCTGAAAAAAACTGAAGTTTTCACCTAATTATTACTAAATCATATAGAATAGCAGTAATGATGGAGATATATTTGTCCGTAGATTAATCCCCCAACAACAGTGTCAAATGCGGAACAAAAAAAAAAAAAAATGAAGCACTTTATCATGCTCAGTTGACATCCGCATGATGGTTAAGAAGGACCAATCTAATTAGACGTCGATAAATTATTTGCCACTTCTATAATTTTGTTTGTATTGAAAACTAGTTTCGAATGTCATACATTCATCTTCAGTTCAAGGTTTAAATAGATTATATTAAACAGAAAAGTTTGTATTGGTTTGTTCTCGCACTGAACTAGCAATTATAAAAGTTTATTAAACAAATGAAACAATATATTTTACAGTAAATGTGCTTAAAGCTTGGCTATCACAGAAGTAATTGCAATTCCAAAATTAAAAAGATTACAAAGCTACTGGCCTTTCCACACATAGCCTTGAAAACAAACATAATTTTGATTTTAATAGTACAAGGTTAATTGCAACATAAATTAATAATCATAAAAGAAAGGTACTAGAATCAATATACATAACAATAAATTTAAATAGAGTGTGCAATTTAAAATCTGATACCAATGGCTTAAATAGCACATATGCTAACATAATGACTAAATTGAAATTTTAATTTCTTTAAATAAATATGTATTAATATTAATATAAATATGTGTAATATTAATTTTGTAAGTTCTTTAATGGTATTACATATTGAATTGTTATGAAATTTGATCCTAACCCCAATTATTTTTTAGTGACTGTATAATTGGACTTAATTATGGCATTGTATGCATTTTAACACTTTTTGAAATGTATGGTTATATATTTATAAGTCAGAAAATGTTTTAAAATATATTTTACAATTTTCTATGTTGTAAATTAAACAAAATAAGGGCCTTTCACAGAGATACCTGAGGATGGCTTTAAGGGCGAAAATTTTCATCTAAATTAATGAACTTGATGAAATAGTACCAGCCTGGATTCATTTCTATATATACCTACTGCATTAATCTTAAATCAACAAACATATATGTGCTTAAGAAAGTAATAAATTGAAACTAAACTTCAAGAATCAAAAGTGAAATTGATAACAGCAAAAGTAAGATTAACACCAAAAATTCTGAAGAAAAAATTGTACCCATCAAAAATATTAAATTTCGACAATATTGTTCAGTTGGAAGCATGTTGTTTATTTACTATCAGAGCATCAATGGCACAGGCTTGATAGAGCTCAACTTGATTCTTAATTCAGCACTGAGTGAGTGCTTTACCCATTATTACGAGAACCATCCGGAATTATTTTTAATTGTAGATCGTGTTTATTCATGTTATTATTGATACATCCAGTATTAATTTTTAAAAAAACTTATTCCCAATTGAACGTGATAAAATTCATTGTATCTGCTTGTTCGTGTACCAACTGGAATGCTTTGCGTACCACAATGGTGTGCTTACCATGGTCAGGGAATCCTCTAATGTTGCACAAAATTGTGAAATAAATAAATATAGACGTCCAGTTTTATGAGATGTAGAATCAAATGACGTCCATACATGTCCTCTTATTTATAATAAATACTGATAAGAAAAATTTTTATAAACATTTTATAGCTTTAACTTTTACTTACTAATTTTTAAAAATGTTTCCATATGCTCATAAAAAAATTGTGGACGTCTATTATAACCGTATTTTACCTATTGGAGAAATCCAACTTCAAATGACTCCTTCGTAGACTCCCACTTTTTTTTAAATGAAGATTTGTCAAAATACATTATTTCATTTCGAAAGTATGAAATCTAGATCAAATTCCCAACGGATTATTAAATAAAGCATTAAAAAATATTTTTTTCAGGTGTACCTTATTGATTTCAGCATCAATGGGTTAATTGATTGGTTATTAGTTGATTAGATAAGAGTTAATTGGAAACTATAACTAAATTTACTAATTTTAGAGTGACCAATACTAATAATTTTATAAAAAAAAAGAAGCGCAGGCATTTATAAAGTTACTATAGATAATTTATTGTTCGAAACGGTAATTTAGAATTTATTTTCAACAAAGTTCGAGAAAAAATTTAAATCGACATCGGATCTTTTTAGATTTATTCCTGCTCTTGAAAATCCAATTCCTATGACTGCGAGCCAAATCTCAGTTTGAAGCCGATAAGGGTAAATAATGGCGATAAAAGAAAAGCCATTAACAGAGCAATTAGCTTCCAAAATTACATTTTTTTCAAACGATATAACAAATTATCTACAGGAGTATCTACTACGTATTAACTTGAATAAAGCTTAGCATAAATAAAAATAGATAAATATATTGAAAGTGAGCCAACAGGAAGGCACTTACACTGAAATTTCTATGCATTTTTTTCTCAATAGGTCCAGATTGCATAAATCAGGATCTGAATGCGATTAATGGAGGAAAATGAAGGGTCTATTATCGGTAATCATTTCGAATAAAATTGTAAATTGAAATAATTAGTTTTTAAATAATCAAGAAATAAGCAAGGAATAGGACTCAAATGAGTAATTCAAGGTTGCAACGTTGGAGCCTACGAAGTCGAATATCATTGGACGATGGATAAGGTGGCGGGGCGGACAGATTAAAATTCCAGCAAATGAGGGCGTGGCTTCATCTTAATAGTATGAAGTCAACAAATATATTAAAAACATTTTTAAAATTACATAATAATAATAATAATAATTTTATGAATATATAAAGCTATTTTATAATTTTTAGATTGAAAAGATTGTAGTTTTTGTAAGTGCGTAGTTTGAACCGTAAATGTGTGAGGCGCACATCCATATGGGTTCGAGTAGGTATATATATGTGTTTAATTTCTGTCTATATTTCACTTCACGTCATTTGTTTGGAGTCAATCCAAAATTTTAAGACTAACAGAAGTTCCTTGGCACGTAAACATTAAAATTACATACCGACATAGAACAACCGGCTGTCGACCAACAAATACGTGATTCCGGGCCAAAGCTCAATAGACCAAATCCTAATATTGTTTTCATAATATGCTGATGTAATTATTTTAAATAAAATATTATTCTATTCTTTCATCATTATTCTACTCTTTATTCCTATAATATATATATATATATATATATATATATATATATATATATATATATATATATATATATATATATATATATATATATTATAACTCTCAACTCTTTATTCGCACCTGTCACAAAAGAGTGACAATCAAAAAGATAAAGATAAAAATGGCCTGTTAGGCATGCAGAAACCAGCCCCTTAATTCAGGAAAAGAGATCACCCATACAGCTCCTTTTTAGTCTACTCCTAACAGTCTAAGAGCCGAGAGAAAATTTGGTCACTCCATTCTCAGTATTCAATTTGCACTTGTCGGATTTGAAAATGGTGGCCAAAAAACTCCACATTTTTGCAAAATTTAGTTATTCGCCTATAATTCCTAAACAGTTCATTCTGTAGAAAAAGTTATGGTATATATGGTATTTAAGAGCATTAAATTATGCGGCTAATGGGTACCATAACATAATAATTCGGTTAAATGGTGTGGTCGGAAACCAAAATCAAAAAATGACGATTTTGTCAAAAACGGAGAGGGAGTCTGCTATATATAAGTCTGCGACCGTCGTGTATTTGACCGAATTTAAAAATTTTCGGTCTCAATGGATGCAGAATTTATTGCTTGAGTTTTTCTCTTAGAATACTCATTTCCAAGCTTCAGAAAAGAACGTCATAAGGTTTGTCAAAATGAAGTATTGCGTAATATATCTGGACCTACAGAGGATTAAGATGGCTACGCAACGCCGATCGCTTGAGCCGAATCCGGTAAATATAATTGAGGAAATCCTAAAGACAAGCGTCCAAGGAGTTGACCGAAACAAATATAAGATTGTGTTAGGCGCAATCAGTCATTAAGTGATGGGTTGGGCACCCAAATGCTAGTGCAATATTCTGGGTTATATTCGAAGGTACGTCGAATAAGCGTCAGTTTAATTATTTTTTTTTCACTTCCTATTCGAATAAATTCACAAGCTCAAAATTCACATAAATCAAAATAACTTTTATATCTTAAAACCCTATTCGTTTTAAGGGACTTAAAGACAACGGTGAGTTGTTAGTGAAGTTAATGTACATGAATATTGAATCTTGGAGTAGTAGTCGGGTACCTTCCACTACACGTTAAGGCCCCTTGCAGGTATATTCCGTCCCATTCATCTGTGCATGAAAACATACAGAAATTAAATTAAAGTACTCAGTAAAGAAGAATCTTGATTTTCGTTTGGGTTCAATATTCAATATTTCAAGTTCAATATTCAATATTTCGTCAAGTTTCAATATTCATGGGCGTCTAATTCATTAAAAACCCACCAACGCGATTAATTAGATATTCAAGTATATTACGTCCCTTTAGACGAATAGGGTTGTAATATTTAAAAGGTATTTCCGTAGTCGGGGTTTTTATTATTTATTAAATTAAATGTTTTAATAGTTTTTATCACGCTCAATAAAATGTAACCACTCTCAATTCGCTAGCTCTAATTATAAGCAAATTTTAACGTTTTGAGTTTTATTATAAGCAAACAAAAACAACATTAAGAAATAAGAGTTATTTATTAATTAAATTTCTTCACTCAACCAGGTGATTTTTAATCTGGTGCCAAATAAATCAGAGTTATTTCTTGACAAAAAAATAATTACATTAAAATATAAAAATCTAGTCATGATTGGATTTTTCACTAAAAATAAATAATTCTCAAATCCCTGCTATAAAATAAATAAATAATAATTACTAAATGGAATTGAGACAAGGAGGCGGAAATTAGACTAAATTTGGGAATCAGATAGCTGAGACCCTAAACTAAATCTTGGTCCCTGGTTTCTAATCCTTCACATTGTATATAAATTGCAAATTTGGGAGCGAAGTGCTTGGCTACAAGGCTTGGGCTCATTGCTGATGCGAGCCCAACCGCTGAGCGCACCGTTCTCAAACCAATTTTTTTCCGGACAAAAATGCCGCCGAAATCAAACTATGGAATGCGATTTCTTGAGTGCTAACTCAACTCGTAATTTGTTTTGTAATTTTTTCAAGAGACGTTTTTGTTGAATAGGAAACGATCACACTCAAAAACTATCATGGTAATTAAGTCACAATTGCACCATAGTAAAGTAGATGAAGTTCCCTTTAAGAAATATAGTTTGAAAACTAAAATCATCGTGAGGGGGATTTCTAGGAGAGCAATAGCGAAAGGCTTTTTGATTATTTTTTTAAATCGCTCTTTTCTTGTAAATGCTTTTGTAATCCCGATGCTGGGCTACAGATAGACCACTTTTTGGAGAACTTTAATTTTTATTAAATTTAATTTCGTATTTAAAGTTGAGGTTTCATCCGGGATCGGTCTAGAATTGGATCCTGATTTATCAAAAAAGCATGGTGTGGAAGTAGGTTTCCCCGACAAAGAAGTGTCATATAAATGGCGTTTATAAAATTCACTGTGTTTCTAGTCGATAAAATAACACGGAAATACAAAATAAAAAGGATCTTTGTGAAATAATCCTAACTTAACCACAAAAAAATCTGATAGTTAACCAATACAATTTTAAAATGAAAACGCTATGTGTATTATCTCTAAAAATAGATATATGACTAAGCTGCTTATGCACCAACCCAAGGTATTTGGGCAGCATTCTCTGAAAATAAAGCATTTCTCTATCTCAATTTAAAATGAATTTGGAAAAAAAACTTTATACAAAAAAATCCATACATCACATAGATGTAGAATCCTAGAATTTTTATTTTAAGCTTATTTTGTACTTTTATTGTTATTCCTGTAATCCCTCCATGGTGCATAGGGCTTTGATAAAGTAACGCCACCTGTCTCAGTCTAGAGCCATTCCCTTGATTGGTTGCTCAAGTGTGATTTTACCTCCCAGTCTCTTCCAGGACGGAACTGCTCCACTTCCTTGGTCAGCCAACTCGACCTTGTCCCTGAGGATTCCATTCGAGAGCTTCTCTGGCGATGCCTTCCTTCCTTCGTAAGGTGTGTCCGATCTACCTCCATTTCCTTAGACTAATTTCATCTTCTATTTTTCACTCCTTGGTCCTTCTCAGTAGCACTTCATTTTAAATAGTTTTTGGCCTAATATATTTCACAAAATATATTTCAAGATCTATTGCAGACGGCCTGAGATGGATTGGGTCACCCTCTACACTTCTGTGCCCTAGAAGAGCAGGGATTTTACGTTGGAGTTGAATATGCGGGGCCTTGTGCCCAGACTTATTTTCCTGGGACACCGCATTTTTTTTTTGTTAGTCAGTAGTACTGTGGTAAAATTATTTTATTCTTGTATATATTTAAGCATTAATCATTTTAATTTGTCAATATTTATTTTCAGAGACAGGTTAGTTACTGTCATCGACAGTTTTGTTAATTTCCATTAATTTAGTGACTTTAGACTTCATGTTCAGAACTTTCCATTTGTATCCTAACAATATATATAATATATATATATATATATATATATATATATATATATATATATATATATATACACAATAATTATGGATATTAATAATGATTATTTATTTATTTAAACTTACACAATGGGTAAAACAATGCCCTCACACACACACACAAGCGAATAGGCTTTCCCATCTAGCATGGATATGAACGCCTTAGCCAGGAACAATATAGGTACAACTGAGTGAGCTCAACTAATAAAATCTCATATCACTGTGCTATTTGTATTCGAGTGTGATCTTCACCGGTTGTAACCAAGTGGAAGTCATTGCTATGTTATAGCAAACCTTTGTAAACGAAATAATATGACTTTTTTTTTTTATTATGAAAACTTATATATTCAACACTGTATAGTTTGTAAGACAGTAATATTAAAGATTATGCCTATATAATTAAAGACGTATGGTATATTTTTAATATGCATGGTGTTCAATAATCGATTAACAGCCCCCTTAAATTCCTCAATTTTTAGAATTTAGAGGTAAAGCTTGCTGGGAGACAACTCTCGCCTGAAGTTTTCTTTGAGCTCATATTCAACCCCCAACTTTCTCCAGTACCTTTCCAGGGCACATAATTCTAATTTCAGGAACAACCAGTCCGATTTCAAAAATTATTTTTGCGTTAGATTTAAAGTACATTGAGAAAGGCTTTAGGTTTTATAGCATCCCATATGTGAAGAGAGAAGGAACCATAAACAAATTGTCAAAAGAAAAAGTCCAACTTGCGTATGTTTGGTTGTCATGACAAATTCATAACCGTGGAACCAAGTTGACTACACAAACTTTTCAATTTTTTTGTGGATGTAGTTGATCGCAGATGTAATTTAAAGAGAAGTTGGTATTATATATCTGTCTACCAATTTTTAGCCCTGATGAAGGCCTACAACTTAGGCCGGAACGTTGGCGCACAATAAAAAAAAAAAGTTGTTCCACTTATCAGTGTGTTTTTATTGTGCTAAAATGTTACTTTGCAAATTAAATGGGAGGATAAGGGAGAACAAGTTTGAAAACGTGAAACTTAATTGCCTTTTATAAAAATTTATTATCGTTTTGACCATGTTCCTTGGAAATGTCTGAAACAAATGAGATTGAACAAGATATTATAGGTTATTATTTGAGAGGTTATTATGTATTTTAGGGGTAAATACAAATTCAACGCTGTTAGAACCGCGAGGCACTCCTTGTAAATTTATAAAAATAAAAGACTAAGCATAGGCTCATGTCAGAAGGGTTTCCTGGGAATGTGCTTTGTTACAATAACAACCCTTGGTAAAAGATAAGGTTAGGCACGAAGAACATTTAAAGAATTATTTCATGAATTTATATTTAGTGTAGTTCTTTCTTTTTTTTTAATAAAAACTGTATACTGGTCATGTTTTTTAAACCTGTTGAGAACTCCCTTCTAAGTGCGAAGTGAGAGATGAAGTGATTAAATAGAGTTAGTTATGTTAATGACTACAAAAGGCAGATTTTATAAGAGCTGGGAAATCACCACCAGAGCAGAATTAATATCCTTTATCGCATTAGAGACGCTCAAGTGCCTTAATTCTA
Organism: Rhaphigaster nebulosa; assembly: GCA_948150685.1. NCBI lineage: Eukaryota > Metazoa > Arthropoda > Insecta > Hemiptera > Pentatomidae > Rhaphigaster > Rhaphigaster nebulosa. Next base: position 47,273,188 of record OX411312.1, on the reverse strand, counting down.
CAAGTTATTCTGTGGGAAAAAGTTGAAGCAAGTTTGAATTCAGTTTGAAATTCTTGGGCATTTATTGGAATAAGAGAAATATCTCTTTTAGAGAAAATAAAATGTTTAAATAACTAATGGGCGGTCCTGTTTATATTCGTTTGATTGAGTGTTTGTACTAGTTGTGTGGGCGACCGCACATCTAAAAAGATTTGTCTCGGATTACTCAGTTATCTAACTCACAACTACCGTCTATTCTTGGTTTTTTATCCACTTATTATGCAATAAACCAGATGCTCCACTCTTCAAAAATAGCAGAGTGTTGTTCTGTTTAAACTGAAAAAGAATAGCAGAAAAACCAGAACTTAACAAAAGAGCTCAACCCTCTCTTTTTCCTTGTTGGGTTTTATTACATATGCTGAACAAATAACGAAAAACTTCGTTGTTAGCAATTGGAATAACACATATATTGATTATCGTCAGATGCTCTTTCAGTTATGAAGTCTTGTAAACAAATAATACATGTAAATTGTTATCTGTATTATGATTTTTTGGCTCTTTTTCACGAGAAAACGGCTCAATTCATTACGACGAAATTCTGTTCTTCCATAGAGCCCTGAGTTGGTTTTAAGCAATATAAATCTGCCATCAGCAACCTTAGACAAAATGGCAGGTGATTAAAATCCTGAATATTTTATCCGCTCCACGTGGAGCAAGGGCCTAACCAATTTAACACCAAAATTCATATGGTTGTTATTTAGTGCCGTAAAAAGTTTTCAAAGGGAGTCACTGACGACCACTCCAATCTAATCATCACAAACCAAATGGGACATGGAACAACCGTAAGTGTGAAATCATACTTTCAGTTGTTGAAGTAGAGGGAAGAAGCTGGAATTCCATCGGCCTTAAAATCCACCTTGTTATAACAAAATTCAATCACTCCAACTGAACAAAGTGTGGAAAATTGATGGAATGGAACAATGAACTGCACAATTTTTAGATTAATGATAATAAAAATTGTTTGTCATTAAATACATTGTTGTTAAAATTTATGATATTGATTGTATAATAAAGGAAGGCTTTATTATGACTTTTCAAAACCAAAGTCTAAAATTTCTCAAATAACAAACCAATCAAAGTTTCGCCAATTCAGGCGAAATTGTTAATCGCCTTTCAGTTTCGAGACTTTCGTTGAGATCACATCTTCTTTTGTCCTGACTAAAAATTTCACCTGAATCGATTTTCGAAACGTTTACTGATTCGGTATTTGAGGCATTTAATGTTGGATTTTTGGAGTGTCGCAAAAATGTCTTACCAATAATTTTTTCTCTCTCATTAATTATACCAGTATTGTAGAAAAAAATATACATACTTTCCCACGCATGTTTTTGAACATAATACATATACATACATACATATTGTTACTAAATAGAAGAGCAATTTTGAACTTCCTACCAATGCTTATTGTGTGGTCACATAACAATACCATAGTAACGCCGACGTTTCAGGGATGTGCCTCCACCATCAGGACATATTTCTTTTATGCTTGCATATATTTATCAATAGATGATTACGAAAATATTTAAATTGTACGGCCATAATGACGTGAAATTCGGTCTATATAAACAAAATATATATATATTGCATAGTAGACTATCTAAATTGTGAGAAAATTTATACTGGGGAAACTTCTAAAAACTCAAAACTAGAAATAATCAGCATATTTCCAATTGTAAATGCATAAAAAAAACGCAAAACATGCAGCATTAGCACATCGCAATATAACACAGAAACATAAATTTGATTTTGACAGGTCTAACATACTAGATAATAAAAAAAATAATTAAAAATGGAAAATCTTAGAAGCAATATACATAACTTATAATATATAAAAAAACTGATAGAAATAGCCATTATGCAGAAATTATAAATGGAATAATAACAGACTAATTTCATAAAACTAACAAGATAGATAACACTTTGACATGTTATGACAATAAAAATATATATATTAAGGTAATAAATAAATAGGAAGTTGTGGCATAAACAGTCAATTGATAAATAGGATCAGAGAGAAATCAGATCAATCTTGAGTAATACAGTGATGTCAAAGGAGAGCTATAGTTTAGCAAAAATTGTAAATTAAAACTGGTTTTAATTGGAATTAAATGTTGTGCCATGAAGAATAATTATAAATTCTAGTAAATAAATCTGTTTAAAATAAAATTAATTGAATTATTATATAGTTGAATTATTATATTACTGTTTTAAAATTTAATATTCATGTTATATTAAAAAATAACGATCGTTTTTGAAGAAATTGTTTAATGTAACATAGAAATATAGATTTTAGTTCTGAAGATGGGAATCAATGTCCCAAAACGTTAACCAATGTATTAAATTTGAAAAAAAAAAGTTACCGTTTTGGAAGTATGATTGCCAAAATTTCCAACTAAATTAGAATAGCTTCCTAAAAGATTTGAAAAATAATAAGAATTTTGTCACATGTAGCTTCGACCAAGTCATCAGCTCATGCCTGTCTGAGTAAACTTTGGAAAGCAGCAACCATTGCGAGAAGGACTGAATTGTGGAACAAATTATTCAACTCTTCGTTAAAGGGATGAAATTATATTCTGATGTCTCTAAATTGAGCTGTGGGCGGGTGCTGGAATAATTAATGCGCTGTTTTAGTAATTTATGTTTACATCAGATCAGCAGAGCATAAGTGTTCCCAGAGATCTCGGATTAAAGTACTCATATTAAAGATTTTTTCAATGTTTTTTTTTTTGTATTTCTTTTCTATTTTTTTAGTAATCAACAACTTTATGATAGTTATTCATTTTATTAAATGGGATGCTTATTCAATTTATAATATTAATCATTATAGAATAATCAGTGATATAACCACTTCAATCACACATTAATTTTATTAATAAAAGCTTTTCACAAAATCATTATTTTAATCTGAAACGTTTCGGCCTTCTTTTACAAAATTATTAACAATTTCCATACTCCATTTTCTATCGCCTAAGCCAAAATACAAAATATTTTTAAACATACTACTAATGGCAGTACTTGGTATAATTTTAAATATTCTGAATTTCCTAATTTTTTTTTTTTTTTGGGAGCACATTCAGTTCAAGTCTTTCTTTGGCGACGTGGTGTTTTTAAAAGCATAATTTCAATAAATATTTTTCAACAGATTTAAAAAACTAATTTAACTTTAAATTAATATTTGTGCAAAACTTATTTTATTCAACATTGAAAAAATTAGTAAAACCATATTTATCTTACCTGGTACTCTATATCTTTAGAATTATATTAAAAAAGAAACTATTACTTATTTACTTTAGCCCAGCGGTTATTAAACTTCGATGTCTGGTGGCTCCCTGCCATTATAAAATAAAATTCACGACAACGATATTCTTCTTATTATTTTATAATTTGTTTTATAAATAAAATAATAAATCATACAATCAAATAAAATAGGAACATGAAAAGCATATAATTGTAATAAAAAAATATTATAAATTTTTTATAATTGTTTTATAATTTAGTTAATCTAGTATTTTAATTGGTATTTTAATTTAATTATTTAAAAATTTCTTTAATTGCTTTAAACGATTGTTGAAGATCATGGCAATAAAAACTAAATTCTTATAAAAAATTAATAAAATCTATAAATTTTATACTTTGTTTTATTTTCATGCACAATGATTACTTACATTTATGATTACAGACCACTCTCACTGTTTTAATTAAATTAAAACCAAGGAGGTTCGGATTAACGAAAAATACGGATTAACAAAAAATACGAATTGCCGAATCTGAAAAAAGATAACCATGAATAACAAATCAATTTAAACAATTTTTTTTATAATAATCATCTTTTAATTTATACTTAATCATAGTTTAGAAATTGGGTTTACCTCTCTCGAGTTTCTTTTCCAAAGTTAATTTGAGATGTTTCCCTTTCACAGCGAATATTTGAAATTAAGCTTACCTGAAAAAAAAAATTAAATAAATAAATAAAATAAAAAGTAAGGTTTATTACTTTTTGTTGTAATGTTTATTTTTACACCATCACTCTCCACTATGAACTGGATTAGAGCTAAGCAAAAGGAGCAATAAAAACTATTATTCAACGAAGAACACATACAGTCGTCATTTTTTTAATGGTTGCGCAGAGGAATGTTCATCGCTGCATCTCTCTCGGGTTGTTATTCATAACGAAATCCAGACAATTAATAATTATTGTCACTGTTACATGAAAACTGTGGCAAGGTCCGTAGTAACGAAATTAAAGGTACTTGAGAAAAAAAAATTTTGAAAGTTCGGTATTTGAGCCCTTTCAGACTATTTTCATGAGCCCATTTCATAAACCCTATCTGATTTTAATGATAATTCCATTGTACATTGATATTAATCAAAATCTTTGAGAAAATTTCCAACCTATGTAAAATCGATGATATAAGGTGGCACTTCTGGTACGTAAAGTTGCTGTAATATCAGAGGCATATACCTACCTTAAAATTTCAGTTACATATTTCGCAAAACTTCTCGATTTTGAGCTAGACTCAAAACAAACACGCCATTTTGTGAGACTTGGCTATTTGGACTCTGGGCACTGTAAAAGTTGTATTTCCGCGGAAAAACTGTTTTCGAAAATTTTCAAGATCGCAATACTTTCCCTTACTATATTTCAAATTCATATAACCAAGTGAAAGCAAAAAAATAAAAACAGTTCCTCTGACAGAAAAATCTCGATTCAGCCTGCTCTTTTTTTTTTTTTTTTTTGTTAAAAATATTTGATAAATTATTTTATCACCTATTTTTTCTACTGACAGATACCTAAACATACAATTTTTTGAGATTTATTTTAATAATAATTGTGTCAGTATAAAAAAAGAAAACCAATACATTAACCTGTCCACAAATTGTAAATAATATACATTTTTATGTATTTATTTAATATACCTACATTTATATTTTGTTCCAAAGCTATATCTTCTATTCCACAATTAACCTATGGCTGATGTCCATTAATACGAGAAGCCGACTAAAAATGAGAAGGACGAGAGACTTCCTTTCGTGATTTATTTGTCATAACTTGACTATTTGCTGATTATCATTATTATTTGTGGCAGATGGCAATGAAAATTTTAAGGGAAAAAAATAATAGAGCTTATTTTAAAAAAAAAAAATTATTCATTATTGATTTATTTCTCATACTAGATAAATAATGCATTAAATCTTTTAATATGACTTTCTTTATAATTAAAGTCCTCAAATTGCGATTATGAAAATTGATAATTTACTTCATGATTGGGGGTGCTCGTCTAAAACTTAATATAGCCGTTTAACTTTGAAACTTTAGCCATCCTCTTCACCAACTAATTAAACCTTTATTAATTGAAAGTAATATTTCAACGTTTAGGTTTCTGTGTGTTGTTTGCTGATGTCATTCGATTATAATTTTCATTTTCGTAATGAAAAAAGATTCTGAAATTTGTGTTTGATTTTCAATGTCACTAATACATGTAAGTTCTATTTCTAACTAAATCTAACACCTGACAGTTAATCTAACACCTGACAGTGTTACATATATAATAATGTAAAAACGAGGAAAATAATTATTGGTTTTGATTGGTCAATATTGAGGATGATTCCAGGTTTTAAGTTTGTTATTTTGAGCGAATTTGCAAAAATAAAAGTTTGTTCTAACAGTACCGCTTCGTTGATTTCGATTTCAGGAAATTCGTTTTAAACGGTTCTGGCGGTCTTCCAAAACCAAGAAAAGGAAATAATGAGACTTTTACTCTTATTCCACTGAGTTTCGAAACCGAAAAAAACATTTAGCAAAGCTCCTTTATTGATACCTAAAATAATAAATAAATAACTAAAATATTAAAAATAATAATAAATGAATTGTGGAAAAAATACCCTTTGGAAGTTTTACAATGACAGTTCTATGTTAAGAGGACTCGAGACCATCTTCTTTTCAAACACCTCAAAAAATTATTAGGAACCGAATTGAAAACAGAGGTAAATAAATACTTGTCGATTTGGATGGACATGAAGTATTACATGGAAATATAGGTATATGAAGATTCCACGGAGGAAAGAGGAAGAGTCACCGTAATGCGATTCGAGAAAATCAAGTTTTATAGTTTGGATCTCCTCCTTTCTTCAATCAATGGATATTCTTCAAACGGTTCTAACAAATCTACAACCCACATTTCCGGCTGTTCGTATCCGCGAACTATTCATATTTTCCTGTCCAAATTAACATATGGAGCAATAAGATTATTGATAACTTTATTAGTGACATAATGAGGAAAATTTGGAATATTACGTAGAATTTTATATTTTAAGGATGGGATAATAGTGGCATTGGATGGTTTAGTGAAGCTCCAAAGCTCAATCTTCATTGACCAAATAAGCCTGATTGATTACTATCCTGCACATGAGCCTTTTGTTATTAATTTTAAGTTCACACACAAAAAAATATATGTATATATATATATATATATATATATATATATATATATATATATATATATATATATATTTGTGTGTGAACTTTAAATTAATAACAAAAGGCTATATATATATATATATATATATATATATATATATATATATATATATATATATATATATATATATATATATATATATATATATATAATTAACTTATATAGAATACATAATTTTTAATTTTTATATAATATACAGGGTGTCCAATATAAATTGGCTCAAATGCATCTCACGGCCGAACGGATGACCTAATCAAAAAGAGCCAGATGAAAATGTCTTAGGTCGACTTCCATAGTTTCACCAACTGCTAATTACTTTTTAACTTTGACACAACACGTGCGGTTAACGCGCGTTAACTTCAGGTAGACAAATAACACCTACTTTTTAATACACTAATTTATAGTCATTAAAAAGTTATTGAAGACCCTGCAAATCGCCTATCGATATTTTGAAAATTGAAGGATTTACACCATTTTTGAATCTTGTATCCCGAACATCATCATTTTTTTTTAGGCACCTCATATACTGAAATCTTGGAGGCGTGATACTTCATTTTTATGTATACTTTCACCGTATTTCTATAAAAAAAATATTTTCAAGCCTGTAGGTGTAGTATCTTTTTTTCTGAAAAATGCGAAAAACAGCGAGCTGAAGATGGGACATTTGTCTCGATATTATAAGTTAATTATGTAATTTATATAATAAAATATTGTACATTTGGAAGTTTCACTTCACAAATCCTATAAGAAAATTTATAATTCTTCCTGGGAGATCACTAAATTAAAAATGCAAAATAATAATTTCTGAGATGATTTTTCAAAATTATGAAAGTCAAATTGACTGCATGAGTTCAAAATTTTGATTAATTTGATAATATATACTTTGACTTCAATAGCAATAATAATAATAATAATAAAGTATAAGAATATTCATACGCGGTTTTTATAAAACATAATTATAATAATAAAATTACTATCTCTTCTTTGAACATCTTAATCACATCAATAATGTCACTTGGTGTTTCTGCAGCCATATCTTGGAGATAGATATTGAAGTTATTAGCAACATGCTGCAAATGAATGTCCTCATAAACAAACAGGATCCATTCGCTTAAGGATTAATCCCTAAGGTAATTAGTCTCTTAGGGGTTAGAGAATACCGTCTCCATTGAATTGCGTATAATAAGCATAGCTCGGCAAGGAGAAGAAAGGATCGGATCAATAAAAGCATAATGTTAATATTATTGCTAAAGCAAGGAGAATCCCACAAATCAGAATCGAGGAAAACTACATTACGAAAAACCTGTGAAACTTTTGAAAACCATAATGACGAAAATATGAGAATATGTTTCTATCGTCAAATTAATAAACACTTTGAATTCATGCAATCAATTTCTTTCATATCGGGAATTACTTTTTGTATTTTTCAGAAAAAATACTAGCCCTGCAGATTTGGCAATATTTTTAATGGAGAGACAATAAGAACTACATAAAAATGATGCATCATGTCTCCAAGATTCTAGTTCATGAGGTGCCTAAAAAATAATAATGACTTCAGAATACAAGATTCTGAAATGGTGTAAATCCATAAATTTTGGAGATATCGAAATAAGATTTGCGGAGCCTTTCGTAGCATTTTAATGACTATAAATGAACGCATTAAAAATTAGATTTTATTTATAAATCTCAAGTTTTCGTCGCGCGTCAACCACACGAATCGCGTCAAAATTCAAAAAACGCAGCAGCAATTTGTGAAAGGAATGAAGTAGACCTACGACTTTTACCTTTGGAATTTTTTTATTAGATCATCCGTTTGGCCGTGAAGAGCATTTGAACATATTTATATTGGACACCCTATATTAAAAATTATGAACATATATATGTATATTTTCTTTTAAACACGTTCCAGCTTTTTATCTCTGAAAGTTAAAAAGTTAATATCTTCCGCGTTGTTTCAATTTTATTAACGTGCTTACGATGAGAGTTTTGTCACTTTACTGAGCTGTTGATCCGCTGCTTTAAACCGGTGTTCAAAGCCCGTTAGTTTGACATCCTTATGTGTCACACAACTTAAGCAATCCTAGACTAGGTAATGAGGATCTCATTACTGGAGTTTATTGACTCTCGGCCCTCCGAAATTATTTTATTTAGTTGTTTTGTTTATTTAATACGTTAACGGCTTAAAAAAAAAAAATTAAAAAAAACTGTAGGTATTTTGTTGTTCAGTCGTTGCAAGTGGTTACAATAATTTATTAAAGACCGAGTTCATGTCAATAGAATAAAGGCGCTAGAGGAAATTCTTCAAGTTATACAGAAATTACAAAAAGTAATGGCGGAATGCGGAGTTTTATAAATTTAGTTCACAGAAGGATATGACAACTTTATCCAAATTCACGAAATTATGAGTGTTCTGAAAAAGAATTATATGTATCTTCTTAGATTCAAGGAAAAAATAAAATAAATTTGTTTGCAAAAAATGTATTTGGTCCATTCTACCAGGAAGCAACAATTTTGAGTCTGGGGGAATGACATGAGATGGTTGGACAACTACGATCGAGACTAGATGATTCCGCTTTGACGCTACTAGATCGAACCTGCAATTGTATATATATATATATATATATATAATATATAATAAATTATTGCGACCCAAACGACTGAACAACTAAGCCGTTAACTTATTAAATAAAAAAAACAACTAAATAAAATAATTTTGGAGAGGTTATTAGAATAAAAAAATAAATAAAAAACTTTCTTTAGGAGGAATAGGTATCATAATTGGCTAAGGTTGAAAACCGAGAAGTAGCGTAACTGCCTGTGATGTGATAGGCTGCTCCAGACCATGAACTCCAGTAATGAGATCCTCATTACCTAGTCTAGGATTGCTTAAGTTGTAGACACATAAGGATGTCAAACTAACGGGCTTTGAACACCGGTTCAAAGCAGCGGATCAACAGCTCAGTAAATTGACAAAACTCTCATCGTAAGCACGTTGATAAAATTGAAACAACGCGGAAGATATTAACTTTCAGTGATAAAAAGCTGGAACGTGTTTAAAAGAAAACCTCTTAGAGAACAGACGATGGAAGTAGTTGGATATGCAAATCCGAGGACCGTAGTTTGTCAATGGATCTGAGCTAAGAATAGCTCAAAGTAATAATCTGGACGGTGCCGGTCCATTTTTCGTAGCGTTTTTTTTTTTATTTGTTTGTTTTTTATTTTACTCTTTTTTTTTTTTTTTTTTTTTTATCCCTCCTCAAGTAGCCCAGTCAATTTAGGCTTTTGATGCGAATTGATTCAAACTAAGATGGGAATGATTTTGATCCACTCTGGGCAACCCCCCAAAAAATAGTATTGTAAGTTTGTGACGATTTCTGAGATAGGTAAGCATTTGAGAGCCAAAAACCATCGAAATTTTGGGACTTTTTCAGTTTTTGTCTTTTAGCATCAGAAGGATTCATCGCACAGAACATTTTACTTTTGTCTGAAATAAAGGGTATTAAAAATGATGTTTCGAACGCTTTTTCTTAATTGTAAATTTAATTCAGCAGTTTGATCAGAATCGGCAGTCGAAATAGGCAAATTTAACCATTTTGACTAAAAATTATATGCTCAGTTTTACACAGCTATAAAATGCTGTACCTCAAAAACGCTTCTTCCAAATGAAAAATGCCGAATAACTTAAGTTGTAGAGCATTAAATTCTGCGTTTACAGCATGCCTGATTTTTTTTTTTTTTTTTTTTTTTTTTATTGCTTATTCCAATGCAATAAATACACGCAAAAAAATAAAGTAAAAGCAGCCGTTTTTTGTTTGCTTTTCTGAAAAGTAATGATTTTCACATTCGTAAGTTCACCATAGGAACGACGATGTAAGATTCTATACAAAAATTTAATTTAATTAAATTTATTTTAAGAAATGATATTTAGAGGCAGTTGTTCTTTTGAAAGATGATCATAAATTTATTGCCCTTTCTAAAAAATGCAGACATGAAAGCGTTGAGGAACACTTATTATTATTACTGGTTTTTGCTTCTTTAGAAAGCTTACAAATATCAGAACTATGTATTTCAAATGAATATAATTTTATTTTATTAGTTCAGAAATCATTAGGACTGAAAAAGAAAAGATATTAGAAAAAATATTGCACATCTTACATCAGCAGTTAAAAAAGAAACAACTAGAGATAGTAAAACACTTCAAGACTTCTAAACACTTACTGCTATGCATGTGTTTAGATATCTTGGAGTGAGGAACTCTCTTGTTGATTTGTCTTTTCTTGGCTGTTGATGTGAGATGTGCAGTAGTTTGTCTGCATTTCTGAGATATTGTTCTTTTCAGTCCTTATAATTCCTAAATTGGCGAAGCGTTGTCTTGTTAGTTATTAACTAGTATTTTAGAGGCTAAAGGCTTTGTTTTTGGAATCTTATCATGATATGTCCTTTTTTTTCCTCCTTTATATCATTGATATATATGATATCAATACTCGTTGACAATGTAACATATAATTGAACCAGCAGTTTGAAGAAGGGAACGAATCCAAAAACTACTTTTTCGGGAAATAAGGATAAACGTTCTACATTTCTTGTTTGTTACTATATCTTTACCAAACTTTAATGTTAGTTTCTTTACATCACCCCTGTTATTTCTGTACCTTGGATAGATCGGTTGGACTGTTCTAAACGAAGTAATAAAATATTGAAACCAATGGATTTGTTCCCTTCTTTAAACTGATGATAAGCTAGTTATAAAAATCTATTATTAAGTAAACAATGATATTCTTATTTTCTCAAAACATTACAAATACAATGAACAAAGTAAATTCAATACTACTTACATGTTTTTTAAAGTATTATGTAGCACTATATACTGTGAAAATCATATTTTACACTTCACTTTCAATGTCATCTGCTGTTGTAGTAGTTGGTATAATCGGTACTATCTTGCGTATACCCTGCATCTTCTTGTCTTTTATTGGGAGTTTTTCACTGTAAACTTGTTCTGTTGGAATCAAGCATACTCCTGTGTTAGGCTTTTGCAACAAGAATGTTTTTCAACAAACCATCAATGAACTCGGATATGGTTAGATAACCTTTTGGTAAGGAGTATTCCAACAGCCTGTAGTTGGATATTGAAAATGGACACTTTGTTAGGGACTTTTTTTTTTTTTTAATAAAACGTAGGCCATCAGTTCTTAATGTTTAGGATGATTGAATCAAATCAACGTACTGTTGAGGTGAGTAAATTCTGTCCAATCCTCGGATCTCCCTTTCATTCGAACAAAGAGCTTATATTTCATTCTGTTTGTTTTAAATTTTTTTTAGCTCGACAAAGATGTGATCTCCGCGACACCAGCTCGCTTTGCATTATCGCTAAGATGCGGAATTTTAATCTTTACAGTTAGTTCCTCACAACTTGCTGCACACGTCTATCTGTGAACATCCAAATCTATAATCACAATTCTCGCGGACATTTTTCCTGTAAACGTCAGATTTTACCTTATCGGCAAGATTAGAATGTTTTTATGAAAGAGTTCGTACATGGTTTTATTGTTAAGTTCGGCATTTAAATACTTTAATTGAAACCTAGGCACAATTATATAAGACCACACTTATTAAGTCTATTTCTTTGACCGCACCCCCGATCAACTTCTCCCTTTAAATATAAATACTTTATATTTTTATTGCTGTAATGTGTTTCTTTACCTGGAAATTCTTTAATGTGTTCATCGATGAAAGCACGAACGTTTTTAGTTATTGCATTACCGCGGTGTCTGTGCTTACCCCTACTATCCACGGGAGCTTGGCTTTCAGTTATCAAATAAGTCAAACGAAAGATGTCTTTATTCTTAATGCAGTACAATGCGTTCTTACGTACAGTCATTCGTTCTTTATCAGTTTGAATAAGGAAATAAACCCTGGATATGTTCCCTTCTTCAAAAGAACGAATATTTGTAGGCACGTTTAAACAGATATAAGAGTGTTTTTTCTTTCTTTTTTAAACCTTACAATAAGCGGCTATATGAAAACGAACATTTGGCGCTTGTTCCCTTCTTCAAACTGCTGATTCAATTGTATTATAAGTATGTTTGTTATATTATCATATTCAATATTTAAAACTATATTTATCAAATTAATTTTAATAAATAGATAATCAATATAAATATGAATAATTGATTGAAATATTCTCCTTAAATCGGATACGTATAGGCTATTTAATCATAGTTTGGAAATTGAATGTTTGACTAATGTTATAGCCTCGTGGCGAATGGTCGTGGTGTATGGTGCCTTCATTATACCACTTACTATTCTACAGCTACTTCACAGTTTGACGCAGCAATATAATTCAGCCATGACATAAGCTAACATGGAGTTCGTGACAAAAGTGGAACTCGTTTGGAAGGAGTTTGACATCGTTTAAATTCTAAAGTGTAACATAAGGTCTATTAAATTTCGAAATGAAGCACTTTGCATGATTCTCAACAAAACTAATTATTTCCTTGTTTGAAGATGCTTTAAAAGCGACATAGTAGACGAACGAATACTGAAATTTTGCTGATTTTGCTATGAACATAAAATATATAGTTTAAAATGGTTTTCGGTTGGCTCAGTCGCCCAAATATATTAAAAAACAAATTTCTGATAATTCTCGTCTTCTTCCAGATCTAATAAACAGGATTCTTAATGGAAGTTTGGCAGAACTTCAAAACTAAAAAACATATAGTAAAATCAAAATTGTAAGCACTTTATTTCTCGTATATTGGAGTAAGTTTTGTTGACCGTAGATGTAATTAAGGAAGAAGTTGGTCGGGGAGTGCGGTCAAGGACAATCACCCTAATATTTATTCTGTGCCAACGTTTAGGCCTAAATTTTAGGCCATCATTAGGGCTAAAAGAAAAAAACATATCAGTAATAAAAGCTGGAATAAACAGGAATGACAAGCATGATATAAATATATGAAGTATAAAGAAAAAATATGTTAATATATATTGTAAATAATGAAAAATTAAAGTAATATGAAAAGATCAAAGGAAAGATTATGAATTAAATAAAACAATAAAGTACATTATACATGGTACAATAAAAAATATGAAAACTATTTATAATATATATAAAAAACTATGTTTTTGTCATTGAACGTTCCCCTCTCTCCTCCAAACAACTTCTTCCTTTATTTCTTGTATAAATTGACATTCATTTTTTTTTTCCGCCCCAAAATTTAAAAGTTCCAAAGAATCACTCATATACTTTTTACACAATTTTTGACTACATATTATTTAAAAATATCGGATAAATTACAGAAGAACAGATGTAATGTGTTTTGTCCCAGAATGGAGGCCTGACAAAATTTTCAGTCGTTAAAATGTCAACAAGTTAATCGATCATTAGTCGTGGTTCAAAGCATTGTTCCAATTTAAATCCAATTCCAATAGGTAGGTTTTATTCACTTTGATGGTATCGCTGCACTCATCACTTGTCGCAGCTTCAAAATAAGCTCTCTTAGATTAGATATGCTGAAAATGGTTGAATAATCACCAAATTTTTATTATTTAAAGCAATTATGTGTTCATTCTGTAATCTGTTCGTTGTTCGGACAACAGTTGGCCAAGTAAGGTAGCTCTGTTATCCGCATATAATGGGCGTGGCTATCTATGGATGAAAAGTCTCAAATATCGTAATTACCCACATCCTAATCAATAGCCATTAATGTGAATTGCATCGATTGTATTGTAATGTACAGTTTTTATACAAAGATGTATATTTGTATAAAACTGTATATTTAACTATTAAGATAAGCCCGAGAAAAATTGTAATAATTTGGCTTCCTTCCGATAATGCCAATCCGGTAATTCTTAATATATTACCTAGTTAGTGTGATTTATGAATGGATCAGCACTTACCTAACAGTAATAAATAAAAGTTTTACACTCCAAAAAAAGAAATCATGGAAAATATCCTTTTAACGAGAGAAATGACTGATATTTGCCGGAAAACAACAAATTATTGCTATTTGTTAAAATGTATTTTTATCAAATGTTTAACATTCGAAAGCTAAATTAGATAAAACTAACTGGTTTGAAGAATTTATTTAAAATTTTCAATAGAAATAGCAGATAGAGCTCAATTCTACCGCGATAAGATAAAAGACCCTAATTCCAAATCATTTTTTTTAAATACATTTTTGTATTGTACCCGAATGTCTCTAAAAACTACGCCTTTTTATGACATTAGAATGTCCAAAATCCAATGCTTAGATCCTAGTCATTGATATAATGACTTTCTAATGTCATATAAAAGTTTAGTTTTTAGAGTAATTCGGTACAATATAAAAATGTATTAAAAAAAATTATTTGGAGTTAGGGACTTCATGTTATACGCACAGTGGGGCCGATAGCCGATCTAGAAGGACAAAAACAACTTTCAAAATATGATAAATGTAATAAAGCATCCTTTATATGAATTGTTGGTGACTTAAAAAGTGCCCCAGTATAATCTAAAACTTTGATTATGCTCTGGTTGTAGGGTGCGGATTAGTCAGGCATGACCAAGCAGGCCCACAATCATTTATAGTTGTAATTAGTGCCAGTGCATCACCGCTCATCATGGCTTCTGTTAAATCAGGTAATTATGTTTCTCTCTTACCAGATTAACATTGATTCTACCAATTTCATATTGATTACAGTTGCTTTTCGAAAACGGCTACGATCAATCCTTTGAAATAGATAAACAATAATGTAAAATCCGGTATCCCAACGCAAAATTTGTTTTTTTCATTTTATAGCATTTTTTGTATTCTTTCAAGAAATGCCCATAGAATTTTGCGCTAAGCCCTGTTTTTTTTGTTTTTTTCAATAGAGCACAATTTCTGGGCTCACATTTTTTGAACTACAGGAAAGTTTGTCTTCTCATGAACAGACACGTGAAATTTTAAATGAAATTATTAATACTCACAAAATTGACGTAATAGGTTATAATACTTAAACATATTTGAAAGACAATGTAGCCGAATTAACGTACAAAATTAATGAGCGTTTGAAAAATACTCAGAGAAACAAATCGGCTTTTATGAGATAGGTAAAATAATATAAAATAATAGTTTCGTCAAGCTAATTTTCTGGACCTTCCAGTAAGGAGCCATCGGTCTTATCGAAGTTTCGCGGGACCAGGAAGACCAAAAAAAAAAGTTTGCATGCTCCAAAAAAACTCCAAAAATATACTGCAGCCAACTTCCGAAGGAATAGTTGTTGCAGCACAGGTTATATTTTACTTCGGCCGACGTGAAGCGAAAATAATAAAGCTTGCGAAGAACCCACAATCATCATTAACTCCTACTAACATAATGAAAATTTTAAAAGATCACAGATCAAAAAATTCAAGATAGTACAGTTGTGAAGAAGCCTTGCGGCAATTGTTGATTGTAAGTTAAACTTAAAAAACGTACACAGAGGCTCTTGGTTCTGATTTTTCGCTAGACGATTATGACGAACTTTAGTCAGAGAATAACTTTTATACAGATGTCGATCCTGAGGATGAGGAAATAGATTAAATTAATTTGAATATGTCCACATTGTTTTCCTATTTAATTCAAATAAAAAATTCTTAAATTTATAAAAATACTGCTATCCTCACAAAGTTGAGTCCTAAAGTATCAAAAAGAATTTAAACTGTGATTCTAAGGAGTAAGATCATTATTCGGCTCCCTAGGAACACCTCCACATTGATGTTGTATGATCCCAGAAGGTCTGCCTTCTGGAGCCCCAATGGGGGGCTCCTCTACAGCATCGGTCCTTCGCCCAGCAACTGTTTAATGATGCTCAGTCTACATGCAATTGTACCGTAGAAATTCCTGAATGTTCAAAGAGATTGGGCGTTGATCAGTGACACCGGTATATGAGACCTTTGCATCTTAAAATGCATTTAAAAGTGAGCCAACTGCAGGTGAAAGGGCATGTTTATATGGTATATCGCAGAACGAGAATGCAATGTTTTTTTTTGATCTTCTGAAAAGTAGTGATTTTCTACCATGGGAACGACGTTATGATCAAATATATGAAGTGTTTAAGTTCTTCAGATGTGAACGTAATATACGCACAGCGACACAAAGGAAAACCACCTACCGCGCGCGTACAACCAAGAACTTTGTTTCAAACATAAGGACACTGTTCCCATCACTTCCCTTTATTAAGAAATTGTCATTAACTTCATATAAATATAAATGACATAAAATGTCATGTCCTCACACACGTGCCAACCACATCTGCTTTACAGACACAATTCAAATCACCTTCATTTGGCAAAATGTTTGCATTATCAGATATTGAGCAATAAACTGTAGCTTTCATATAACTATATGAAAAAATTCCAAATGAAATGGCGTCCGAAAATTTACATACTATTTTATAAAAATGGCATACAATAAAATGATTTCATTAGAATTGATTAAATTCTAGAGATATTAAAAAAATATCGATCTTTTGTCCGATATATTTTTTCGATATATTGGTATAATAATATGAGTATCGAAAACCAATATATTAAAAAAAAAAAAGAAAGAAGAAACGAATATAAAATTAAAAAAAAATCTGCAATGACGGAGGGTTCGACAAACAAAGAACCATAAAAACTTTTGGTGTGTTGTGTTCGGGTTACTATCTATAGTGTCTTTGTTCTAGGGATGGGATGCCGAAAGACTATATCGAAAGACGTTATTATCTTGATAATAACGGCGCAGAAATATCGATATTATTCAAACAACATCTTAATTACATCGGCACAGAAATATCGATATGTGTGCTTCCCATTAAACGATTAAAAATATCGAGGACCGATATATTGATATATTTTTTGATATATCGAACTGCTGTTTCGATATATTCATACGGTCTATATCGGTAATTTTTTTTTTTTTTCAGTATTCACATCCATACATTTTGAGCTAAGAAATTGATACTTTATTGATATATTCTGTGTAAAAAAAAATTCACAAAAACAGTCAACATTCGCAACAGTAAGTGAAAAGTTAAAATCCAAAAAAGTTGGGGAAAAATACAAGACTTTATATTATTGTTGGGAAAATTAAAATATTTAATATAGTTGGGAAAATTAAAAGATCTAATATGGTTGGGAAAATTAAAATACTTATTATCGTTGAGAAATTTTAGATTTATATATATATATATATATATATATATATAGATCTTTAAAGTCCTAATCCTCCTTTAAAGATGTTTTAAAAGATTTTTAAAAATACAATACCCCGAAATACCTATCAATATTTTTTTCCGATATATCAACCTACTATATATTGAAAAAATATCGAAACGATATATATCGATATATTTTTTCGATATTCACATCTCTATTACATTTTTTGCAAACATTAAATACGAACGGCAAAACGGACCAAGGATTTTATGTTAAACTGAATATATTTTTTATAAACGTAACAACGTGGGTTTTAATGACTCGTCGGCATTAAGTGTATTTTTGAATTTAGATTTATTTTTTGAGAATAAAAATTACCTTGTGGATTGGCACTCTCCCCTTAATTATAGCTACAAGCCTTGTCGGCATCCAGCCATACATTTTTTTTTTTACTTTTTATTTTCCCTTTCTTCTACGGGAACGTTTCTTCACGTTCATGTTAGTTTTTGTTTTTAAAATGATTGTTGGAAAAATGACACATAGAATTTAAAATTAGTATCCTCGTAAATTGTCAGAGTTCGGAATGGTTGTGGGCCATAAAAGTTAGCAATTCCGAGCAGATTAAAATTATTGTATACATTCGAGGTTTGTTATTAATATATAAATTGTTTTATATGAAATAGGACTTTTATTTTTCTATTTTATTCCATAAACTAGCCAAAAATATCTATATTTTGTGATTGAATCTCATATATTTATAAAATTAACACCCCGCATAATTAAATAATTAATAGGTTTTATGACAATTTGAAAACGACAGGAAGTTAATTATATTTGTTTTAAGTAATTTACTAGCAACCTACCTGAATTATAATGAAATAAAACCGATGATGTAGAGTGGCACTTTTCCAAAAAGTTATAATGAAAGATAGTTACAGATAAAATTAATACGAAATAATAGTAATTATGGATTTTATTATGACAAAAAGAGTGTATAATGATTATTACTTAAAATAAATAAAAGTAAATAAATAAAATTACCTAAAATCAAAGTAATATAATATAATTCCTTCATAAAAAATAAATTAGATATTAAATGAATACCTTTTTACTGTACTGAAATGATATACTGAAAAGGCATAAAATGTAACAACCGAACATATTTGGGCAGAACCTCACAGAAAATAAAGTGTTTCTATCCCAAAAAAAATTCGATTTCAGTTTGAACCAGCTACTTGGTTGTCATAAAGGACTCATGGGTTATTACGTACATAATGTTTTAGAGTATAATATCTGAGAAGTTTGGTTTCAAAATTTCTTTCATTCATTTTCAGAATTTACCTTAATTTTTTCAGAAATATTTTCTTTTTTAATAAATCAATTAAAAAAAAAAAAAATTGTACTGTAGATAGATATTCATTTAATATCTATGTTATTTTGTATGGAAAAATTATGATATAATTCTTTTATTTTATATAATATTTGTGAAGTAACTTCTTCTAGTATCTTTATTCTTTTATTAGAGTTTTCTTTACATTATTGTTGCCAACTTTTCTACGTATTTCCCCATCATTAGGACTAATCTCTTATAAAATCCGCCTTCTAGCACAATTTGCAATATAATTATACACTCTCTTTGTCATTATCAAATCCAAAATTACTATTATTTCATCTTAATTGTAACTGACAATATTTTTTTCATTATAACTTGTAAGAAGAGAACAACTTTATATCATTGGTTTTACGCTTTTCAATCATTTTCTCGAAAATGACTAACGATTTTGATTAATTTCGTAATATTAATGTACAACTAACTATATGGTCTTAAATATCAGTTAAATCATATCATCATTAAAATAGTCTGACAGTGCTTAGGTGCCGAATTTCCAATATGGCTTCATCTAAAGTCACATAAATATGTTTAATTGAAATAATTAATCGTCTCCCATTGTAAGTTGTTTTAAAAATGTATAATATAAACTATTGAATAATAAACTAATGGAGAAAACATTTTCAACGTTGGATACAAATTTGTGGATATAAGAGTAGTGATATAGGTGTATAATATACTGTTGGAAAGCTAAAAAATTTAGAAAAAAATATTATCAAGCATATATAGTCGCTGAAGGAAATGGAGAGTTGAGAAAAACGCATAAACATAAGTGATTGCTGTAGTTCATAATTTCTACCTTCATATTATTTCATTGAAACTAAATGGAATTTTTTAAAATTTATTTCAAGTAAGGTGGTAAGTGAATGTGTTATGCGCGCAAGAGTTTTTTTTTTCATATTTTTATATTTATTCTTCTTCCGTTAGGAAACATAATGTTCTAATAATACAGTTGAATTTCAGACAGCATAAATAGATCTTGAATCACAGTTATAATTATCAGAAAAAAAATTATGATAATTTTTAAAAATATTCATGAGAAACTTTTTATAGGTAGGTAATTTAATTCGGAATCAATTTTTCATTTATAAATTTATTTTTATAACAAAGTATAACGTTATTTTCCAGATTTAATTTATACATATATTTAATTTCAGGGTGAAAATATACTCCGCTTGAATTAAGAAAGAACAAATCAGCGATTGTAACGTTGGGGTAAGTAGCGTAAATTAATACGAATTAATTTATAGTTATACTTGCACGTATACACTAATATATTATTATAAAAGAAATTAAAAAATCAAATTTATATAATTAAAAAATATTTATTTCAATACTTATAAAATAGATATTTAATTAAATCTATCTAAAATATCTAGAAATATCCTCTTGTACAAAGTAAAATGATTTACGAAATAAAACAAGCCATTTTAAGGGGCATTTCTGTACATTGCTTTACTGTGGAATTCTTCAGGTGGTTGACTTTACTGTGGATCTAGATCTGAGTTTTTCTTTAAATCATATTAGGCATGTTTTAGGGAAGAATTTGTCAGTCATTTAATACATACTATTTAAATATAGCCTGCAATTTTTGAAGTATTTATTCATGTAATTTATAAATTTTTGATACAATTATGTACATCAAATAACCAAGTGGCATTTCTGGGAATCGTCTTTTGTATGTTAAAAGATCAACATAAATTTAAGATCATTAAAATGTTTCTTACTTATGTGTAAATTACTCAGAGCTAGGGCAGATTTTTATTTCTTTTATTTTTCTCTTTTCCTTAATTTTTTTTATTCCATTATTCATTTGGTTTAGTTGTTTTATATTCCATTGTTCTCTTTTAGTTTTTTTTTTTTATAACTTAAGTTGGTTACAATTTGTGCTAATTTTTTTTTTTTAACTCATTTAATATTTTTGTAATTAGTACTATGCATTATAGAGTTATGTGTTTATAATTACTTTGATATATCAAGCTCTATTTTGTTTTGTTTTACCACCTGTGATTGAGATTTAGCCTGTTCGTGGATGCTGTTTATAAATAAATTTCAAAATTATTTATAAACTGCTTCCTCAAAGTAGTTTGATTTCCTTTTTGTAATTAATCGGTAATGAGCATACGTATTTTTTCTAGAAACATTTTTTTTTTTTTTAATTTAAATTTTGGATTTATAAAGTTTTTTAGTTGTTTATTTTAGACTAAATCGATAGATATTTAAAAAAATAATAATAAAAAAAATGCACTCAAGGATTGTGATATCATAAGTTTTCACTTAAATAAATAACTCTTATTTAAATTAGATTTTTGATCATGGTTTTGTTTCAGGATTGGTACATAATAGTAAAAAATGAGCTTTACACAAAAAAATTTATGAATGAACAATTGAAAAATTATCGTTAATCTCAAATCATTGATTTAATCGAGGAGAAAGCAATTTTTTGATTGCATCGAATTCGATAAATCCAAGACAGATTCTCCTGGAATCGTAATCCCGGGTAATGAACAGATCATTTCTTATCGTCGACGATTTAAAGGTAGTTTTCATTAGGGTCGAGTTCAATTTTACCTCCTATTCTATGAGCGACCAATATAGAAAAAGTCATTTAGTAATACGTATCAATTGTTTTGGAATTCCTTATCTATCTCCATCCGTAAAACCTTTTCCTTAACTTCATTCAAACATTAATTATTTCTCCACCTCCTTAACTATTAATCTTCTGCATTCATGTAAGAATTATCTGTATGTTTAGGTATTTTATTTAATGTTACTTAATAGTTATTAAATTTATTATTTATATTGGTATACACAGATATCCATTTACAACTTGTATATTTGCAATTATAACATATTCTTGCCTTTTATTTTATAATTCATATTAAACCAGACAAATTTTACTGGAATAGTGCATTTTTATTATTCTGATGGAACAAGATGTCCCAAAACAATTTTTTTAATTTTTATAAAGTCTTTATTTTTAATAAATCAAAGCAAGGCAAATATCACGAGTTACATTTATTGAATTACCCATTTAAATTACCCACAAGTCGCATACGGATAATTATGGATCGGTATTCTGTTAATATATATCATGTAAACAAATTAAATTTAAAAAAAAACATTAGAAAAAAAGTGAGAAAAAACCTACGCAACAAAATAAACAATACTTGCTACAATAAAAATAATAATGAATGAATGAAAATAATTGTACAATTTGAAACATAAAGAAGATCTTGATAAATAAATTTAAAAACAATACATCTATACATCTATGTATTGTTATAAAAATTATTATTAGTTGGTATCATGATAAAATATAAAATATATGATTATAATTTTCTTAAATACTTGTATATACTAAATGTTTCTAAGATTTTTAGTCTTCTAGTAATCTGTGCTGAGTCCGTTTGTGTTTGCATCTTCGTAGAGTCGATTTCTTATATGTTCCTATTGATTGGATTTTTGTATTTATCTATATGGCAATAGAGTGAAAAAACGATGGTATTATGGCCTTCATTGGTATTAGTACCAAAAATTTAAAAAAATATAATAAATAAGAATATAGCCGTAGGTGCATGACAAACTTCTAAAATTAAAAATAAAGATTAGTAAAATATACAAATATAATCATACAAAAAATAAATCCTTTCACTTCATATACCTTGTCATTACAGATACAATACATCGATAATCGGGTTATATAATCAATGCCGGATTATCCATATTATTCGGATTATGCATATTAGCCAGATTATCCATATATAGACATCGTAGGCAACAGCCAATGAGTCGCACACACTATATATTATTTTATTACACTTGTATTCGTTTATTTCATATATTTTTTTCATTCATTGCGACCGTTATGAGTGACAAATTTTTTACAGTGCTTCAACTTAAGAAAATCGTGTGACACTTTTGTAGATGGATTGTAAAGAAAAGAGTATTGAGAAAATAGACGAAACTACATTGTAAAGACATTCAGATAAATTTAGAAAACTTTGTGTTATTTTAATTACATTTATTAATTATTTTATTAATTATATTATATATTTAATATATATTAAAATTAATAGATGTCTTAATTACAGGAAATTTAATGTTATGAAAATATGATTTAATGTATGATAATTCTTTATTAGTGCGATTTTCTGACTGATAATGATGATTTTTTTAAAATTAAGTTAATGGAGAAATAAATCATTGTTATGATTTTATGTATTTGCGCGCATTGCAGAAATTCCATTACATTACAATCGTTATCATTGTCAATGAATGAACATGGTTTTGTTTTAATAAATGACTCAAATTGGTACTGATATATTAAAATTTGGTGGTGGTATACATTTTGATTGAATGTTAAGAACTAAATTTGATTTATTATTATAATATCTATATTGCAGTGAACATGGTCAGGGTGATGATCTTTTTGTAATATTGTTAATATAAAGTCTATAGTTTACATCCTCGTGTCTCTATTCTCGTCTATGCAATAAAACGTATTGAATCGAAAAGAGGAGAGAACCCCCGAGATTTGAATTCCCTCTGGACCTCTACATGGCTTAATTCGGCCCTGGATTGTCTGGAGCAGACAAATTACAGAATAATTCCATGGTAGCTAGCGTCTGATGGGATTGCGAACAGTTATTGGAAAAGGAATTTTTTCGTATATGAAGAATGGAGTATGCCGGTTTTCAGGAGAGAGATAATTCCAGGGAGTGGTGGAGGGAGTATTAAGGAATTTTGAAATGATTCGGAGCGCGTGCCTGTGTGATTGTATTTACCATTATTATAAGCGAACAATTTTGAGCTTCAGCATCATATGGGGTATTAATGATTCTAAACAAAAAATATCTGATGTGGACAACACTCCTTGTACGCCTATTAAACTATAAATCAGTGGCTCAAAAAGTGTTCCTGAATTTGGTTACTAGTTTCTGAAGATTGAAAAATCTCAAAAACGACACTTGGTATCGCGAGATCCGTATTATATGTCGTTTTCGTAACAAGTTCCCAAGAGATTTCCTCGTGTTCCGTGACAACATTAGAATTGTCAATGTCACTAGATAAAGCATTGGAAATCGACAGTTTCGACATTCTAAGTGGAAGAATCAACTTAACTTATATCATATTCTCCTGCTGCGGACTTTTTCAACTCACAAATGGGAAGGAAAACAATTATTTTACAATAAATTTTAGCACTTAAAACAAGTAATAAAAATGTTTAATTAAAGTGGAAAAAAATCGAGTTAGTAACCTTTATTACCGTACCATATTATCTCTGTATTTCATTTTAATATAATTTTTTATGTAAGTTAAGTTTTTTATGTAAAGTACTTAGTACTAGAATTTTAACCAAAATCAAGTATATTATTTATATTGATATAAAAGTCTTATTTACCAAATTTGAGATGTTTTATATTATATTTTAATTTAATTCTTGATGAAAGTTTATTATGTACTTCAACTAAAGTACAGCTTACGGTTTCCCAATTTAGACTATAATCTAGTATGTTATTAAAATAAATATATTAATTATAATTACTAAATTTGAGAAGTTTTGCATTATATTAAAATAAATTTTTTGATGGAAATCAATTATGACCTTCAAGTAAAGTACCACTTTTGGTGGTCATGAAGTGACCAAAAAAGAATTTTCAGAACTATATTTTACAGCAATCCTAAATACGAAATATCAACTTTCTACGGCTAACCGTTTTTGAGTTATGCGAGATATCTACGAACGTGTGTACAGTCATGACGAAACTAACCAAAACGGATTCAGGGATGGCCAAATGAATATTTCCGTTGAAATCTAAAAATGAAAATTTTCGCGATTACAATATTTCCTTTACTTCGTACAAGGAAGTAATATAGATCATACAAAACGGCGGTATTATAAAGATTTCATATATCATTATTACATTGTGAACAAAGGTCCTTGGCACATTTTATCTACCATTTGAAATTTTTGTCTTTATCCTTCTCAGTATTATTTTCTTGTTGCTGTATTTTAATAATACTATCATCTGATTACTCTAAAATCACTTTCTTGAAATTTTCCTAGTCTGAATAGAAGTCCAATATACTCTGCAAGGATTGCTTGTGTTCCTAATGGTCTTAAGATAGCCGGATACTGTTCATCCGGATTTAAGCTATTTCAAGCTCTGAAGATTATGTCCTCCAGAAGAGACTTTGCAGAGTAATAAGGGAGAGAATTGTCCAATTTCTGAGTCTCAATTGGCAAAAGATCTTTTGCAAAGAGGTAACGAAACGTTATTGGCTTGGTATTAGAACAATCGACGTTACTTCTAGTTAGACCTTCGGAGACATTCAGGTTTGCTTCTCTTTATTTCAGTTGAATCTGAACTAAGGATTTCAGTTTCTGTGAAGAGGAAAAAAAACGGTTATCGGTTAGTACGGTTATTTTACCTTCAATTAAAACTGATCGGTTTTAACTGATGCAAATAACCGATTTTTCGAAACACCGGTTATTTTAAATTAAATAACTTCCCATGATTTTTTTTTTTTTTTTTTTTATGACGTCACGAATAACAGTTACTGGAATTGCTACAAATAACTGGTAATAAGACCTTTAATTCACTCAGATCATTCCAATGAACAACTGTACCAAAATCCAGAACTATATTATTTTATTTTTTTCCTAATCGTTGATTTTTGGCTTTCGTTTCTTGGACTAACAACGATGTGCCCGTCGCCGATTTTGATCAAACTTTTCAAAGGGTCTATCCTTCAAATTTTTTTAAGAATCAAATAATCGGTCATAACCAGGAACCCTTCAAACGATTCCAACCAAATTTAGGGCATCGGCAAAGCTTCTTAAACTACGCGATTTGCTATAACCGTGGCCTTTCTACGTGTTTTAAAAAAAATGTTATTCGCAAAAAAATTTCAATTCTGTTATTTTAATGGTAATCCTCTTTTTTAACTCTGATCTTCTAAGATGATGCAATAATTTTTTATATGAATGGAAAGAAGAAACTCCTCTCTTTTGAACGAGTTCAAGAACGTCGAATCGGGCGAATTGAAGGTGAGATACAGATCTTCAAACCCAAACGTAATTTTGTGGCTTTCACAATCTTGAGCACTGTCGAACTGAAAAAAAATGTTTTTTTGTTTTCGATGTTATTGTTTGATTATTTTATGTTCTGAATCCAAATCCGACATCATTTTTGGTGTGAAACATATATAATCCTACTTGATAATTCAAACATATTTAAACATTTTTGTAATTTATTTGACCAAAAATCAATTATTTTATAATGTTTATATTTTTCCTTTAATGTACCTCAAAAAATAAATGTTTAGCTGGAAAAACCATATCGATATCATTTTTCAAACTCGAGGAATAAAATAAAGCATTTTCAACATGTTTTATTTTATTTTTTTCAGCTCCTAAGACCCATTGGCTAAAACGGTAGGATATAGGTTAACTTTTTTTCAATGTAGAATCACCCAAAAAATTTTGATCGAAATGGGCGACGGACACATCGTGCACTTCCTTGTAAGTTATAAAATACATAGAACTTCTTCATGTGCCACTGAATAAAAATATATTGGATAATACATAGAGTTAGAGGATGGAATAAAGAAAAATACGAATGTTACGTTTTTCTGCAAAATTTCAGAATTTTCACTTTAAGTTAAATTTACTCTAAGTTTTGAGTTGTTAAAAATATAATTGTAAACTATTGCAAACTACTCTTGAAGGAATTTCAATGCTTTACAACTTTCTTTCTCTTGTCTTTTTCGTATGACGAAGGACTGAAGAGTTTAGCTAGTCAAATAAGGCAAAAAACCTGAAGCAAAATATTTTTGTTTGGAATTCAAGTACGGATAACACAGAAACTATGTAAGATGGCGAAAAATTAAATAAAGTCAATCTAGTGGCATATTTTGTCAGCTTTAATTTTTTTACAGGCTAGTCGAATCGCTAGGACAGTTATTTTCCGAGATATAAGCGAAAAACCGAAGAAAAGGGACCTTCAATCTGTTTCTTCACTCCCCGCCCGCCTCTCACCGGCGGGGCGGGGACTTTTAACAGGATTAAGTGTGAAGGCAGGTGCTAAGGAAATTTGTGGGGTAGAAGGTGAAAATGTGGTGCATCGTAATACAGTATCATTTGGTTCAGGCGGTTCAATTATGGGAACAACAGTCTTTAAGATAATGCTGATCTGTGTTTGATCTGGTCCCAGGTGGCAGAGCTACTGACGTTTAGCTTTCCTTTGAACAAGTCGAAATAGCATATAGAGTTTTAAAAGTGATGTTTCAGCAAGACAATGTTCCTGCCCATCGTTCACTCTATCTACCTCTATCTATGATTCTCAGAAATGGATGGTGCATCTTACCCCACCCTCGTCACAGCCCTGACATTGCACTGTTTGGCTATGGTCTTTTACGGTAAATGGCACATTTCTTCAAAAGTTTGCCACTACAAAAAGAGCAGGAATGTCAAATCAGAATGTAAGGTGTTTTCCGCCTTTAAATCCAAGGACAACCAAATTCAACTTCTGGTAGAAAGATTGTTAAAGTAATTGGCAATGATTCTTTTTATTTTGAAGAATAATTTTAATGTGTAGATTTTATGGTGAAAATTAAAGAAAACTTATTCTATGCACAAAGACATTTGTAAGAACTTAGTAAATTGATTGACGAGATCAGGAGAGGGGTTTGGTTCAAATCCAGTCTGGGCAGCCTTTTTTCTTCGGAGAACAACATAATAAAGCTCGACCTTCTCACTTGGGCTCGAAAAGGTTGACAACCGTTCTTTCTGCTCTAGCTGGAGCGCATAACGACTTAAAACCAAATATACAAGTTGATTGACAATTTATATAGATTTTTCGAACATTTTTAATAATACATTATTGTCGTTACTGCCAGTACTGAATAGAAACTGTTTCGATATTTGATGTAAATTACGTCTATAGAATCCAGTCTTGAGAAAAGCTAATTATGTCAATAGACATCCTGGATATTCATAATAATAAATATAAAGACCTAAAAGTAGGTTTTATTTTAACAAAATAAGTGTTAAAGTTTTCTATATATCGAGAAGAAGAAGAAGAAGAAGAAGAAGAAGAAGAAGAAGAAGAAGAAGAAGAAGAAGAAGAAGAAGAAGAAGAAGAGTACCATAACTAGAAAATTTTTGTTTTTTCTTATTTGTGTTTGGAGAACTTCTAATCACGTATATTTCTTATTAAAAAAATGTCACATTTTTAGTTTCAATATTTAACGTATTTACAATTTAATTCATGATTAAAAGATCAAAAAATGAAGATTGACTTTTAAAAAAATAATGAGGTAATGTGAAAATTTCCAATTAGATGTTTTATCAGTGAGTGAGGGGTAGGGATAAATATAAATAGCCATACTTCAAACGCTTCTCCTGTAAAATTCTACTTTTTCGTATTGTGCCACTCTTCGAAATCGATGTTGTGAAGTACAAATGACGGCTATTGACGTACATTGTATGGAAACACGCCAAAACAAAAATACTTTATTCCCTATATATAATATTATAATATATAAAAGAATTATATTTAAAAATATTTGATTTGACGTCAATCATCGATTTCAGCGAGAGCATCAAAGGGCTATTTTATTTTTCTTTTATTAAAATATACGTGGCTTATATATGCATTTGTATTAAATTATCAAAGGCCTCCTTTTGGGCTTCTTATTAAAGGAATCAATAAATTGCTATTTCATAAAAATAATAATAATATTAAATTATTTAAAATTAAAATTGAATTTGTTTCTAAATCATATGATTCGGCATTACTAAACAGCAGTTTGAAACGTATGAATATTTTCTCTTTAGCACAGACAAGCCTGAATTTGTATTCGTGCCTCTTTAAACATTGTTATTTATATCTAAAAACCTTCGCCCTACTTGAGTTTAATGGATTCTCATTTTCTGCTGGGATTCGTTTTTTCTGCTAAGAACCCATCGTTATCTCTCTTATTTCTTATTCTAGTCTAATTTTTAAGTCTAAATCTATCTACTGTTTATCTCAATGTCCTTCAGCCGTATCCAATCTTCCTGTTTTGTTTTTTTAAATTCAGTAAAGATTGATTAAGACGAAAAAAGGAAATATTGGGATTCGAGAAAATATTTAGTTAGCCCACCCTATCCCTCCCGACACGTATAAAAACGCTGCAAATTATTACACAATTCTTTATTATTTCCAAATAGATATATTTCAAAAATATCTGGTGTGCCCATTCGCACGACTTTCTTTATTTATATTAGGCTAAGATGGTCAGAATATGTAGTCAGAATAGAGGGCGAAAGGGTGTAGCGGAAAATGTAAGAGGTGCACTTCAACGGAAAAAGGAAAGACCAAGAAGCTGGTGAAAATAGAGGATGGATTCAAGGCAGGATGAAGTAGAGAGAAATGCGAGGAATCTGGATGCCCGCGATTGAAAGATAGAAGCGCAGGACAGGAAGAATTGTAAAGCGATAATTAATGAGACCAAAGGTGACGAGCGGGGGAAAATTAGACTACAAAGTTCAATACGCTGTATCTCTGCTAATACCAGTCCGCTTTGATGACTATTTTTTTTCGTAGGGAATTTTACTACCTCCAGATCAAACATCAAAAACCAAATAAAAATTTTGGAAGGACGGATTTGTTTTTATTATATACTTAGAGGAGAGTTAAAAAACGGCCTCCATTTTGAAACGAAATGATGGATGGTAATGTTGAGTTACGGGTATCATCCTAAGTTGGCCTGTGACCGATATTTTTTATTAATCGATATTTGGATTCCACGTATCTTGAAATGTAAAACAACAATTTTGTTCATTCTTAATCATTGTTGAAAATAATTAACCAAAATCACTCTTGAGTAGACGTCATAGCGAATCATTGTCAAGTTTCGATTTTGTAAATAATGTATATGGTTGTTAACAAAGAAAATCGAAGGTAACCTCTCTAGAGGTGAACTCTTTGTCCGATAAAATAAATGAAGCAGAACGGATGTTCAACGTCACAAAGATGGTGCATATATTCTTAAAGAAGATGTGATGCATTATTGTTGCAAATAATATAATATTTCAGCTGAAATATATTTTTTAGGACCTCGTATCACGAAGCTCTACAAAATAATTCAGCTTCATATTATATGTCAATATTTCAAGCGACTAAGTTTCATAACTTAGATCATAGCTAGAGTAATTTAGAAAGAGAATAAGTATTTCCTAAAGACAGTGCATTATTTTGTAACGAGTTTTTCTTTATGGTCATTGAGGCTTTCTCGTTTCAGGATCAAAAAATTCAATTAAAAAAAAAAAATATTCTGAAACCGGTTATTTCCTGAAAATAGTAAAACCAGTCCCATAATATTCTGACCACTGGAAGTGATTTCAATTTTGCTTACGGGATAGGCGTTGTAAATTTCTGTGTTGATGATTTGCATGCTGAATAATGTTACCCTTATTAGTTCAGTCAATGTAAATTTATTATTTCTGAGATATTATGAGAAATATATTATTATTCAAAAGAAAGGGTCAATGGATAATAATATTTTACTATAACAAAGTGGTTTATTATCTAATTTTAATCATAAAAGAGATTTAAAAAGAACCGTCTGCATAACTTGGGCCGTTTCTTTCTTCTGAAAAGTAACGTTTTTTTTTTATTTTATAATCATCTCTTGTCTTTCAGAAACTATGAGACATATCCGCTTATGTTTTTTTAAATTTGTTTTGAATGATATTATCTTGAATTTTAGCGTAAAACATATTGACGTTTATCATAAATAACAATCATAAATTGGCAAAATGATCGGCTGATAATGTAAAAATATTTACTGTGAATTTCAGACTCTGCCGTTGTATATAAAAGTGAACAATTATTAACTTTTTTTTGCGCTGCGACATCAGAGGTATATAGAATATTTATAATATAAGAAAAAGGTACCTGAAAAAATATTTCTTAAAAATTATAAAACAATGCTCAATAACATGCTCCCTTTGAAAACGTGATTGTTTATTTTTTCAGGTAATTATGCTAATTCCTACGAAAATCAAAAAAAAAAAAAAAAAAAAATGAAGATTCATTAATGCTTATGAAGATATAAGAACTTTAAGGTCCGTTTTTTTATCTTTGAAACGATCGCAGCAGCCTTAAGTTTATTATCTTTAGAGATATTTAAAATATGTCTTTATTGAATAGTTCATGTTAAACATTAATTGTGTATTGGTCTCTTCTGTCACTCTTGGAGGGAATTTCAATCCGTATAATGAAAGAAATAAGTTTACTAACTGATATTAGCGCTCCTATTTCTCTCTGAGTTTCAATATACACAGTCGTATTTGTTTTCAAAGCTGAGAAGCTAATATCAACTTCAAAGATTGCTTTTAAAGGCCACATACATGAAATAGATATCAGAGATATTCCACACCGCTACGGAGCCAAATGATACGAGATCAAAGCAAAGACGCATAGAACATAGAATACATAAGATATGATAATTACGTCCGTAATTTTAATGATTTTTTAATTTAGTTGTAGATTTTCCAAGCCTATGGAAGTCTTTGTATTCTATTTTATTTCCCAGCAAGCTTTATTCTTTGCAAATGACTAACTAATGATTCCCAGATTTTCAAACATTAATTAAGCATTTAATTTCGCTTTTAAAGCTTGATATCTTTCTCGACAAAAGTGCCCATTCCATTATGGATACAGTAAATTAGAGTAAAAAATGATACCATTTTCTGTTTATTATCTTCAATAATGAACCCTTGAAATCGATCGAGAAGAAAAATATTTTGACCTCCTCCCCCCTCTTCTCAAAAGTACGTTGAATCCAAAAATCGAATAAAAATTAATCCGTACGTCAACGCCTATTTAATCCGGGACTGTTGGGCCGATTTTAATTCAGATTTCATACCAAAGAATTTTTTTTCAGATTTGGCACCGAAACTGCACATGGTATTAAAATTTCCTCAAGGATTTTATAAGTGAAAGGAATAAAAATATTTTTTCCGAGTCCTTGAAAAACCTCTACTTACTCCAGCATACTGGAGTACGAAAGCGGTGGCAAAAATTAATTAAGTTTAATCCCCAATTAAATTTTAGCGTTAGTATGTCAGATGGATACAGAAAAAATGGTGAGCCCCATCACCTAATAAATAATTAGATAGCAAAAAATTATAAAATAGCAGAAAAAATGTTGATGATAATAATATACGTTCTTAAAAAGCAAAGTTGGAGAAAAAGGAGAATTTTCAAGCAATGAAATCACCTATATATATATATATCGTTTTTTTTGTAGAGAAAAAAAATTAAATTAATTTAATTTAATTTTTAAATTAATAAAAAAATTTAATTATCATTCAAATGAGCATTCGTAAAACTTATACTTTGCGAGTTATGCGCAAATAAAATATTCTTTCCGTCATAACGTTTTCCTTTTTTTTCCCGGGTATGTTGTTCATGTATGGGTAGTTAAATGGCTTTAAGAAGAGGACTTTTGGCAAATATCATTAAAATCTTCTGAATCGTTTTAGCGTTAGACAGGAAAGAAATGGGTTTTCGGCTTTTGGGCAGCCGCTATATCGATATCAGTTAATTTTACCATCGCAAAAACATCAAGTAACCATGAAGAAGATATAGCTAAAATTTCAAAGCAATTGGTGAAAAACATTCGGAGAATTACGATTTTGAAAAAACGAACAATTACATTTTCCTTTATATAGATTATATGGTATAATTTACATCGAATTTGTAAAAATATAAGTCATTAATAAACACGAATTTTTAATCCAAAACATAATAAATTGTCCAATGTGGGACACATTTTGCGGCAGTTTTCGATATGGAACAAAATCTGGGATAATCCAAATGTGGGACGTCTAGTCACTTCACATTAGTAAGATGTATCCTGCTAGCGGTAAAGATGGCCATTCTTAGATTTGTTAGGATTCGTCTGAATCATCCAATTTGAATACCTCCTGTATTTTGCCGAAAGACCTACTGCAATATTGCATTAAAAAGAGGCAAGTTTTTGAGATTGCTCTAGATTAAAAGTCTATATAATTGTTCCAAGACAGCCCAAGCTATGATTCCAAGCAACTGGGAAATCCTAGTGATTGCCGCAATAAAAAAATTATTTTTTATTTATTTAATTTTAATGTTCCAAGAATTTTTATTATGAATATTCAATACCCGGCAGCTACTAGGCAGTATGTATGCCAATAAACAAGTCGTTTCGTTTTTTCTAGAAATTTTTTCAAAGAAAATGTTTAATAGAAATATTTATTACCGATCACCAAGGAAATTTTTTAAAATTACTAAACTTAAACATTATACCTGCTGTCATTGAGATGAAAATGGCTGAGTTTACTCTAGACTGTAATTATTATTAGAAGTAAACAACTTTCCCAATGTAATTATCATAAACTGCACTGAAATTAACCTTTTAAACATTAGGTTGTAAACATTGTTTCTGGGTTAAGTTTCACGGTTTCTGTGTAACACTAAAGATAAATAAATAATTATTACTTATCTGGATTTCGTTATGGATAATAACTCCAGATAAGTATAGCCGTGAGCATTTTCCTCACAGCTATTTAAATTTGAATAATATTTTTTATTGCTCCTACTGTCTGGCTCAAGAGTGCCCAACCTTTTCATAACGCGTCCAAAGGTGCTGCTTATTGAGGCGTACCACAACTCCTCTATAGCCTGCATCCTTCAAAGTAATTATTTCTACATAGTATAGGCACTTGTTTTTTTTTTTAATATTTGTTTTTCCAAAAGTAACATGATGAAATCATTTAATAACTACTGTTTATTCTATAACACTTTCATTCCTAATACGTGAATTATTTTATAATTTCTAATACGTTTCTCCATCTGGAATGGTATGACAGAAAAATTTTAGGACACTTTTGGTGTTATTTTTTAAAGGTTCATAGCTCCGCTTCTACATTTGCTAGAAAGAAAGAATTGATATCAATCAACAGAGAAAATGCGCTGTTAGAGATCGCAAAAAGAATTTTTGCATCTGAACTCAACGCGGTACTACAGCAAGCGAGTAAAGTTTACCAATATTCCAAGCGGCGATAAAAGAGATCATTCATCAGCAGGGTGTCCTATATTTTGATTGCGCGAAACAGATTAGTCATATTTTTCGCGAAAAAAACAATTATTGATTTGAATAAATATGTAGTGATTCTAGGCCTTTAAGACCCCGATGGTTTCAGGAAGACATATCCTCTGCCCGATTTGTTTTCATTTCTTTATAAATAATAAAATTAAAAATTAAAACTTATTGTCCAATCCCCAAACTCCACGCGTGACATACTGAGGGAATTCCTGCTTTATACAATTAGCCCTTTTAACGCCTACTAGTTGTTTGGAATCTGTCAGTTTTACTATTGTTCAGTTGGAGTAGCATAACCACTAAACTGAAGGCGCAGAGTGGG
Organism: Rhaphigaster nebulosa; assembly: GCA_948150685.1. NCBI lineage: Eukaryota > Metazoa > Arthropoda > Insecta > Hemiptera > Pentatomidae > Rhaphigaster > Rhaphigaster nebulosa. The sequence continues at coordinate 47,238,677 of OX411312.1, read as the reverse complement.
ACGAATAGCCCAATTCTCCGGACATGGAGAAACTTTTTTTTAAGTCATCGAACTCACAGCATCGATAAGCACTTAGGAATAAGAAAATATCGGGGACATTTTAGAGACATCGAGTGATAAATATTTGAATCAGCACTTTGATTCTTATTTTTTCATATTTTTTTATTTTAATCGTTCCCATAAGATTCACATATTTGATAACGTTGGTGTCTCTTATTAGCTTTTATTTGGGTATATTTGAACTGAGAAAAAATACGATTCAATTAAAATAATGCTGTATTAGTTTGTAAACCTTGGTGATTGTTAAAGTTCTGGATATTTAATCGTTACAAATAAATACCAAGTTATGCCGAAAAACGGACTTTATAGAGGTTCACTGGGGATATTTGGTTACACGAATGCGTAAGAATTACATCCTAATTCGTCCAATTTTTTTCGCTGTATTATTACAGCAAATAATGATAGATTGTAACCCGGAAAGGAAAATTAGATTGAGGAAAGGAAATTGAGAGGAGAAAAGTTATTGCTAACTGATGTTACTTTGGGCTAGGAAGGCATTTGAGGAGTAAATATCTGACAAGGACAACAAAATTACGGTTGTGTAAGACATTGATCAGACCACGGTTTGACGGTTCTGGCTTACGGTCTAAGAAGTAAAAATCTGACCCCCCTTCAAAATCATGGAATCTTGTTTTAAAATTTCTATAATAAGGATAGTAATTTGATTTTTTTTTTAAATAACATAATTTTGAATAAAAAATGGAAAAATCTACTGGCTGGCCACATGTCGATTCCAAACCCTCAGCGTGTCACATTGTGGCACACGTACCTCAGTTTGGGCACCTCTGATCTAAGTGGAAATTAGGTTCATACTGAGAGAATAATGGTTTAAAGGGTCATTCGCTTAAAGTTATTTCTAACAAATTGGCATGCCTCTTACGAGTTAAGGTCGGCGAAATAAAATAATATATAAAATAAACATCCAAGCATCAATCAGTTCTAATTTTTATTTTACGGTTGTATGCATTAATAAAGTTTTTATTTTTTCACATATTTGTAGTATTTAAAACTTATTATAGCATAAACATAATTGCTTATATGTTTTTAATATGATTAAGTGCGTGATTAATTAAAATCCCAAATTAAATTAATTAAAAAAATTGGGCCAACTCCTAATAAAATGACGAACTCTTTAAGAACGAAATGATTTTAGAGGTAATGGAATTAGATAGATTCGAACAAGAAACTGGGCAAGAGAACCCACAGTATCTTAAACCGAAAAGAACTTAAGAGTATATCTGTATTACTTGACAGGCTTCTTTAACAAACAAACTAACTCTGTAAAAATGTTTACTAACACCTTTATGGACTTACGGAAAGAACTGTAAGGCTCTACTGAAGTCAACTTCCAAGGAATACAGTCTTTAAAGTCGAAGGTATTGCGTAATATAGAAGCGCCATCACAAATGATTTACGCCCTACAAAAGACATATAACTCCAAACAATTTCAAGCATTACCAAAGAATATTAAAGTAACTTCCACCAAAGTCTGGCTTACAACACAAATCCTCTAACAGAAACATTAAAAAGTTTCAAGAACTAATACTGCTTCATGAAAGATTAATTAATAATGATGAGATGAGACGCTGCCTAAGCTGATAATACAAATTTGCTTGTTTCAAAACAATAATGTGAAACTTTATTTTTGTTGTTATTAAATACATAATTAAGAGGCCTTTAGAATTAAATCCCGCTGAAACCAGTTTTCAACTGTTTTCATGGTAATCGTAAATCTATGAATAATGGAAATATGAATAACTTATAAATTATAATATCCTGTTGGTACTTGAATCATTATTCATATATTTACGATTCTCTTGGAAAACTGGATTTAGCAGGATTTGATTCTAAAGGTAAAAGCCTCAATTGTTTTATGAGCGGTATGAATGTGTAAATCCTTCAATTTTTTTTTCTCTATATCTATGTAGATAGGAGAATATCCCTATCACTTCTTTTCACAAAGGTAGAAAATAATATTAAAATATAAAAAAAGGCATTCAAAATATTGAAGGTTTATTATAAACAATTTCAGAAGAAACTGCGGTTTCAAATACTGTCTATTTGTTTAAATTAATTTTTTAGAATACATTTTAGATATGAAAAATTTATTGGTAAATTCAAATTATAAAAATAAAGTAAAATTATTAGTTTAATTTATTGGTAAAATTAAAATTTCAAGATTATTCTTTCAAGCCTTGGTCTGTATTACCTCGACCTCCTGTTTATTTATTTACGTTTTTTATGTACTTTCTTTTTTTAACCATTTTTTCGGACTTTCGAGAGAAAAAATTAATTAGTGGAACAGTTTAAGGAGGAACTTTTTAAAACAATACAGAATACATAATTAATATATTTTCTCTATTGTTTTAAAAATGATCACTACCATGGATGGCACACATTACGAATTGATTTAGTCCTTCCCCATACTGAGCCAGAAAAATGATATGATCTCAGAGTTCGAGGAAAGAATTCATGGCAAAATTCGCGCAAAAGAATAAGTGATTTCTTTTATTTTTATATTTATAAGAATTAAATAAATAACTATACAAACCAGTTACATACCCAAACAAAACTAAAATAAAAATGCTATAGACGGACAAGATCAGTTTTAATTCACCCAAGTTATCGTAATTCAATTGATCATAACTCCCCACCCCACGAGCTTTCTTTCCTAAATTCTTTGCACTACCTTGGTTCGATAGAATTCTACAGCCTAGCTCGACATTTTATCTTCCTTCCTTATCTAGTATCTGGATGCTAGACCTACCTAGCACTGCATTTTACAAAAATTGTAAAAAATGTAAATCATTGAAATATACTTTATAATAAATTAAAATATATAATCAATATAATAGTTATTTATAATATAGATTAGGGTAAAATATACATATGCGAAACATCCTAAAAATTAGAAACAAGGGTTTCACGACAGATTTCTAATAGTAAACAAATTTTCCAAGTAAAAAAAAATAGCAAACGTTTAGGTACATACTACGCCAACATCATAAATAATATTAAACTAAAATGATAATATTTAATAATAGTAACAAAGAAATGTTATTTTATGTAAGAATATTGACTAATGGTTGGTTGCAAAAATTAAAATATATATAAGCATTGTTATGTTTAAAATTTTAAATAAAAAAACAAATTTAGAATAACCAGTAAAATTATTAAGAGGATATATTCCAAATGTTAATTTTTGTGGCTTATTATTTTCAATGATAGACCATTGTAATCGGCCAAGGAAAAAACAAATTTAAATCCCCCTCAAATACGTAGAATCCAAATATCGAATAAAAATAAAAAATTCGTCCGTCCGCTGTCCGCGGCTTTTCTCCGAGACTAATGAACCGATTTTCTTGGTATTCGGCACCAGAGTCACAGGTCACCCCTGGATGATCCGCGGTACTCGACATTACTACCATCTGTCTGTTTGTTTCAAAATGGTGGCCGATTAGAGATTTTATAAGTCCATAACTCGGCCATTTATAAAGATAGTGAGTAAATGTAAGGTTTTTTGGAATCAGCATACCAAGGGATTAAAAAAAAAAATGCAAACACATAAAATCAATATAAAAGCTTTTAGTTTATTATTTACAATAATTGACCTTGACGTACAAGATGCAGAATCCAAATATCGAATAAAAATAAATCCGTCCATCAAAATTTTTTGTCAATTTTTTTTTTTAATTTCCTACAAAAACAAAGAAAAACCTATCATTTAAATCGGACCAGTATTAGCTGAGAAATAGCTTAATGAACATCGTTGAATAATTATCCGGCGCGGCTGGTCATCGTGGCCCTAGGATTCGCATCTCTCTACTTCATCCTTCCTTGAATTTTTTCTGCACTTCCTTTAGCTTCTTGGCCTTTCCTTTTTCTTTTCCCACTGAAATGCACATCCAATATTTTCCTCTGTACCATTTTACCATCTGATTGTATGTCCTAACCATCTCAGCCGACTTGCATTGGCACAGTTTCTTCTTAACATTCCCAGTTCGGCATTCTCATGGCGATCAGCTAGGGGCAAGCTTCAAATTTCTGCTCCTTAGGCGCCTGCTGCTTTATTTCTTTGCTTAACCTGGTAGATATCTTTTATAAAGTATTCTCCACATGTTTCTTATACCAAATACTCATTTGAAAGTATTCGGCTGAATCAAATTCAGCGTTAAATGATCGGAGAATTGATTATATTACTGGTAACTGACGTGTGTGAATACTTCATGACAGTTCAATACTAGGAACCATTACAGTCCTTTCGGGCTGTCAACCGCTGTCAAGCGACTGTCACTTATCTAAAACATTGAAAGGGAAACTAAATTTTGTATTCAAAATGCATTTTACATTAGTCTTAAGTTGATTTGCCTTTATTAAAGTTACCTATCAATTCTACCAGTAATCAATTAGGCCATAGAATCTCATAACTTGCCTGATGCGCGGCCAAGCGTATTGAGATGACGCATTGAGGGTTCTAGACCGTCTGATAGCAGAAAATTTTTTGTTATATCAGCATTGGATCAAGACGGGGGTCGGTGAGCACCCAACCTCCATATAGCGGTTGCCTGGATTTTCGGACCATGGGCCCTGGACATTGGGTTAGAGAAAAAATTGTATGCTACCCACTTCACCTCCTTGTCTAACTGCATGACAAGAAACTCTTCATGGTTTACAGTGATAAACATACTTCTTTTTATTTTTATATAAATGAAAAAGATAACGCTTATTTAACGCTTTATTGTAAAAAAATAATTTTACGACTGCGTCTAAGGTTCAGTATTTGACAAGGAAGTAATTTTATTTGAGTAACGTTTATACAAAGAAGAAAACTGCCAAGGATCACGCTCAGCCGCCAAGTTTTACCCCAAACGCATCGAAGGATCAGATATTAAGTTCATAGAGGATGGATATGCCCCAGGAGGATCTTCTGACTCCAATATCTATCCATGTCTGATATAAAAGAATAAATAAATTATTTCTCACAATTGGTGTCACACCCGATTTAAGAGACCAGTGGCTTGCCCCCTGAAGTTCCCGAATGTTTCAGAGTGAACGAAATCGTAAAAGAAATAAATGAGCTTTGTATACTATTCGCTTCTTGGTCATTATTTTCAGTGGTGAAAAAAAATGAGCTCTCCCGTGAAAAATTTAGGTTTTGCATTTCAAAAATATTTGCAGAATCCTAAAATATAATAAAAATAAACCGTCCGTCTGCGGCTTTTCCCTGAAACTGATGTTTTTCAAATTTATGGCGGCCGATTAGAGCTTCATACGCCCATATTTCGGGTATTTATGAAGACACAGGAAAAATATAAATTGTTTTGAAATCATTATACCAAAGCAAAAAAAAAAAAAAAAAGTAACACTTCTCTATGTATTTTGAAATAATAAACCATTGAGCAATAATTTGCAGCGTTGTATTTTGTTTTTTAATCCGCACCAGATTATTCTCTGCTAATAAAATTGACATTTTTTCCACGACATTCTAATCTTGTTGTGTGAAGAGTGTGTTGTTAATATCACTAAACCATATTAATAAGTAACGTCGTCATAAATAAATAACAGTGACTCCTCTGCAAAATCCTCAGCTGAAAATGTATATAAAAGAAGAGATTCTCTTTGAGCTTGATTCCCATCTCTTGAATATGGCATTAAGCTAATAAGGCTTGAGCTATGCCAAATTCTCTATGACGAGAGCGCACTTGCAAATGATTCTCAAATCTTCGAAGCTTAAAATTAGTAAAACCATTATAATCGTTCTACCCAAAATTCTCTCTCTCTGGGAATTCTCTCTATACTCCATTTAATTGCTCTGAGGTAATTGTGTTACAACATGTGCTTGAAATCCACCTTGATGTAATGTTGCGTACACTATGGTCAATAACAATTTGATGATCTTCCATTTTCTATGGACCACCTTAAACTACTGAATATAGATATATTTTTTTTAATGGGATATGTAAGCGTTGATGCAGGATCATGAAGAACGCAAAGATTTTTTAGGTAAAATTTTGTTGGACAATTTTTTTGGAAGGGAGGAGGGGATTTTAATAAGAAGAAAACAAGTGATAAACTGTTAAATCGCCAAATACGTAGTAATGCTTTATAATTTATTTTCGTCAATTGATTTATTTTTCGTTACTTGTTATTTTTTTGCATTAGTATTACTCAAAATACAAACCTTGAGTTGGTGGGAATGAAAATCACGTTTTTTCACACACTTTGGTGGGAGGAGAGCGAATATATATCTCTGGCCTTCCCCATGCATACTCGACTTTCTAGGACGGATTTATCGACAATTAAAGTCTAGTCCATTCTATAACGCTACCTCAAGCAAATTAAAAACATTAGCATTTTTTTTTTTCAATAGTGTATTATCTGACCTATCTCTACTCGTTATGATTTAATAACTAGTTAGGATCTATCGAAGCCTGTATCAACCTTGAAACTATTTTTGAAATAGGGACCTTAGAAGGATCTCTTTCCTCTCCATAGCTAGTTTTATTTTTAAGACGTTACAATCTATGCATAAATTCTCTAGTATATTTATGGAATGTTATCAATATCTTATATCGACACTATGAATATACATAATTATATGGCTACTATTTTAGATTGTCACAATGGAGCCAATTCAAATCCAGATGAGCATGAATTATTTGCTTATTTTTATGCTTCTGAACTAGCACGAATCCGATATTTATCGGATATATGAAACGATATACGAAGATCTGTTTATTTAAGGATTTAGTGTTTAATCAGGCCTTTAATAGTTGTTTGTTTATTTACTTTATGATCACCTGAGTCCTTCAAATTTCAATTTTATTCTGCCCAATTGATGTCGGTGACCTTTTATTAGTTAAACTATTATAGATAACTCAACTCAAGGTAAGTGTTATAAAATAGAATCTTTTCTCATAATCTTTTTAGACAAGAAGATTCCTACCTGTTCCCATGGCCTTTATTTCAAAATTAGAAGAAAGTAGGTGTCATAGTAATAGAACGTAAAAAAAAAGTTGCACAAACTTCCACGTTTTGCGAAAATTTCATTTCTTGTTCTAATGGCGAATATTCAGTTTCATGCTTGCAGTAAACTCCAAATAAAGATGAGAATCTTAAGGAAATTTGAAGAAGAGTTATTTAAGGAAATATTCACGACCTGACAAACTAAACAACCATTTCATCCGACCCGCTAATCCGTTCACTTCGGATATTAACCCAAAAAATAATATTACAAATTTTTGTAAGATTTCGAAATATTAGAACAGCGAAATATTTTATCTCAGGCTGAAAATGATTGTTCAATTAGTTCATCGGTGGTTGAAAATTATTTTTTTTCTTTTGTAATTTACTGTTGAACAATTTAAGTTAAACCATTTATTATTAAAAGAATGTTACCCTCTTAGTATAAATAGATTTTTCATTTCCTTAACTAACAATATTCCATATCCCAGAACAAAGAAGGTTTTTGCCAATAAGATTCGAACTATGCTACAAAATTCAAAAATAACTGCTTAAGATGTGTTTATAGTTTTTATTATTAACTTTCGCGGATTCAGTACGTTTCACAAAACATACGAATGGTTAGTTCCAGAATTTTGGCCAGGAATATGTATTTTTACCGCACTGTGCGTCATAGGATTAATCTTTTGAGATTTGGAGTATCAAATCCTAAGCCATATATATATATATATATATATATATATATATATATATATATATATATATATATATATATAAAAGAATTTTTTTTTTTTTTTTTTTGGTAGAGGTATTAGCGAATTATGGTTCAGGATTTTATTTTGGTTTGACAAAATATTTGAATGTTGTGATTTATATTATTTATAAGTATAAATAATAAATACTTAACCGTATTTAAGTTACCTGCCGTTTAAATCAATTATTACACTTTATAAACTTAAAGTTTATTTATACGATAAATATAAACTGCTAGTAAGGTTCAGAAATATATTAATACTAGGTTTGAAACGCCGAAAAAGCGAAGTAAACTTTCAGAGCTATAAATTTCAACTTGATTGAGATTTAGCTGCTGTAGGGTACAACAGGCGTGAGGACAGGTTTTATTTCTCGGCCTTCGAATTTTTCAGTAGATAATTCCATGTTACATGAAATATGTAAATTTTGTTCGATAAACCTGCACAGGCTTTTTATTATAAGATAAGCATTTTTTTATATATATATATCAAACGACTTCAATAAGGGCTATTTAAATTAATTAAAACTACCTCCATCAACTATTTTTTTTAGTCTACTGACGATCTAATTTATGCAAATGAGAGCTTACAAGCAAACAATTTATTTGCGAATTTTTATTCATAAACTATTTCACTATTCTTGAGTATTTTTTTTATTTACGGATAAATAGGTATTTTTTCATATTTTTCATGACAAATTTGCTTTCCTTTGCTAAACTTATATGTTTTATATCCTATACTATACATCGTAATCTTTGATTGAGTAATGTTTCTTTGGATTATCACATTTTATTTCTAGACGCACACTGCTCTTTATTGTGTAATATTATAAAATATCATTACTATGAGCACAACAGCTCGGCACTACTAACTGGAACTTCTGTTTTTTGGATTCAAGTTGTTATGTTTCTGGCAGTAATATCTTATGTATGCATTTTTCAACTCAAATTTCCTTGGAAGTATCGTTTTATTTTTTCATTTATTTTGTTTCATTATATTTTTTTTTAAACCACTTCGTCTCTTCATCTATCTTGATAACAATGACACTCATTTATTTTTTAAAAATTGTTAATTACTGTAACTAAAATTCATCAATTAATTAATCAATTACAGTAGCTAAATTGGCACTTCATGTACTTTTATATGAGAATAATTTTTTTTTTTCATATTCCTAGTTTGAATTATATTTAGCATTAAAATGTATCCGATATCATTGTTGCACCCTGTACACGTATGAATAATATTGACGTCGTTTTTTAAAAAGGCTCAAGCACCAAAAATTCGTAATTTAGATTTCAATTTATTATGGGACGTAAACACCATCTTTATCGATTCCTGATTCTCAGTTGTCAATCTGGTCTTAACCAGAACTATATTGTTATTTTAATGGTTTTTCCATCTAAATAAACTCCATCTGTATACAATAAAAAATAAAATTTTAAAAATATATATTTTCATTTGGGGAAAAATGTTTTCATATATTTACTGTAAAGTTTACTAACTGGCACTTATGCCTTTTTCAGAAAACGATTTCGACTTTGTTTTGATTTTACGAGTCTAATATTCAGCTGGGTTTTTTTTTTTATAAATTAGTACAATTTTTCATTACACTGTACACCAATTGTAGACTAAATTACCTTAATTGATCTAAAACACGACCAGTTGTTTTGAGTTAAAAATTTAAAAATTCTTGGAGACCTACCTCGGAAATTCTACTCTCCCGTTTTTTTACCACCCTATGTATAATATATAATAGAAAGTTTGTGAATTTAACAAAGAAAGCATGATATGCCAAAAAAAAAGTATCTATTACAATATCTAATGTGGACAACACATGACGTCCTTGTACGCCTATTAAACAATAAATCGGTGGCTCAAAAAGTGATCCTAAATTTGGTTACTGGTTTCCGAAGATTGCAGTAAAAACGACACACGGCGTCGCGACATCCATCTATTGACACACACACACAAACAAGCTCTTGTTTCTGGAGGTCTCATTCTGTTATTAAATGTCGTTTTCTTTCAGCAGGTTACAAATTCTCAAGAGATTTCTTCGTGTTCCGTGACAACGTTAGAATTGTCAATGTCACTAGATAAAGCATTGGAAATCGACAGTTTCGATATTCTAAGTGGAAGAATCAACTTAACTTATATCTTATTCTCTTGCTGCAGACTTGCCACTATCACTATAATAAATCTTTATTCACAAAAAAAAATCATTAATTTATTATTCCCCATTCAGAATAACATATAAAAGAAATGTATTCGTTATTTTAAGTCGTTATTCTAAATAAATTTGCTCAAGCCTCGCTAGTATAGTTGTAAATACGAAAATTGTCAAGTTGCCACTGATATTGACTGAGGGCATGTAACCGGTTATTTACTTTGGCAGTGAATCTTGCCTTCCAGTATGTCCGAAAATTTCTTGTCGGGAGCCACCATCACTCACTGTCATTCCATTCATTTAGTTTATTAGAGAGGGCATCAACTTGATTATCTTTCTTCCACACTTGCCGTGAAATAAATAGCTTTCGGCACTTGACTGGACCCAAGCCCTCAAGAAACTGAAGGTCACAGTGACAATAATGCGACACTTATTACATTAAAATAATTGTTTATACAAATTAATAGTTTAGAAATAGGAAATAATCTTTAATTGGTTCGTCCAGTGGTCGAAATTCGACCAAAAATGCAACATTACATAAATTTTGTGATTTATTTATACAATTAAAATGAGCAGAAAACATTTTGTTATGCTATTGTTTGAATTTTAATTTAAATTAAAAAATATAATTAACCAAAGTCTTTCCAGGAAAGCAAAGCTCAACAATGTATGACAGTGAGACGTGGACTCTGACAAAGGAAAACAGATGAGCTCTTCTGGTCTGGGAAAGAAGAGTCCGGAGAAAGATCTTTGGACCCGTCAAAGAAGAGCACAAGTGGAGAATCAGAAGCGATGCTGAACTAATTCTCTGTGCTATTAAGAAGAGCAGACTAAGATGACTGGGGTCCTGCAGTCTGCCTAAAATGATGCTGGATGTTACACCGGGAGAAAAAAGGAAATGGGGAAGGACCCAGGCGTCGGCGGATTGATGACCTGGAAGACGACTTGAGAAGGATGGAGATAGGAAATTGGAGGAGCCTCGCTGGAGACCGCGAGTAATGGGGAAGAATGGCGACAGTCTCGTGAGAGTGATCCATATACGTTTTAAGCCTGAGATCTTGTTTCCAAAAAGTGGTTTGAGGAATGCAAGATGATAAGATTAAGAATACAGGAAGGTTTTTGGCTCAAAAAATTCGAATAGAAAGGAACAAAGAATGTTTTGCCGTCGAAAATGATGACAAATCTACCCTTGATCGGATAGCTACGTGCCGTACTTAATCTTGCACTTCTTCTAAAGATATCTTTTCTAGATCCAGTTATTTAATGATGTTACAACCATCATAGGAATCGAACCATTAAGAATACCAATATTTGCTTTGTTGAAGAACTCTATATCGTTTCCTTAATATTAATATTAATATTAATTTGCCAATTAATATTATTATCATTGCACCATTAGGTATGAAACTTAATAATTTAAATCCAGTCATAAGAGAGGTTCTTTTTTAAAATGATTAATATGCATGAATCACCCCTCCCTCACTACTTATTTAAACTTCAGTTGTAGAATCACACTTTGGTTTGTAGGTAAAGCCGAAACCTCAGAACCGTACAAATGTGCCTGATTGTGTTTATTTACACGAATTTTGCCATTTATTGAAATGCTGTAGCGTTTGTCAAATAAACATTGAAGTGGTTGTAATAAATAAAGATAAAAAAAATTATTATTCAGAAAGGAAAGTTGTCATTGTTTGGTGAAATTAAACAGAAAGACAAAGCTACACAAGATTCAGCAAAACTGACTGAGATGAAATTTTGGCTTTCTGAAGTCAAATAAACGTACGTGTTTTGACGACGGCAGTGTTATTCGCTCTGGTAAAATTTGGGCTGTAGAAGTAACATTTATGCATAGGTCCTTTCTTTCCCTTCATTATGTATTCCGTACGTTCGTGTAGGTTTTTTTCCTTTACTATTCATCGCTTTACGAACATGCGAAAAGATATTTCAAGGCTTGAGGAATAAGCAAATCGTTGCATAAAGAAAAGATCCGGTCGAACATTAGGGAAATGAATAGATTCATATTCCCTTCGGATATAGCTGGATTTCTTTTTTCTAAATAGATTTTTTTACCGAAACGATTTCAGCTTCGAACTCTCGAGAGAAAACAATACAATTCAGGAAGTGGTCATTGATTGAACAGAATTTGTTAGTGTTCATTTTTTTTTTTCATTCTTCGGGAATGAATGCTCGCAAAAATAATCAAATGAAGATTTAAAATCAGTTTGATGTTTTAAAAAGTTTTTTTTTTTAATTTTTATGTTCTTTAATAGATTATATCATCTTCGAATAATAAACTGTTTAATGATATATAGTATACTTTTTACTAATAAGACATCATACTTGATTTGCATAATAAATAATGCTGTTAATAAGGTTAAATTAATTTATAATTTTTTATATTTATGATCAAGTTAAACACCAACTAAAAATTAATAATACTAAGAAAAAGCTCAGCGAAACCAAGAGGTTCTATGCCGATATACTAACAGTTCTAGCCTCCACAGAATTTCATCAAAACCCAAATCATCAAGGTCGGACCGCACTCAATCCTCCCATCTACGTTTCGGTCGTCCCTATGACGCTTGATTAGCGCTGATTATTATTTCAGCGATTCGTTCGTTATCCATCCCGGCGATTTTACACGCCCACTTCATTCGTCTCGTTGTTATCACCACTATTATTTTTACAAGTTGCAGTCAATAATTTCTTCGGCTGGCTCACCCTTTCTCCGTCCGAATTTTCTATGCAATTCTTTATTTTATAAACCTTAAGGCTGTTACGAACAATTAAAATTATTATAAAATAATAAACATGTACACCAGTAATTAAATAGTTCATTCAAGTCTTATATAAGACGAAAGAGAGAATTGATTATCGTACTGGGTAACGACTATTATAGGCCAACTGAGAAGTATTTTTAATGACAATTTTATAATAGAAATACGACACGACATTAAAGTCAAGTCTCCCAGAATTCTTCGAAGTTTTGATGCCAAGGCCTCTTAAATCTTTTCATTATTTACGACTCTCGACAACTACTGTATACTAAGTTTCATCGAAGAAAATGAAGGATCTTTATAAATAGGGAACAGTTTTATAGTTTTTACTTCTTTATAGAATAGAACAGTTTTTTATAATATAATAGTTTATTTATTAAAAACATAACAATTCGGTCCGACCAGATAGTAACATCTATCGGTCGGTGTCAGAAATATCCTATATACAATTACACAACTAAAATACAGTATTTTTTTTTTTGTTTTTTAAACAACGTAAATTAGTCGGGTGTCGAAGAGGCTGCAACGTTAAGAATATTTATACAATTTGAAAATTAATGCCGAAATTATGAACATGGAGGTGTTAAGATAAATTACAACTAATAATAATTTTGCATAATTATTACAGAATATACTTAATTAATTATGTGAAAAGAATAATAATTTAAAACAATACATAACTAATGAGGCACTATCAATATACTTTGGAATAACATAATTACATACAGAAAAAAACAAAACAACAATAAATTAAATAATAAAAGTAATGTATAGTAAATTAGTGGATTTAAAAAAAATATTTTTAATAGAAAAACAAGATATAAAGAATAAGATAAGATATAAAAACAGATGTAAAAAATAAGATTAGAAAAATAGAATACGATAATAATAATAATATTAGTAATACTGGACATAATAATACAACATACTACATAAGACACAAGGAATAATAATTTCAAAATGTATCTTGCTAGAAAATTAGAATATAATATAACTAAAGAATTATGTATATCTATGTGGTATATTGCTTGATTGGAATTTAACGAAAGCAAAATTATTAATGTAGGGAAAGAGAAAAGTTATAGTTAGATATCTCATCAATACATTTAGTGGTTATGATGGTTAATAAAGAAATAAGAAAGTACCCAAACTAAGATATCTTTTTTAGTTTTCTTTGTGGCTGATATATTTAGTAGTAGCTCTGATATAAGGTTGAACAGATATGGTATCATATATTTTAAAGTGCATTTCCCGAATCTGTTGTTAAATGATGATTCAATATACTTAGTTGTTTTTTTTCTCCTTTCATTGAGTAAATAACTAAGTAGTTATTTAACTTAATGTAGTTATTAAAGTTAATTTCTAAGTAAATTCTTGATTATAATTTGTTTTTGTAGGTTTTTGCTTATAGGCGTCAAACTCTTAGATCACCAACGCCTATGGTTCGTTTGATATATGTTTTATTATGAACATATTTGGTCAATATTATAAAAAAAGAATAATTTATGATAAAAAATAAATAATGAAAAAAAAAGAAGAAAAAAACTTTCAAAGTGCTATAATATTATAATTTAGATAAAAGGTGATATGCTTTCAAAAACTTAATTACCAATGTTACTGAAATTCTATTCTATTTCTTGTTGGGAAATAATGAGTGCATTCCTTAAGAATATGTGTAACCGTTGGAATGGAATTACATTATTGGCATGATGGAGGTTGTAGATCCCTGATAAGGTGTGATTATAATATTATAAACGTAGAATGTGTATTTATACGATCATAAAATTGTACGTATTTGTGATGTTATGTAAATATTATTAATAATACATAAAAGTAAGTTTCTGAACTCATCGATGGCATCGTGAATCCATTAGAATGTCTCTGAACTCATCGATGGAAACCATCAGGCCTTAATTCAACAATTAAATCACTGATGATCCATCTATTCCATCGGTTGTTTGGTTAGATGGATTGATGGATATAACCTCTTTGCAACCTCCATGTACAACAACAACTGATCTCGTACAGTATTTCGTCTTGAAACGTAATCTTTCGTGCGGATGAAAGTACAAGCAGTGGTTCTTCTTCCGAGTGCCTGAGTTGTAGTGGAGAAGAGGAAGTTGATCCGGAGCGCATGCAATTTAAAAAAAACACGTGGCAAATATTGTACCGGCCTGCTCATACGACGATTTTGAAACACATTTCCCCTTCTTCCGTAGAGGTGATTATCAATTATTGAATGTTATTTTTAATTGTAAGTGCACAAAAAGAGAAAAAAAAATGTAAACTATATTCTTGAATAAAATTGTCTATAAAGTTTATCTATCGGATCTGTTAACACAAACAGGCTATCTCTAACCTCAAACTTCATCGCTGTCCATCCCTAATGGATTCAATCGGTTGTTGGATCCCATCGATGGAATAAGTGTTGAGTTCAGAAACTTAGCCCATGTATTTTTACGTAACTAAAAATTAAGAATCATATTGCTAAGACCTTGCGAAGTCCGGGAAAAGGATATCAAAAAGAATTGCCGCCCACAATAACTGTCCGTTACCAATTTATTCTAGCCAGAGTGAGAAGGCAGAATATATTCCGTAGGTCCTCCAGAAAATAAAAGTCAACTAGTCCAGGCTGGATTCGAACCGGCGCTGAATCTGCCTCGATAAGCTCGGCTACCAAGTTCTTAATAATGATTTGTTTGATATCGTATAATTATTCATTATTAATTAATTAACTATTCATTATTAATTTTGGTGAATTTTATATACAGTACATTTTATTTCAAATCGTTTTCATTCTTCTTTTTTGAATCACTCATAAGCTCCGATATACATTGTTTGTTTGATGGATAAATTATTTGGCTTCATGCACTATTTTAAAAATACTTAAGGTGGCTCTGTTCAATAAATTTGCATAGCTGGGCTAGATTCTCATTTGCATTTCAACAACGAACGTTCCAGCTTTCCTTCTCTTCTCTGCACTTTAATTTGTTGTTATACGGGGCAGGGAGTGATGATGAGAGGGAGAACTGATTTGGGATTCTCGAGGAATGCTCCATATTTTTCTCTTTGCCTTAGCTTTCTCTAAAACAAACTTCATTAACGAGATGGATGAGGCTAGAAGAGAATTTTAATACCTGCAGCAAACTTGATTTTCAAGAATTATGGAAATAGAAAATGATATTGCCAAACTAGATTTCTAATTTGAATTACAGTGATTCATATCTTTTAAATGAATGACAATATAAAATGTGATGTCCGTCATATTCTAAGTATTCCATACATAGAATCTCTGAACATTTGTGTGCTCAATTTTCTTCAGACCTTGTGGAGAGCTTAGTGTAAAGTTTACTTAGTATTACGATTACGGCCTTAATTACGTTATATACATAGGCAATGAGAGAGAGAGAATGAGGGAGGGGAAGAAGTCTGAATAGAGATTTTTAATGTAAAACAAGCTCTTTTTTTTTTTTTACTGGAAATAAGTAATTTTTGGAGTTCAGTGGCATGGAAATTACATTCTAAAATCTTCGAATCCTATTAAGGCTCCCACAGGCAGATGCGATAATTACGCGATTTGGTATGGTTAGGGACTAAATGTAGTTTAATGCCGATATTTCAATGCGTTCACTTGGAGACGGGATCCATAATGGGATGGTTATATCGCAATCGTTATACAGCATCAGTAAATCAGGATACCAAATTCATTCGGTAGACCGCTGAATTATCCAACCAGAACTCAGGAGGTCTTACTATATTTGGTGTCTAAATGTATATTCCATTTGAAGCATTGAAGGGTTGAAAAGCAACATATTAGCGAATGTCAAGAAAGATATGCCTGGAAATCAAGATCGAAAGGCAAGGATAATTGTATTACCCATACTAATGTCAGTTTACGACCATGGTTCCCCCGTATTAGCACAATGTTAAACAGAAAAAAATATCATTATTGAAAGAGCGAATTAACACTAATTAAAGTTAATAAGAATGAAAAATGCTCCAAATGTAACACAATCGAGGATCCAACACACGGTATCGTTGAATGCAGCGAATATCATAGCCGAATATTCAAAACCACAACACATTTCTCCAAAAAGTTGCAAATCTGAATAGAAAAATGATGCAATCATTATGTCGGTTCATAGAAAAAAGTGGCAAGGAATTCTTAAGACCAACTACATTACCCTATATTAACTCACATGATAATACTACGGGCTGTATAGGACTTCAACGGATGTCTTGAGCCAAACTGGAAAGAAAAAAAAAATAGTATGTGCATTCTTTCATTAGCATTAAACCTATTTATTTTTTTTAAAACCAAAGAGGTATTTCTTTAATCAAATTTGAAATTTTGATATTGTAGTGTGTTTTTGTGTTTAATGCGTTCAAGTTAAAATATATGTTTAATGCTAATAAAACAATACATATAGAAATTTTATTGATGGTATCTCAACGGAATCATGTAAAAAAAAAGATGAAGTTTTATGGAAACTCACCAATTAATGGCTCTCCAATAATGTCAGGTAGGGTAAATAACTTAAAAACGCAGTTTTTATAAAGGCTTTTATACCTACTAAAATAAATCTAAATTATTAAATACTTTTTACAAAGTAAATTTAAGTGCTTAAAATAGGATATATCCTTGTTTGAAAAAAACTTGGCATAAAAATACAAGATATTATTTGCTATAATAGAACACATAAAAACGCTATCATGAAATTTGGCCTATACGTTATTATAAAATTGTTATACTCTATTTAATTTCTTTGTCTGTCTTCATATTGAATTCATATTTTTAGTATTTGCATTGAAAATTGTCGTCTTTTTAATATTTTTAGTTATGTATATCGCCTTTATTAATCTTCTATTTTTAGTAGGGTTTTTTTCATTTTCTAAAAGCCTAGTATTTTCAAAATCAAAATCGCTATTTCTGATAAAATTATTTCAGATAAATATATCACATCTTACATCAACAGACTAAAAAAAACTAGCAAAACAGAGGCTGTACATCCACTTCAAGACAATACAACACATATGCTTCGTGATTATTTTATAATTTTTTTTTTTTTTATCAAGAATTGTACCGAATGACGTGGTAGTCAGGAGCAACTTGACATAAAAATTGAATAAGACTTGCCTCTGAGCGCGTGGGCATTATCGGATTAAAGGCTCCCCCAGACAGACGTCATATTGAACTCGGGATGTTGCCCTAGAAAGCTCAAATAGTGTCATTCTTTTCATAATTACATGGGCTTTAATAATCGACAATGTACTACAAATTATAAGACCAATGGTAGAAGGGAGGAATTAAAATGAGTAGACAATAAAGACAACAGTCCAAGAAGTTTGATGGTGAAGGGATCATTTTTAATATTCCTTGCAAAATATGTAATTTTTTATTTTAAAAAACAGACAAAATATTAACAGATATGGTTAGAACGGAACCAAGGCATAATAAGAAGGCTACTGATCTGAGGTAAAAATATCATATGACATTATTGTTGTTGGCTAATGTTGTAACCATTAATTGCAAATTAATTATTAATTAATATTATTGTCCAGATGCCCTGATGATGGCGAAAAATGCACCGAAACTTCAACAAAATGTGATGTAAGAAGCAATAAAGGAAAATTAATATAGACGGAAGACGTTTATTCACAACATACATAATAATATAGTTGTGCACATAACTAGCAACAAACAAAAGATTTTTTGAATTGTCATAAATTAATAAAGACGATCATAACTGACACTTATTTGTCAATTTCGTAAGTGATTAGACTGAATATTTTTTAATTGATTTGTTTTTCGAGTACATGGATGATTATTCCAAAAATGGACATTTTGATTCCTACGTTCCTGGCGTGGCTCACATATACATTTTTTGGCCGGATCAATTTTTACGACTTAATATATAATATTCATATATAACATATAACTTCGCAGGCTTCTACTGTGTCCATTTTATGGTCTCGAAATCGCTAAGCATCATAATTTCAATTGATCAGAAACCATGCAATTCTCATTCCTTTGGGGTATCCGAGGTCGCTCTGAGCTACTTTCAACAGCCTGTGTAAGGACAATGAAACGTCCGGGATCGATTTTGCATGATGGCATTTGTGCCGGTTTTGAGAGTCTTTTAAGGTGAGGAAAGGAGAATCTACTGATGCAATACGCTTGTTATCCACAATTCATTTTATTTCTGACCTATCTCATTTCTTTGCCAAAGTTTTAATTTCCCGCCTAAGATGTCCCCATTATTTTTGTTGTTTTAATTTGCAATCAGTGACCTAAGAACCGTATCATGAAAAGTAAATCGTGGTGTGTTCGTTCATTCACCTCATTTCTTCATTCACCTCATGACGTCGCCTAATAACGTCATCTTGTAAGTATTTTTCAAATATGCTATTATTTTATCATTTTCTAATGGTTAACCAAATAATCTTATATAAAATTTTTCTTTCCAAGTAAAAGATAACTGGTTAACACCTGCTAAGCCGAAATCCTTATTCTTTTTTGTCTCATTCCTTTGTCATTATTATTTTAACAGACGGCTGACAAAAAAAAAATGGAATTTTCTACTAAAACCAAGGAGCCTCCCCGTAGTATGAGATACTGGGCTTTGGGGTGGGATCTTACTTATTTTAAAAACATTTTATTTGAAAAATAACTGAAAAAACAAATTTTAGGCTGACCAAGTGCCCCAAAATTTTCTATTTAAAGAGAAAATTCCAAATATCAAGCAAAAGTAATAGTTCGAAAGACAAAACTATCTATCATTTTTTATTTCAAATAAAAAAATTATATTTTCGAGTAAGATGTCGGTATTTGAGACAAGACAAAAAATGAAAAATTTCTATGAATGAAATTTGATAGCTAAGTTTTAGTAAACATGTCAAGAATCGATTTTGTTAAGAAAAAAACCCGCCGAATTATTAACATTTTGTTTATTGAAATTCCAACATTCAAAATACCCAGTTTTGGGAGAATCGCCCACATATGACAAACATGACAATGTTTCTACAAAAAGATATGTAATAATTATCTCATTGTGATGTTGAATCACCGAAATGTAATATCGTAAATCAAAGAAATCATTCTACATCAATTATTATCATTAAACATCCCGTGATCGGATATACTGGATTTACAGGCCTTTGCTAATAGGAGGCACGCATGACGTGCGACCTTAATGGAGTTATGGTAATCTGAGGTCAAAGATTGTTCGTTCTCTCTACCTGTCCGTTACCTATCTCGTTTATTAAACCAACGGATTCGTATTTATAATTTTTTTTAACTAACTGAATAAATTTTACATCTTCAACTCTCGCATGTTACCAAACCGTATTTATTTTTCCTTAAAATAATGGCTTCCATTAATTTATTATTATTTTTTTTTTTTATTAGGAGAGGGAAGTGGTGGTAATATGGAACCCTGCTGGTGTAAGGAACCTGTTAATATCTTGGCAATAAGTGATAATGAGATAATTGTATCTGCCTAAATCTACAACTAATGCGCAGGACAAATTGTTAGATCAGTTGCCGAGGACGTGATGGGCGAGTACGTTGGGGCGAGGGTCCCAGAGTGCCCGGTTCGGAACGTTGTGGGTTCGATTCCCACCTGGGCCAGTTAATATTTATTTCGTGGCGATCCCGCGAAATGGATCTTGACACTCCCACTCTGGTTAGTACGCGGCGGTGACGTAAAAGGGGTTGGCAAAAAGGACCATAAGGCCCAATTGCCGGACTAGTTTCCCCCACCATTACCAGTACCAGTACCAGTAGATCAGTTGCCACCGTGTGTTCATGTTAAAAAGTTCAATTTTGCTTTTATAGATTTTTCAAAACTTTGAGATGATAAGTTTATTTATTTTTGTCCTGTTATAAAAAAAATAGTAAGTGTCCGCTTTATGCTTCGGATCAAAGGCATGTATTGTTGCAATTTTCATTCCTGGATCTGTTGTATATCTCACGATTTTTTGGGCGACATTTCAAATCCAAGATTGCACTGTTTGATATATGGAACCCACAGCCTCAAGAATTACTCTAGAGAAGACAAAATAAAAATCTGGAAGAGAGTCAACAACCAATGTAGGGGAAGCTGCTTCATCGAAATCTAGCGGCATCAATGGTGGAAGAGAAGATAACTAAAATGAAGCAGAGGTCACATAATACAAATAATTTTTAATTAAAAACCACCTGCTCTATCTTGATTTCCCTTGCTAAGGGATTCCATATTACCCGCATCTCAAGTCAAAAGAACAAATTTGACTTTTTTGATCAAAATGAATTTTGCTCACTTAAGATAGTGTATGTCTAATATATTAAGCTAGTAATTACCAAAGGGGACACTACAATTTTTTGAGATTTCTAACACTGGTAAATCAAAAACAACCCGGGGTCTATATTACCACCTCTTCCTAAACTATTTAAAATAAATATAGAGAAAATAAAATAAGAGTTTTCTAATGATTGGCTTATTGTACATTTATTATGTACAATATTGCCTGTACAAATGGAAGAGTGGGGCATTACAAATATAAATAATGAAAACTAAAATGAGAGTAACAAAAAAAGAAAAAATATCCAACTCAAGAAATGTACAATTAGCAACTACATAATTATCGATATAATTAACGACCATATACTATTATTAATATACAGGGTGTTACAGGGGACATGGATCATCCCCCGTAGATTCCAGAGTCTTTGGGAATAACGAGATGAAACTAGATGGGTCTTTGTTATATATTATGAAGTTTCTTTTTATGACATTACCGCCCCCACAATCTTCTCCAGTTCTTCTACAGGACACCTAATTCTGGAATTTCCAACGGGATGTTTTTTTTGTGTGTTTTTTTTTACTTCAGATAAAAATAAAATTTTAAGAAGAATTCATTTAGAGCATTTCTTTTGATCCGATACGCCCGAGGGCGATAATCCCAAGTTTTTATATCAAGTTCCAGATTTATCTGAGGGAATTTTTTTTAGAAAACTATTGAAGAAACATTGTAGAGAATTAAAATCACTTTGAAATGAGTCTATTTTCATTCCACAACGTTAAGTATTAGAGTGGCAATAATAAATAAGAGAAAATCAGAAAGTGTCAAACGTCAAAAAAAGAGTGTTTTGACAAGCTTCCGGTTATTTGTTTTATTAATGAATTTGCACCATCCAATAATTGCAAATACAAATAATAATAATTATGATCCAATAAACATGTAAACAATATTATCGTTGTTGTTTTTTTATTTTATAAAAAGAACTAGGAACTTATTTCATTGAATGTATATAAAAAAAAAAAAAAAAAAAAAAAAAAAGATTGTGATACATTTCATGAGTAATTGAGAAAATAAGTTGTAAAGATAAATAAATGCCAATTTCTGTCGTTTGTAACGCTTAAAAATCCATTTTTTTTTTTTTTATATCACAGGAATAAAACCGAATAATAAAAAAGTAACATTCCACAGATTACTGGGCCGATATTTTTTAGATTTGGCAACAATGTCATAGATCAACCAAAGAGATCCTTAGATCTCAGTATAACCATCCACCATTTCTTTTTAAAATGGCTGCCGAATAATGGTTTCATACTACCATTTACAGTTTTTTTTTGTTTAATATAGGAAATAGATAAAAAATAAATCAGATTAAGATGAACCATTCATGGATGGGTCCTCCATTGGAGTTAAGAATTAGTTGAACGAACGGGTTTGGGCCAACATTTAACTAGTTTATTAACCCGCGAACGCGCTCGACCTAAGAGGTGCACCTAGATTCTACATCCAGCCTCTTGTATTAAGGGCATTTGAAGAAAGCTGGGTAATACATGAATGCCATAGATAGGTCTCTTGCGCGTATCTAAGTAATTGTCCTTATTATTGTTTATTTATAAGTTATTTGTTGATATTAAATTTAATCTGGCATGCATGATCTCTTACTGAATACTTATGCCTTTAGAATCCTGTAAAAACTGTAAAATAGTTTCAGAAACTGTGAGGTCATTAAGAATTATGAGGTAAAATAATTTTCTGCAAATACCTGATATGGCTCTTGTGTATTTCTAAGTAATTATCCTTATTTCTGTTTATTCATAAGTTATTTGATGCTAATAAAATAATCAGTTTTACAATTCTGTATAAATTGACTTGATTATGTATCGTATATACTATTATTATTGTTAAGTAGATTTTTTTTTTTACATATTATAAATAAAAATTTGATTCTACTTTCTTTATTTCAAATTTACTAACACTACTCATTACTTTACTTTCCTGAAAACGTTCTAGTTTCGTGCAAGCACGGTAAATATATATTCAATAGCGTTGAATCAAGCGATTCGATAGCTATACCCAAGGAATCATTCCTTTAACCTAGCAACGAATCAAAGGATTGATTCTCGTATGAATATGTGAGGAAAAATCTCCAAAAAGTGTATGTTTTATATTCTAATACATATGAGACCTCTCAGATCATTGCGCGCTCCCATATTAATTTTCCATTGCGCGTTCCGACCAGTTAATTAATTGCTATTTACCTAATTAAAACTTTAAAAAGTGGAATTATCATGTCCCAACCGAGGCAACTTCAATGTATTGCACTATATTATTTATACAAATCAGAATTGAAAAATTCCAACTTGTATCCATAATTACTTATTATTTCTGCTCACTTTTAATCATCTTAATGATAATTTCTGCAAATAGTGGCTAGTAATGTAATAATATTCAAGGTACAATAAATTTGTTACTTCTAAATATTTCCCTTTGAAGGCTATTCATTTAACAGATAACTTTGATCAATAAACAGTCCAATGAGTACACATAATTATCTCGATATTGACTGTCTAAACATATCTAATTACCTGATTTGGCTTAATTGACAATCCAGTAACAATCTGATTGGTCAAAATCTATTCACGTCATTTTAAACATTAGGAAATTCTTGCTGAAGAAACAAAAGCAGTATATGGCAAAGGAAACCATTGTTGTTTGAGTGTGATGGTATTGTTTAATATATACATATATAATTTGTAATAATCATTACCTTCCTTGTAAATGAGAACCTTTAATGCAGATTAACGAACTTGGAAATCTTGCCTCGTCACACAAATTTAATCTTCTAAAATCCAAGTGAGTATATGCTTCAATCTTTTTCATATTCCAATGAATTCATTATTAGAATCAGAAATAAATTTTAGTCCCAAAGAAGCCGGAATCGGCGAAACGTTTACTTGTTTGTAATAAATCTAGTTTGGGGAAACGTAGGGAGTGCGGATACTATTGACTTTGTAGCCGGCCGACTGTTAAGCCGGATTTGAATAGGACCGCCTACACTTGGCAGACTAAAGCCTCGTATACCTAACGACAAATGTATGGGGCACGTGTATAGTCTGCATGCCTCAGAACTTGTATAGGGCATTTTCTCCTTGTATGGAATTGTAAGTATGGGATTGTATGGAACATGTCGCAGATCCCCCGATGGAAAAGGAACACAAGATGCATGTCGCGGAATAGGGTGTGGAATGACGGCTGCAGTTCAAAGAGTGTTGGTACCAAAGGGTTAATTTTAAATGGTAAAAATAATAATCTGCCATTCTACATAATTTTTAAAAATATGGCATTATCTTCTAATTTTAATTTTTCTAAAAGGTTTGTGGCGTGGGCTATGACTCCCCAAAATAGACTTCTCCTTCAGTACCGCTAATGTACTTGTTTTTTAAATTCTGGAAATATATATATTAATAAAACCCATCAAACTTGATTCATCCTTTGTTTACTTGATTCTTTGGCGTGGTCAAAAAAATGTATATATATATATATATATATATATATATATATATATATATATATATATATATATATATATATATATCATTGATTATATAATATAATCATATACTTGTTTAATATGATTTATATTATTTTTTATTTTCAGAATGACCGAAAGGTGATGGAAAAGGACACCTACCTGCGGGAGTTGAGTCCTGGCAGGTACGCACTCCCGCTGGAGCTGTGCGAGCGATTCAACGAGAGCGGGGTGAACCTGACCAGGATCGAGTGCCTGGAGCACGCCCCGACTCTCACATCGGAAGCACTGACGCGGGCGATCGTCCTCGCAGTGATGGCCATCATATCCCTCATCGGCAACCTCCTCACCATCTTCAGCATCGCGGGGACAAGAGCGGGCCGCCGCCGCAAGAACCAGACCTGGTCAGCTGTCTATGCACTCATACTCCACCTTTCAATCTCCGATCTCTTCGTCACTGTTTTCTGTAAGTACATCCTCCAAAATGATCCTTGATGCTTGCAGTTAGTCCAATCAATTAAAGGTTTAACTTGGGGGGTTTTATGGCACCAATTGCAATTTTTTCAGAAAATGATTAATGATTAACCAATTAAATCAAGATAATCAACGGGTTACTTTTTAGAAAAAGTTTATAAAAATTAATTAAACTCATGCAACCAAAACTATTGCAATGTACACGCTGTATGTTGCTCATCAGCACTCATCTTTGACCTCGTAAAAAACGCTTGGTTCTGGGACCCGATGCTTCACGTTCTTAGAGATAGTGGGAAGATTGTCGTACCAAAGATGGAATTCTTCAGGAATTTTGTTGTTCAATTGGCTAAGTTTCATCAGATCTCTTTTCTTCTCAGAGTTTCAGAAAACGGTTTTGGTTGGTTTTCAGCAGCATTGATAGAGCAGTATTTATTACTATAATCATAACTGTACCAAAAAATCTTTTATTGAACTGGAAACTCTATAGTTCATTATTAATATAAATACAGTTATAAAGGAGTAATCACGCTCTGTTGGTTGATAACTGTTACTTATGGCGTGAGTCCCCGCAATATTATTTATCGTATGTAAACATATATAGCCCTCCGCCGGGCGCTAAGAATCTTGTAATAACATATAATTATAACATCACCGGCGATTATTATAGCATCAAAATAATCACATATTATTATATCTTCATTCTTATATTATAACATATTATTAACATCACATCAATATATTATTATAACATCATTATTATTGTATTATTATAGCATCACCGGGCGCAAGTCGTATATTTGTGGATAACGATTGCTCTGTTTCGCATTCCCAACAATGCTAAACGATGATTTTATTAGTCAGAAATATATTATTGTTCATTTCAATGTAAAAAAAATACGTTTGTATAAGGATTTATTTAATAAAATATAAAAAATGAGTTCACAAATAAAATATTTCTACTACTTATTAAATTAATTTTGCAGGATCAGATGATTTTTACAATTTATGTGTAAAATGCAATTCCAACAAAATATATTTATTTATTAATATATGTTATATATTATTAAGTAAGTTAATATTAAGTAAGTTAATATTAAGTAAATTAATATATGCATTATATATATATATATATATATATATATATATATATATATATATATATATATATATATATATATATATATATATTAATGCATATTGTATAAATATTTTTAATATATCAACAATATATATACCATCCAACATTCCAAAACTAATGAAGGAAGGCTATTTTTTATAAACATGGGTAATTAAATAAACTATACTAAATAAATAATAAATGAAATAAAATAAATTAAAAAGTTGAGAGCAATGACTTCAATTTCAATTTTTTTTTTTGTTAGTTTTAAGTTGTTAGTTAAGTTTGTTATTTGTTTGTTGTTATTAAGTTTGTTATTTGTTTGTTGTTATTAAGTTTGTTATTTGTTTGTTGTCATTAAGTTTGTTACACCGCGTTAGGTCACAAGTTTTCTCTTCTGTTAACAGTTAAACACAGAATGTTTTAAGCAAGGACATTTGCCCCTATTGAAAGGGTTGAGTTTCAAATAGTATAATTTGACCCCGAAAATATTTTACTTCCATCCAATGGACGGCATAGCTCCCGGCAGAGGGTTGAATGCCATTTCATCATCCTTTAATTCACTAATTCATTCAGGTAAACATTTCAAAAAATGTCAATTTTTTTAATTTATCGCCATATATTGTTATCTCATATTTATTTCAGCTGTAGGTCAGGTTTTATAGTGCTAGGATTGACAAAAACAACAATTTGTGAAAGAAAATGCACTTGATCACTTTTTCCATCAAACCGTCGATTCGTTTGTATTCTACAGATTTGAAGATGAAATTTTTATTTTTATGAGAAACTTTCTTAAAGCAATGGAAATGATTTAATTTGAAATGTGCCGCATTAGTGTAGCTCATTAGCTCTCTGCAGCCATAAAAAAAAAAAAAAAACAATGTATTGCAATAGAATGAAAACAGAGAACCTAATAGTTTCAATATGTAAACGAACTTTGAAAAAATTATAAAATACGATACTCGCCATTTAAAATTCAAAATTTTAACTTATAATAATTCAATGGTATTTTTTCGAATTCCATCTAGAAACGAAACTCGAATATCTTTGGATAAAGTCCCGGACCCCAGGTAATAGAAGTCTTCATCTCTCACTAGTTTTCATTATTTTCCTCCTAGATATTAAGTAATTTTGATTGCTTAGCTTTTGAATGTAAACTAAGATCTCAATATAAAGTAGTTCTAGCATTTTTCGGCAGTGAGAGAACTTGATGCCCTTTAGAATAAATTTCAGATATTAAAATTCTGCCCCTAAAACTTTTCCAAAAAAAAAAAAAACTTAATTATTTAGTTTGAATTTGCAACCAATGGCGGATTTCGTTTTCTACATTTTCAAAAAAAATATAGAGACCGTTCTCTCCCATAGGTTACGAGATATATTTGAGATAGCAAGAAGAGACGACTAGTTCGCGCCCTGAAACGTTTCTCAGAAATCTCAAAATGCAAGTTTACGCAAGTCGTGAGCGTGAAAACGCTTAACAGTTAACGAAAACAAAGCGAATGAAACTCTATCTCTAAAATAAACATACTGTTGATTTTCAACAATTTACTTTATACTGGTAGTGGTTCTATCGTTCTCGGCTGTCAATTCCTTTTCAGTAACCACGAGAAAACAACGGTTTCCCAGTAAAAAGCGTTAACGGTTGGATGGAAGATTCGATCAATAATGCAAAACAAAATTTACTAATTAACAAAGTGCAAATATTTTTTTATTTATTCTGACCGGGATTAGCAATGACAGGGAGTTTAGGAAACATATCATAAAAAAAAAAAATACAGATTTTTTCATATAACGGAGTTATATAAAACTCGAAAGAGGTTTTGTCAGTTGAAGATATTATTCTGAATTTGTTCAGTATTTTCTTACCCGGTGATCGTTATTTTAGATGAATTGAATTACCACATATACGACCTTGAATCTCATTGTGAAATTTCATTACTCTTAGAATCGGTATGATCAACGATAAAATGGGTTTCCAATTTACTACAAAACAGCTCACTTCGTGTAGTTTCTCTCCTGCCATAAAAGTTCTTCTTCCGTTACGTACTTAAATGTCATTAGATATCACTTTTTTATTTTAAAACAAAAAAATATTAAATTGATAATTAGCTAAGATCAACTATTGTTTAGCTTAGATCATCGCATGTTCCAGGCATTGCTGGAGAGGCGCTGTGGTCGTACACGGTACAATGGCGTGCAGGTAACGTGGCCTGTAAGATCTTCAAGTTCTTGGAGATGTTTTCCCTCTACCTGTCCACTTTCATCCTCGTGCTCATCGGGTTGGACAGGTTCATCGCCGTGCGGTACCCGATCCGGGCCATCAGCACCGCCAAGAGGTGCTCCAGGTTCGTGGCCATCGCCTGGATGCTGAGTACTATCCTCAGCATTCCGCAGGTAAGGGAGTAATAAAGTTTAACTTAATTAACGCCATATATTATTTTTAAAAATATCCGAAGATCAATATAAAACATTTAAGAAAATCAGAGTAAAAATGGATATGTTTTAAATCTATAAAGGTTTCTATGAAATATCTGAGTAACGTATGACACAAATGTAAAAAAGTATTTATACTTATAAATCTTTTTCATATTTACTTTATAAATGCCACATAACATTTCGTCGTTTACCTACAAAGTACCGAAGATGACCGATGGACTAAAAGATCTTAGAATGGAACCCAAAAGAGCGGAAACAAAGAAGAGGTCGTCCCCGAACTAACTTGGGATGAAAAAATGATAAAGGGAAAGCGACTTGGCCTTGGGTGGCACTGGAGGGATAAGAATGGGAATGATATGCTATAAAGCAAGGTTAAAAGAATTTGTGGAAATTCTCTCATTTTTTTCTTGATTTTTTAATAAATTTTTTTTAACTGGACTATAAAAATTTTCATTGCGGCTGATTTTGTTTGTGTCTTGTCATTATGGTCGTCCGTCTCATTTTTCATAAGGGGGCTGGCTCAAAACCAAGGCGTCCCAATCTCCTTCGCGCAACCCTGCCATGCCTTAATGCCAATGCCGTAGTGTACGTATTATGAATCTAAACACTAGACAAATCCTTACCCGCAGGTTATTTACAACTGATACGCCGATTAGCGTAAATTTATACTTTTATGTTTTATTCCAAAAATTGTAAAAAATGGGAAGGGAGGGGCAGCTCGACTCCCGCTTTTCCTATGTTGATGAACGCGCATGCTTGTCATAAATAGTTATTTTTTCATTGTTATTGTAACTGCTTGCACAAAAAAAGATATAGACAAATAAGACCTAAACACACGTCTCCTAAGGTTTCCCGTTTATATTTATATAAATTATAATTATCCCTTATATCACCCAATCTTAGCCAATTCTGTAACTGATCATATTCTGTTTGACCCACACTTCTTTCAAAATGTAAATAGTCACTATCATTTTTAGCTTTCCTTATTTTTTTAATAAATTAATAGCTTCCATTTTTTTATCTTTTAATGTTGTACTGAATATTTTTTTTCGGACTAGAACTAATCTGGTAAAAACAGCCTCTATAATGCTAAAAAAATGCGAAGAGAAGCTCGAAATTTTTAGAGTATCTCTTCAGTCTCCATTATATATTTTCATAACGGAAATTCGGACTGATTTCATTTGTATTATCAGCTCTAAAAAATAAATTTAAATATATATATATATATATATATATATATATATATATATATATATATATATATATATATATATATATAACTTCTTGTGGTAAACATAATCCTAATCACTTTTCCAACCGAACACCACAGCTGATGGTTTGAATGTATCTCCTTGCTTGTGTTAAAATATTTGTGGGCAGATAATATTTGGGGGATAGACTATCGGTTTGCCTGTATCCTATACTGATAGTCTCCGATAATTTATTATGCGTATAGTGGTCCTGTTTAAAAAACCTAAGTTATGGCTTGAGGATTCGCTTATTATTGATAGGTCACCAAATTAGAAGGCCTTGCAAAATGATGTGTGATTTGTGCATTTATTTATTAGGAAATACGTATAAATAGAATGTATTACATTAAACAATAAACATATTAAGTTATTTACCACCGTATTTTAATTTATTTATTTATTTTCTAAACCGCGTAACCTCTACTTAAGCATGAAAGTCCTGTAAAATTAGTATTTTGGCTTGAAAAAAGTCAGATAATGGTAGAAATTGTTTTAATTTATACATTCTGCCTCTAATAAGAAGAAACTAAGTTTGTGCCGATTTCTGTGGTGATCTTTAAGCGGTACTCCCAAAATACACCGAAATTTTCGAACTTTTTTTAGTTTACTCAAACACTTTTAGATTACTCAAACAATGTCCACTTTATCGAAAAAAATATTGATATATAAAATGTAGAGTATCCAAGTTTTTCGTTGAATGACTATCAAAATATTAGAATTTGATCAAGCGATATTTCAAAAACTGGTGTTTTTCGATAGAATATATTTGGAATAGAATTCATTGATTTCATTGAAAATACAAATATATTGTTCAAAAGGTTAGCAGACAGTTTATAAAGCGTGTATAACTGACCTATGCATTTTATTCGTTGATACTTAATCTTCATTGAGAATCTGAGTAACGCATTCAAAAGCCAATTAGGTTTATTACAAAGTATTTACAAACTAAGAACGCGATAAATGTTTTAAATATGAAACATATTTTTTCAATATATTTTCATGATAAGGATTATTAAATAAAATTGAGAGAAAAAAAATACCCTTTTTTTTCTTTTTTTTTTTTAGCAAGACTTCTTTAGTTTTAAATTGGGAATGAGATTTTATCAATAAATATAAAACAAAATAATAATAATCTCTGCTGAATCCAAACAAATGTTTTTATTATTATATTTTCTTTATATTTCTCATTTTATCGCTTACTCTGCCTCAGGCTGATAGCAAACAACACCCTCCCTTTTGTGGGCAGGACTCCGGGAGAAGGGGACTATTCATGGGAATATATACACAGAAGAAGGGAGGAGGAATGGCTTGGCTGATAACAATTTTCAAAGATTTCCAAATAACATTGCCATGCTCGGAAACTATTATATTCATTAAAAAAAAAGTTAATGAAAAATATATAACAGTTATATGCTGCACAGCCAAGTACTTTACAATAATTTAACTACTTTATTTAACACACGTCATTATCAATATAATAAACATATCAGAATTTTACAACACATTTATATCATAATAATAATAATAATGTTAAAATAAACACGATTTATTTACCAGGACCAGTATTATTGCTGGTAAGCTGTAAACTGGTGTTTTGAAGAACTAAAGCTTTTTATTTGCTATCTTCCTATGCATGCCAGAATTTGGCATAGTCAATTTCCGTTAGAAAATTAAAAATTTCTCGAACAAAAGTTTGAAACATCTACCATTAAATGGCATTTACAACTCAAACATGATAAAATAATTTTGTTAAAGCGGGACCAATAGCCACCTAAAATCTAATGCAACTCAAAAATACGACATTAAATGGCCGTCATAAATATGGAAAACTTCAGTGTTTATGCTTTACTTCTCGGCAAAGTCAGAGTAAAGCAGCAATTACCTAACAACTAGAAGGCGTTAAAAATACTAATGGTAGTATAATTTTTAATGAAGCATAAACAATGGAAGCATAATTTTTATTTAGGAAATAAAGGGTAATTTATTTTTTTTTTACAATTTTATTGAAACAATTAAAATAAATAACTTATACATGAATTGAAAATTAAATCAACAACTTTTTTTTAACTGATCATTAATAAAGTCTCATTAATAAACTTTTATTAAATGCTCCCAATTTAACTTCACTAACTGGTTTTGTCAATGTATCAGAAGATTGGTTATATCCTGGAATGAAGTTCAAATCCATAATGTCTTGTTGGATTTTCTCACGTACAAAATGGTGCTTTAAATCTATATTTTTCAGTCTTTATGACCTTCCGGATTCTTTGCTACTTTTATTGCAGATTGGTTGTCCATGTATAGTATTACTTCTGTTTCAGGGATATCCATATCCTTGTTTATGGATCTAATCCAGAGTGCCTCACTGATAGTCATACTAAATTGCATTCCATTCCACTCCATTCCATTTTACTTCATTCCATTCCATTGCTCAATTTATGAGTCAAATTAACCATTGCATTATTTAATATTACATTACCTGCTTGTTAAAGGGAATTCAATGAAATAGACCGAGAGCATTTGGATTTGAAATAATTGGCATAGAAAATATTATATATAGAGAGAGTCCCTACGAAATTTCCATTTGGAATGGGTCTCTTTAAAGTAGATCCTTACTTTTTAAATATATATTGACCTGGAAATTCCACAGACTCCATAATCAGTTTCAGTAAGCTTCATACAATTCTGCCAGTTGCTATGCATACTTCTTACATGTTCCAATGCAAACTTCCAAAATCTTCTTTAATCCAAAAGAAACAAAGTGTTTTCACAATCCGAAAGATAACACAATGTTTGCATGGCACTGGAATGGTTGAGCTATCTTTATCAATCAACTAAAACCTGACTAATAGGTGGTGATTGAGCCCATAGCCTATTATAAATTAAAATGTTTGGGTTTAGTGAAAGATAAACTGCACTCAACTTGGATTTTTTTATTAATGCAATACAAAATATCTGATGTGGGCAACACATGACTTCCTTGTACCCCTATTAAATTATAAATCCGTGGCTCAAAAAATGATACTGAATTTGGTTACTAGTTTCCGAAGATTGCAGTAAAAACGACACTCGGCGTACCAACATCTATCTCACTAGATAGATGTTGGTACGCCGAGTGTCGTGTGTGTCACTACACACACACACACACACACACAAACTCACACTTTTGTTACTGGAGGTCTCATTCCGTTATATGTCGTTTTCCTTTAGTAGGTAACTAACTAGTTTTCTTCATGTTCTGTGACAACAATAAAACTGTCAATATCACTGGATAAAGCATTAGAAATCGACAGTTTCGACATTTTAAGCGGAAAACCCAGATAAGTAATATATTATTCTCATGCTGCAGACTTGTTGATCTCACAAATGGGGAGGAAAACTAGTATTTTACACTAAATTTTAATACTTAAAACAAGTAATAAAAATGTTTAATTGTATTGGTAAACAAATTGCGTTTGTAGCCTTTATTACCAAAACATATGATTTCTCTTTTAATTTAAATATAATTTTTGATGTAAGCTTATTATGAGCTTCAAGTAAAGTACCCTTTTCGGCTCACGAATCTTAACCAAAATCTAGTAAATACATTTGCATCGATATAAAAGTCCTATTTACCAAATTTGGGATGTTTTACATTATATTTTAATATAATTTGTGATGAAAGTCTAATTTGACCTTCAAGTAAAGTACCGCTTCCGGTTTTCCAATTTAGACCAAAATTCAGTGAGATATT
This sequence comes from Rhaphigaster nebulosa, assembly GCA_948150685.1. Taxonomy (NCBI): domain Eukaryota; kingdom Metazoa; phylum Arthropoda; class Insecta; order Hemiptera; family Pentatomidae; genus Rhaphigaster; species Rhaphigaster nebulosa. The sequence goes on along the minus strand of OX411312.1, from coordinate 47,205,142 downwards.
TAAATCAATATATAAATTATGAATACTAAATTTGAGATGTTTTGCATAGTAGTTTAACATAAGTTTTGATGGAAATCAATTATGACCTTCAAGTAAAGTTCCACTTCCGGGGATCAAGCAGTGACCAAAAAGGGAGGTTCACAACTAGATTTTACGAAAATCCTAAATACAAAATTTCAACTTTCTACGGCTAACCGTTTTTGAGTTATGCGAAATACGGACGTACGTACAGACGCCACGACGAAACTAGTCAAAATGGATATTTTCGTCGAAATCTGAAAAATCGAAAATTTTCACGATTAAAATACTTCCTTTACTTCGTACAAGGAAGTAAAAATAAAAGTACAATCCATATGAGAATATTAATGTTATAAATTATTTAATAATAGTCTCAGTTAACTTCCATCCCAATAATAATAATTGAATTGCCTAAATAAAATAATATTTTCATAGAATTCAATACAGTTGCTGTGTAGGATTATTTTATTTAAAACGCAATGATTGTGAATAACAAACTATTTATTAAGATTTACAATCTGACTCCGTTTTTAAAACACTGTTATTTTTAACACACTGTCACCCTCTCCAAGGTTCTTATCCACTCGATGTTATCAGAATCGATACATTCAGAATATAGATGTTGATTTACATACCAATAATTATAAATTGGATATTTAATGTTTCCTGCATCACTCCCCTCTCAGTAACTTAACATCCAGTTACGACAAAATTAAATAAGTAAGGAGATAAAAAATGTTATGTAAACAGTTTACAATAAAAACATTTGAACCAATTGAATTAGGAACACTACGGACACTTGCTTTTGACACTACATTCACATTTACGTCGCGAACCGAACTGGCAGTCGAATCTGGCGACCTCGTCGAGAATGCGTCAGTAGGCTCGTCGAAGGTTCAGAGTCGTTGATTCCTGCATCTGTAGACGCTGGTGTGGCAACTGGAAGCGGAGTGTCGCTTGTGGTCAAGGATGTGTCCTATGTGACAGCAAATAGGCGGGCTTCAACCTGTCGATCGATATGACAACTTCCTTGTCCTTAATCCGAAGTGTGAAAAATTTTGGGGTTCGTTGTATCACTTCAAAAGGTCCATCCTAAGGTGGTTCGAGAGGTTTCTTTGTTCGATCCACGCCGAAAAACACATGCGATGATGTTACAAGATCCTTGTGGATGTAAATATTTTGAGATGACTTATGGTGAGTATTTAGAGGTCGAAGAAGATTCATTTGACGCATAAGATTCGCCACAAACGAGTTCGTATCCACTAGTATTTTCGATTCATGAAAAAATTCTCCAGGTAATCTGATGGATTTTCCATAAGTTATTTGAGCTATGGAGTGGTTGGCATCTTCGCGGATTGCAGAGCGGAGTCCCAGGAGTATCGTTGGCAACGTTGAGGTCCAATATATTGAGTTGTGAGCTCTGATTGCCGTCTTAAGGGTCCTATGTAATAGCTCTACTTTGCCATTCGCTTGTGGATGGCACGCCGTGGTATGTTGAACTTTGATGCCGCAAATTGCAGCAAGGCCATGGAATAAATCCGGTTCAAATTGCCTTCCTCGATCCGTAATGATTCGGGTCGGAACATCAAATCGTGCGATCCAGTTTTCAAATAATGTCCTGGCTACTGTTTCAGCGATAATATTGCTGACTGGTATTATTTCCATCCAAGAGGTGAATCTATCAATAATAGTGATCCAGCAGGAGTAACCTTCCGAAGGAGGTAATGGTCCAACTATATCAATATGCAAAATATCAAATCTCTTATCTGGCTCGGTGTACCTGCTGATTTCAGACTTGGTGTATTTATTGATTTTGTTTCTTTGACAGGCGATACAAGTATGGGTCCATTTTCTAACGTCATTTTAAATATTAGGCCAAATAAATCGAGCTGTTACCTGTTTGACTGTTGATTTAATACCAGGATGAGCAAGGTCGTGAATTTGATGAAAAACAGCTTTCTGGAAGAAATGGGCGAATGTTAACAGTCGATACGTCGCACCAAAGAGATTTACCAGATGATAATTGACGCTTTTTGAAATCAAGACGAGAATCTTCTTGCTGCAACAACTTTCTGAGCTCTTCTGATTGGACAGTTGCGATTAAATCATATTCCAGCAACGTACTTTCTCTATTCCTGACAACGTACCAGCAACGATATTGTCATGTCCATTTATGTGATGGATTCTGGTACTGAACTGAGATATGTATTGAAGATGCCGTTGTTGCCTTGGAGATGCTTTATCATCTTTTTGCTTGAAAGCGAACGTCAGCGATACTTGATCTATTTGATATCGGCCCTCCTTTCATTGCAACATGAATAGTAAGCTTGTAAGTTCCCAAAACTTTAGTGCGACCATTCATTAGAACTTACGGCATCGGAGATGCCAGGCTTTTGACATCTCGGTCACCTTGGCTAATGGGGACTCCACTAAGGAGTGTGTATTCCTTTTTCTTTATCCACACTTGGATTGATTTTTTTTAAAACTGTACTAAATCTTTCCATGCCTTTTGCCGAATAATATAATTAGAATAATTTTCCAACTTAAGCTTTCATAGGCACGGTAGGTTTCTATACATTTAAAGAAACTGAATTAAAAATTCAACCAAATGGAAATTTTTAGCAAATAAGTTTTCTATTTCCATTAAGTTTGAAAAATACTTTCTCCCTTCTTGGTGCCTCAAGTATAATATCGAAATATAATAACTTCATAATTTGCTCCTCTGTCCCTTTAATCACGGTCAGTTCAGTTTTCATCACAAGTTATTTACATCTAGAGAACATTAATGTATGGTGATATTATTACATAAGCTGCTGGCAGAACCAGTTTCTAAAAGAGTTATAATATGCACCAGTCACTTTTATATTTGTATCTACTTCACTATCTATCAAGAAAAATAACATACTATCCAATGATAAGATTTGATTTAATATTTAATATACCTTTACAAGAAAAATTGCTGAAGATTTTAGTTCTTAGGCAGTATTAGTTAATGATAAAAGACAACTTTTGAACACCTTTTTTTTTTTTTTTGGTAAGGGTTTTACATCTTTTACAATTTAACTTTTATTTTGAAGACAAAGAGTATTCTTCAAATTTCACTCAATCAAATTTGAACATCAGATAAAAATTGGAAACTCTTATTTACTTATTGGCTTTATGGGCCATTGCATTGCAAATTTTCGATGCTCCAAAAACTATCTGCCAAATAGATCAGTTCCCTCACCATTTCTATTAGGTACATCAAGAAAAACAAATGATAGCAACAAATGTGCAAGGAAAAACAAATTTAATGTTTTAATCGTTTATTTCAACATGTTTTGGAAAATTATACAAATATATAGGTACATATTATAATGATAAAATTTATTTAGAGCTAAATTTTAATATGACGTGTCATTAAATATAATAATTATGGTGAAAAAGAAATATACTAGCCAAATCTTAATATAATTACATTTGGTAGTTTTCATTTTAAGAATTGGTGAAGGATGAATTTGAGTATAATGAAGTTAGACTGTACTTCAAAATAATGTATAATACTAAGATATTAAAGTGAAATATTTCTAGAAATAATCTAAAAATAATGTAAAAGACATTTATTATTTTATACAAATGAAATGGACTTTAAACAATTTTATTTTAAAGAGAGATTAAAATCATAAAAGTGTTAAATCAAACGAGTAGTGAAACAAGTGCTTATTTAAGTACTAAAAATTAGAATTTTTCATGCATTAAAAAATAAATTTAGAATAAACTTATTCTACAAATATGAAAATATGTTTTGTTGAACCTAAAAATTGAAATATAATTATGGGCATTAAAAAAAAAAAGGGGGGAAGAAATAACAAATATAATTGTTTCAATATTTTTATAGTCACACATTATTAATAAAAAAGAAACAAAATATAAAGTAAAAATATTACATTGGCAATCCTACCAGGGAATAAATCAGTTTAATACCAAAAACCATATTACTATAATAGTATACATTTAGAATCTACTTTCAAAATAAAATAATTACAATAATACAGGGTGTGTGTGTGTGTGTGTGTGTGTGTGTGTGTGTGTGTGTGTGTGTACGTGCATGCGTGTGTGTGCGTGTGCGTGTGAAATCAAATCATTTTTATGAAACTGGTACTGGACCATTTGTACATATTTTGCACATCACATTCGTCCGCAACTTTCCATAAACTTTGGGCCAAATCAAAGGAGCTGTTGTTTAAATATCATCATGCCATATAAAATATGTTTGCACAGGCGAAAAGTGAAATCAATTTGATAAAATTCATAAAGGACCATTTTTACATTAATCTTTGACCATGACTTAATCGGACTAGCCGTTTTTGAAATAGAGTCAAGGAAAATGTGTTTACACATATTAGTAAGTGACAGTAGAATATGGAATTTGATAATTGACAGAGGACCATCTAGATACCTACCAGCACAATTTCTGAAAAATTAATTAAAATCAGATTAATGGTAGTAGGTGTTATTCCCGTTACATCAGTTATTAGATTAGAGACAGAACGACAGACACAAAACCAAATTTGTTACTCCTCAATGTCTAATTTGTAAAATGTTTGGAAAAAAGGAGGAAAACAAATTTATTTCATTTCCTGTTTGGATATAAAGTTTTCCTACCTTTAGTAGTGAGGAAGCAAAAGATCAACATTAAAAAAAATACCGACTTTTCAATTCAAAACACTAAAATTTATCTCACATTATCCCTGGTAAATCAATAGCAAAGCAAAATATACCTACAGAACTAACTTCACAGAGAAGATTTTATGATGAGCTCGATGGACATAGATATAAATTTATATTGAACATGGCCACGAAACACATGCCTGATTAGAAAGTTCTTTCTAAGGAAGTTTGATGAAATTGAAAATGATTTAAAGTTTAATATTTTATTTATTTTTTTTTTTTCTTTCAGTTGAGATCATGATTGAAGGGAATTTATAATGTACCTTTAGTATTTATTTATAAATATAATTGATAATTATTCAATAGAAACTCGTCAAAGAATAAATAAAATTAAAATCCTTAATAAATTACCTCATACACATTACTATTTCAACAAATATAAAATAATATAATTATTTAAGGTTTATTCTGTTTTTAGCTTGTCATATTTCATGAGGGTAAAGGTCCATTTTTTGAAGACTTTTACCAATGTGTGACATATGGCTTCTACACTGAACCATGGCAAGAACAGCTTTACACAACTTTTAGTTTTGTATGCATGTTCATGCTTCCGTTATTCATTCTCATCACATCTTATGTATCTACAATTGTTACTATATCAAGTGAGTAATTTTTGTAATTATTTTTTTATAATAGATTTTTAATATAATTTTTTTGTTTTATTTTTAGTTGACAATTGTTCTGTGTACAAGTATCTTAAATGTTTTACTATCTTTGATCTTATATGTTTTAGAGAGTGATAAAATCTTTCAAAATGAAAGCATCAACTCTGTGAGAAAATATGACATCAATCGTCGCCGACTCATACATAAGGCCAAAGTGAAGTCATTTAGAATATCTCTTGTAATCGTAGTGACTTTCATTATATGGTGGACACCTTACTACACAATGATGATAATTTTCATGTTTCTCAACCCTGACAAACATGTAGGTATATACTAAAATAGCTTTAGATCAAATTTATTAAGCATATTAGTTTTTTTTTTTTAAGAATTATTATAAGGAATTTGTGAAAAGTAATTGAATCAGAAGAATGAAATAGCCAAAAATTAAATGTTTGAAAAGTTTGATTAATTGTATTTGCATTGTACGTTTCATATAATTGCTTTATTCAACAATAACTGCTGTAGAAAATCCAGATATTACAAAAAAATTGTATAACATACTTGTATAAATTACTTTAAGGAATTACTGGAGGAATTACTTAATTTATCAAAATAATACTGCATAAGTTTCCTAGAAAGGGAATGGTCAAACGTGACTGGGGGGAAAGGACTGGATTTCAGATAGGGACCAATGCCAATAAAAATGGTTTCAGATTTATTTCAGGGTTTAAGGAAAGGATGTAATTTATAGCCCAAGTGATTATTATATTAAGCTTGTTGATGGTGACATTGAGTTAATATGGGTAAAAGAAATGATATGTCCGGCAGTCATCAACACATAGGTGAAGATTAGATAACTACAAAGATGACAGTGAAACAAAGTTTTTATGTAATATCAAACAGTCTACTATCAGCCCATGAATAAAAAATAAACAAATAAACACTCACACACTGCAGTCTGAAGGAATTACAGAAGAAAATTGGACTGTCGGGGCTAGCTTCGATTTTAATGGCAGCATGTACAGCTTTATTATTTGCCCATGAAGACCAGTCTTAAGATAACAGCTTGCTATTGATTGACCCCTCTATATTTACCCAAAACATTTCCTTGTGAAGATTTGTTTTTTATATAGTTAAACTTTTTATAATTTTGTTTTTTTTCAACAGTATGTTTAATTTATTTTAAAAAAATTATTTTCAGCTAAGTGAAGAATTGCAGAAAGGGATATTTTTCTTTGGAATGTCAAACAGCCTCGTAAACCCTATCATTTATGGAGCATTCCATTTGTGGCGACCTAAAAAAGCAGGCAGCTTAAGGTCTGTGAGTATTCTTCTGCCCTGTTTCTTGATTTATTAAAAGTGAAGTGGTTTCGTTGAACAAACAGCTTACTGGTGATAATTAATGCACTTCATAAAGTTATTTTTTGTGGAGGAATGTAGCTAAATGCTAGAGTAGGAATGTAGCTAAATTATTTTTATAATAATAACAGTACCATTGTGAAGTTTTACATTATTTAGAAGTTATAAAATAGTGCACCTGCTTGCATTGATCATCAAATCAGCGGCTTCATTAATGCCTGTCATAGAAATATTTCAGTTGATTGTCTACATGATTTAAACTTGCACTCCTAAGTTTAAATTTTTTGAGCTTAGTGATTAAACTTCTTCAACTGAACTCAGCTCAAATTATTTCTCAGAATCAAACCTTTCATAATTCAGTGTGAATAAACCTTCAAAATTGATATGAAATATAATACGATTCAAGAGTATGGTAATGTTTTTTAAATTAAAGACAACATATATTTTTAAAGGATTATATATCAATACTGTAGACTGCCCATCACTTCTTGCCTATGTTTTTTTACAATTTGCTTTGTTTGGTTGTATAAATTGTCCTAAAATATGTTTTTTGTTTTGTTTTTTTCAATAACTACTGGTATGAATTCAAAATAAAAATTAGATATCATTAACATAATCTAATAAAAATTAGATTAGAATGAATCATTACTCGAGTTAGTAAGTAGTTGATAAAGCATGTAGGTAAGACATACGAACATTTTTGGTTAAGCGCTTATGTGGTTTTCTAATTAAAAATTTGAAAATTTCTACTTTTAAAATCTAGTTTTAAAATTTAAAAAAACAAAATTGAAATTATATATTTTAAGATTCAACCTAAATTGGGTTGGAACATATGATGCTAGGAAATGAGAAATGAAAATAAAAAAACTTTAACAATATAATTTTTAGTCAAAATAACTTCCGTTACCTTCAATCAATTTCATCCAAATGTCAACAAGATTTTTTATCTCATCTTCGAAGAAACATTTTAGTTTTGAATCAATAAACCCTACAAATGAAAATTTTAACTTTATTTTTGTAAATTTTTTTTTTTTTTAATAAGCATAGAGCGCTTTGAAAAAATGGTAGTCAATTGGAGACAAGTCAGGTGAATATGGAGGATATGGTAGAACTTCAATTTTCAAAGCACCTAACTATTTTTAAATTAATCAAAAAAATAATTTTCAAAATATTTTAATATAAAATCCAAATTAAGCTTTCAAAATAAATTAATCCTGTACAAATCAGTTATCCGACCTCAGATCATTTAAGCCTCGCCTGTTTGGAGTTCAGTTTTTTAACAAATTACAGAAAACTGGAAGGAATAAAAAAATTATCCATGAGAATTATCAACAACTACCATCGCTTTACAAAAATAACCATCATCCACCAAGACGTTTAACTCCTCTCAATAGAACAACTTGTCTTTACACAAACTGCTACATATTTTAGTAAAAGAATAGCTTCAGAAAACCTATTAATTAAATAAATTGATAACTACAACAAATCCTCTCTTAAACGCAACACTCATAAAAGAACAAAACAAGTATTGCTAATGTAAGTTAATATTGTTTATTAAGTTTACTTGTATTTCATTTTTATTATTTTTTGTTTAATTTTTTCTGCAACTAGTGCTTAAAATTATGTCAAACTTATAATTTAAATCAAATTTTATTTTCATGTTATAGCTATCAAATCTAAAATTGAATGATTCTAAGGATGTGCCATCCATAAATCATGTAGTATAACCATTTTTATTACTGTAAATTTGTAAATAAAAGCTTTATTTATTATTTATTATTATTATTAATAATAAAAAAAATAAAATAATCGACAAACATGTTACATTACATGATCTGATAATTGGATTCTACCACTTCCACCATATTCTCCTGATATGTCTCCAACTGACTATCATTTTTTAGAGCATTTGGTGCACTTTTAAAAAAACGAAATATTCCAAAATTATAATGAGGTAAAATTTTCATTTCTTGTACTTGTTTAATTTATTATGAAATAGAGCCCAAGAGTTAACAAGTAGAGAAGAAGGAATGAGAGATTAACAAGAACTTTTTTTTTCCTTTTTTCTAATATTGTTTTATTTTTGCTAAACCTATATTTAATTTCTGAATCTGGAGAAATTGGATCCTAAAAGTAATATCTGGCATTAAAAACGAATTTGATTTATTATAAATTATAGGAAAAAGATTAAATCTGGCCAAATTAGTTGCCATGCGCGATTAATGAACATTTCTTTAGTAAATGTACAGATGTGGCTTAAGATCCTAATTCTTCAGTGAGAGAAAATTTCATTATGAAGTGCATGTATTGTTAATTAAAAAATTAATGTCAATAGCATGCTTATTTTTCTTTCTATTCTTTTTGCTTATTTATTACTGCTATAAATGCACATTGTATTTGTACGTATCTATATAAAGTTTGTAGATATACAATTTCATAATAATGACTTCGAATTTAATCACTTTGCACCTAAAATTTTTACCTTGTCTTACAGAGAGGGGAGCTCAACAAATACACGTCTATCAAAAGGAGTAGCACGTGGGAAAGACGAAGAGACTACATTTGTGTTACTGGAGCAACAGTTGAGCCGCAATCACAGCTCGAGTAGTTCTAACCGAATAAGGTGTGAAGTGCATCGCTCACTGAAATCATAAAGGACAATAAGCTCAAATTGTTTTTAACACTATAGAAAAATCTGATGATTCTACAAGTTTCTTAGTACGAAATAAAAGACAATGTTCACACATCAGTATTTAAATGTATATTTCTTGTGAATAAATTAGCAAAGATAGTATTTAAAATATTAGAAACTTCTGTGCTCGTATTTTTAAATTGTATTTTATTTATTTTGTAAAAAAAAAAGTAATAAATGAAATAAACTAAGGGAAGAATAAAATTAACAAAAATAAATAAATGTTATTGGGTTTTATATTTTATAAATCATAAAAATAAAATAAGAATTTTTTGTTCTGGAATTCTAATTGAGGTCTTGAAAATTATTTTCATTCAGATATCAAGTATATAGGTAATTTTTGTAGTTAATATAATATATAGCATTAGACAAAATATACCTACTATAATTTTGTTTACCAGCATCAAAAGTTCTCATGAAACAAAAATGTAAAATTGATTCTGACTCATGATGTTACAGTAGAAAATAACATTAAGATACCTCATTATTTAAAAGATGACATTTTTTATTTATACAAAGTTTTTTTAGAGATAATTTATTATTCAAATTAGCATATGGAGTTTTAAAAATCTATTGATCTGTAAATATTAATAATTATTAAACCTAAATGTAAAATATTTTTAATAAAAAAAAAAAAAAAGACAATTTCTTCATGTTTGAGAATCTATGAATTGTAAATGTGATGATAAAGTTAAAGTATATACAAAATACTTTCGTTTGTGTAAATATCTCAGAATTAATATTTTTGGTGTAATCACATTGTTGTATATAATGAACGATTTTTGAAGATCTATTTGTTTATAGTTTATTATTTGTGTAATATATGCATATTCTGTAATATTATTTCATCAAAACTTTTGAGATTTTATGGTCACACGCAAGCTTTTAGTAATATGTTTAGTGCTTCAATGTCTTATGTCCATTTGCGTATAATCATGTATTTTTTGTGAATAAATAAACAAATTAAATGCTTTAATTAATCAATGTCAAACACGGTTTTGTTTTTTGCTAAGATCAAACCTCGAATTTTTCTATAAATATAGTTTATAACAAAATACACCATTTTTTATACAGTTTTGAGTGTTTTTTCATTATAATTTGAGTAGCAACCAGCATATTTTTGTTGGTTTTCCTACTTTTATAAATATCTAGTAATTCTGAAAAAAATAGATCAAGAAATTAAATAAATTACAGGCGTAGTATAGCATGGAGCGTGTTAACATTACTAGCCCCTAGTGCGTGGAATTTCTCCAGGGACGGATAGACCTCAGTTGAGAACCTCATGGAAATCATTTATGGTTAATTTTTTTTCCCAATAAATGACCAAAACAGGTAAAATATAGTAATTAAATACATCAATATGAATTATTAAGAAAAAATTTGCAACTGGATGGGGATATTTTCACAAAATCATGCCCGCACTGAGAGTGCTCAGTCATAAATCAACCTACTATAACATTATCATTAAAAATGTTAGTAAATTCAGTAATGAAATTGAAAGTTAAAAAAAAATAAAGGGTAAAAAAGAAAGCAAATAAAAGAAGTAAAATATTGGGAATAAAATAAAATTAAGAGAAGAAATAAAACCATTGTGAAAAGTATTAATTTATTGTTACTATTATTAAAAACTTCACTTCTGGTTCTAATAAGGACTGTGTGATTTTCACTTTTCGAACAGCTTCAAAAAACCAACTCAGTTTCCACAAGAATAGGCTCTAGTGGAAATATGCACTACACTATTTGAATAAACTATGATGATTCTTTCATATATTAAGGCAGCTCTGTCTATTTTGTTTTACAAAAGATTTACTTTATAGGAGCCTCAATTTTCTTAGAGAACACAAAAAATTAGGCTAGTAAGTGCAATCGTTATTAATATCAAAGAATATGAATTTACAAATTAGCTCACCCTTGAAAATTTTTCTCAGTTAGGTGATTTTGTAATTATTTCTAATAAATTTATGAAAAGAAAGCAGATATTAATTAATCATTTTATCTTTTTAAAACCATGATTTTGAAGAAAATTCGGGATTAAATATTTCAGCTATAATTTATTCTTGTAGGATTTGGTGTGATGCAGAATACTAAATTATTATTCTAAAAATGTTTAGGTTGATTATTAATAGTCAACATTTTGAACACCAGGTCCCTGTTAGATCTGGGACTACTAGATCTGAGTTATGACCCCAACTCAAGGTAAAGCCCTTACTACTTAGGGTCATGGTCAAGTCTACTAATTAGGGTCATGGTCGGATCTACTACTTATCGTCATGGTCAAGTCTACAACTTAGGGTCATGGTCAAACCTACTACTCCAGAAATCTACCTCTAAAAGTGGCCCTGCATGATCGTTTTTTTTCATCGGTTTTAAATGACAGTTTGAAGTTTTTTAGAAAGCCTGCCCTTAAGATGGTATGTCAACTTTTCCACCACTGAATTCAAAATCAAATTGTTTCATTTTAAAGCCATATATATCTGGGACATTTAATAATGCATGGTTGCCAATTGCTCAAACAAAATTTTCTTGTTGAGCTCCAAATTTTTGAAGATAGAACTCAGGAAATTAGCTAAGCTATCAAAATATCTGTGTCTTTCATTGACCTTGTGGTATACTTTAATTTCAATTTTTGAACTATAAATATAAAAAAATTGGAAATACTTGTATATCTATTTGCTAGCAATGTTTTAATACTAAACATGACTAAAGTTCAACTTATATAAGCTCATCAACAAATATTAAGTAGGGAACAAATTTTATTACCCATAATAAACATTTAGATAAATTTTTAAAAAATCTATGGAAACCATAAAAAATATGGAAACCATTCCTATGTAGGATTAGGTTTTGAAAAAAAAAAACTAAGCTGGAAGGCACATATTGGTATAGTAGTAAACAAAACACTAAAGACTGTTGTGGAAAGGGAGATGTGAGGGCATGGAATATATATGCTTTAAAGACTATTCATGAAGATATAACAGCTTCATGAATGCAACACAAACTTCTCTAATTATAGCCACCTGATAATTAAGAGTGGCAAAGGAAGTAAACCTCAAAAAATATAAAGGGTTAAACGATTAATTGGAATTTGAATCAGCAGAGCCTTCCATAAAATTTCTTATGATACTTTCGGGAAAATCACAAAATTATGAAACTTAAATCATAAATGATGCTGTAAACAATGATGCCTGTTGTAATATATTAAGAGTTGAATGGATGCCTGGACATTAAGTTATACCAGGTAATGAAGAAGTTGAAAAGCTGGCAAGGAAGGGCTCTGAGTGCTTCCCCATTATTCTTCAGCCTGAATGTGGAATAAGCCTAAGCTATACAAAATGTTAATCAAGACAACTTGTGGCAATAAGACCAGGTAATATTGGCTAAATAAGAGACAACTTCATTCTAAGCTGTTTCTAGAAACACCCTTCAAAACTAGAATCAAATTACTGTTTCAAATGAACAGAGCGATTTTTATGAACGTTACAGGACTATAGATACTGGTCAATTTAGACTGAATAAACATCTTGTCAATCAACTCAGCAAGAAATTCAAAAATTCATAATATAATCCATAGAGTCTGAATAGAACGCATTAACACAATCTAATCAAGATTATGGATGAAAACATAACTGCAATGAATTAAAGATGACTTTGGGGTTCATGGCAATGAAAGAGCTAATAACATTTTGGGTGAATCAGCTGCCAGCGATAGCCTCATACCAATCCATTGCTGCTTACAACCGTTATTCTTTGTTGAACAGCAAAGGCATAATCATAAGACTTTCATCCTATCAATAGTTGAGCATTGAGTCATTTTTAAAATAAAAAATGGATATACAATGTTAGCAATCAGAAGTGATAATAATAAAATTTCAAACAGAAAAACATTATTTGAAAAATTATTTTTATGAAATTGAAACCAAGAAGATTTATAATTCTAAGAATAAGTCAACCATTACAATTTATTTCTTTTCATCCTTAGTTTGAAAAAGTTAAGCGTTTAATACAATAAGATGTTTATTAGTTTTAACGTATTTAATAATACCTACTGAGAAATTTATTTTTAAGATTATCAAGAAAATTAAATCAAAACAAATTTGATACAAGCAAAATCCTAAATCAAAAATAAACTGATACAATAAGGGAAATGAAAATCCATTTTACCAAAAGTTTTTCCATTGAAGACCATTACCTATAGCCTGAACAATATCAATCAAAAGATTTCTCAGTGTTAATCAGAATATAAGTAAAATATTGAAAGCATTCAAATTTAAGTATGAAGATTCTCAATATCCTACAGATTTAATTCAGATACATATACAAATTTTTGTCAATTAAGGTTTAGGGTCTTAAGTCTGATACATGCTCCAGGAATGATCTCCTACCGGCCTAAACTAATGATGCTTCAGCTCTGCAGGACTAAATTTCTTTAAATAAAAAACTTTCCTTCACAGGAAAGTTGAATTAACACAAGGTTTAATGAAAACATATATTTTAAACAGCTGAGAAACAGATTCTTCCAATGCAGTTTAAATTTACCCACTTCACACTTCATGAAAATATAATCAAGCTTTCTTTCTATTTTGTATTTGTGTATGTGTGTATGTGTCTTACAATGACTCTGTAGAAAGAAGAGAAACAAGTTGCTTATTGTTTTCATGTCAATCAGTACAAGTTGGTGGTAGAAAACTGATTAGTGTAATATACTTAATTGAAATTCTGATGACATTTTGTTAGGATTATTTTAAAAGAACTGTATGTTACCATTTTTTAAATGTTCATGCATGTAATTGTACCTCTAGTGCTGATAAATCATACCACTACCAGAGATTTGTAAAAATGTATTAATCAAGGAAGTATAGAATAAATTTTATATTAATATAAAAGAGTTAACTCTCATAAAGACACAAGAATTAATTGTAAGGATATAATTGGTAGATTCTAAGCACAAAGTGCCATGAGTCTCTGAAATACTGGTAAACAACTTACCACTCAACGTTTCCCCGATTCCGGCACCATCAGGAAAAAAAACAACATCGCATATATGCAGAATAAATATAGCACATGTAATAAAACAATAAGACTTCTAAACACAGTTTATACATGCCGTACTGGATACGTAGCAGTATGGGTTTAGATGTCTTGATATGGTGTATTGTCTCTAGTTGATAAGTCTTTTATAATTCGGAATCGAAAGAAAACTTGTTTCAGAAATATTACCGACAGTCATTGTTCAACAGTACTTTATAAACATGAAGATAATAAACAAATCTATGGTGAATAAATATGTTTCTGATTCTATGAACTCTCTATTAATGTTTTTAAAATGCAAGATGTAACAGTTTCAAATAAAAGTTCTTTCAAGAATTAAATAAAGATTATATTTATGATATTGTGATTTATGAAAGCACAATTACGTAATATTCAAAATTATCTGAATGGATAGGTTGTTGTTTATATCAAATTAATTAGAAAAAAATATAATCAAAGGATATAATTTTAAAAATGCATTTTCATAAAACAAGAATTGAGTTTATTGCCTTGTTTTTAGCCAACATCTCACTTGCCTATTGTCTTTAGATGTGTCTTTATAAAATAATTTTATCAGTTTAGAGTTTATATACCTTAAGTATGATTATATTAAGTATGGTTAAATGTTTGCTTCTAATATACAAATTATATTTCATATCTAATATTTATAAGTGATTATGTAATATGAAATTTAAATTGTTGATTTAGATCTAAAGGTATTGTAATTAATTTGAATTATACTGAGATGATATCCAGGTAAAGCATCACTAAGCTAGCATGGAGGAGCTGAAATTGTTTAACATCTTTTAAATTGACAAAGGAATACAGGCACCTGAGGTCATTAGATGCACTAACTGTTTCACCTCAAATTAAAACATATAACAACAAACTACGTAGGCATTTCAACAAACTCAAATAAAAAAATAAAAAAATGGCACCTGCTTACATTCTAGATATTGCTTGCCGAAGGCTGAATACAGTTTGGACTACTTAGGAATGATCAGTACAAGCCAGGTCACCATCTAACCACTACTGCCAGTAGGAATAGGAACGTACCTATAGAAATAGTCAGAATTAATCAAAAAGTTGATATTGTTCTAAACATGTTTTAGAGTATTCATAAAAAATGTCAGTTTTCTTGTAATTTGCTTAATATTTCTTGATATTCAGAATTAAGATGACATTATGATCATGCATCCATTCATATATTTCGGCCAACTATTGCTTGAATATATGAGTTTAAAAATATTTCCAACAAACTAAAAACAATGCAATATGTCTTGCTAAGGAAACTGGCGAATGTAACTTCTCTTTTAAGGCACTACACAACAAAAACATTGAAATACTAAAATTTCTGAGGTAAAAGAGAGCTCATCTCACAGATGAAACAATTTTTATTAATCTTTGCAGCATTTATTAAGCCCGTTATTCTGCAAGCTTGTATCTGCAGAAGTAACACAGCGTTGGAACTTATTCTTTAAACAAAAATGTCAACTTTAGCTTTTGTGTTAGGATAGTTTGTAAAATAATTACAATCAGAAGTTAAGGCCTGCCACAATGCTTTAATATTACTATTCAACATAATAAAAACTATCAGAGTCACAAGTTCTTAAAATGCATCGTTGCAAAACTGTAATTATTTAGGCCATCATCAAATTATTAAATATAAATTATTACCAATACAATATAATATTATACACAACGAAAAAATCAATTATATTCATTTTTTTTATAACTCAAATTAATTGCTGATAAAAATATATTGCACCATTATTGTTATATGATAGTTTCCTAATTTTTTTTTTTTTTAATACTTTATCTATTATTTATTTTAATTTCTTAATCATATATTTTTAATCCATGTTGTTCTTATTTTGCTTAGTTCATATCATTATTAATATTGTCCTATTCGTTAAATTCATCGTTGTAGCATCTGTTATGCATTTATTATGCTAATATAAAAGAAATTGGTGCAATTTAAATAATATTTTTTTTTCTTGGATGGAAGGGATAGATACAATATTGAATAATATTACTGAAACAAAAATGGATACTGGATGAGGAGCATACAGAAATTTCATTGTTTTGATACTTAATTCTTAATTCCCGTTTTTTGCTATTTTTGAAAGAAAATAAAACCTAATATATTTCAAATATGATATAAATTGAATCTAAATTGCTGAATATATATCTTCATTGCAGATTTAAAATTATTCTTTGTTATGAAAAAACGTTTCTTTCATTTACAGAATAACAAATAAGGAATGACCCCGTTTCATAATTCAATCTCCCTATGAACATATTGATTAATCTACAAATTTTATCTCATTCTTTATGTATAGATTGTTCTGCTTAAAAAAGAAATAACGTTTGAACATCTCAAAGGTAAATTTAAAGATGCTTGTGCCTGCATATTATTAATAACATAATAGACTTAAACAAGGAAATAAAGATATATACAGAATAACATTGATTAAAATATGAAGTATATTCAAATATAATAAACTCTCAATCTCATAATTTTATTCTTATTAGCAATAATTTAAATTTTGAGATTTAACATGAGCTATGGTCTGTATGTAGCTGAAACATCATCTTATTAATGAAATTAAAATAAAATAAGTGTTCAGATTTCATGAGTCATGCCCATAAAAATGCATTAGATTAATAAGAACTAGTTAATTCAGTAGATCTCTTTAAAAAAAATGAAGTTCCAGAATACAGGTATAAAAAGAAATTAACCTTTTTTTTATCAGCCGTGTTTCAATGTGTAGCTTTGGGTCCATACCTTTCAATTTTGAAGATAGTAGTTTCTTCTTTCTTGAGGTTCACTAACAATACTGAAAGGCTTTGGAAGAGGGGTTGAAAATGAAAATAATTGCAATTTTGGTTTTTAAAAAATTAAAAGTACTTTCTAAGTTGTTTTTTAGTCATAAACTACCATAACACTAAATGGTTGCCAAATAATGATAAAAGTGCTATTCTCTGACCAACATTACTGCTGTTAAAAATAAAATTTGTTAGTTTTAAATTTTAAGTGTATGAGGGCAAGAAAAAATTTACTGGCTTTTATTTATTATGAATTTTCAACAATTGATTTTTAAGTAAAAGACCTTTCTTATTGAGGAAAAAATCTCTTTAAACTGGTAAAAGTTATTTATAAACTTTTTTCCCTAATAACTTTAAATTAAAAAAACATCGATAAGAATAACAGTTTTAATATTACCATGAAATGATTTTCATTTCTTAAATTGTTAAAGAACAAAATTAAATTCCAGATCCAATATTCTTCAATAGAAAAAATAATTATCTGTTTCAACCCGTTATGAACTAAGATTATTTCAAAGTCATATAATACGTGAATTATAATAACATTACATGTAGAACGAACTAAAAAACAACACTTCAAATGAAACGAAACAACCTTTACGGATTCGAATTGAACTGTGATGGCAAAAAAATATGCGTTAGAAGCGGCTGTCGGATGGGAAAATTGAGTTATATAGAACGGCGTTACCTAATTGGTAAGTTTGGCGCGTTCTGCTTAGTATAGTCTTTTCTTATAAAAAATGAATATTAAAATTAATAACTTATTTCAGGAATAATAATTAAATTCCAAAGTCATAAATGAATTTATTGTAATATATTTGCTATGATGGAAAAATATTCGTTTATCTCGCACTTTAGTCAGATTTAATTTTTTTTTTTTTTTACATAGTATATTAATAAATTTATTAATAATAAATGTATATAAATGATAATATACTAGGAAATAATTAATATGTTATAGTAATGTTTACAAGCATAATTTTAAATCACATATCAATACATTTTTCCC
The DNA here is from genome assembly GCA_948150685.1 of Rhaphigaster nebulosa. Lineage (NCBI taxonomy): Eukaryota > Metazoa > Arthropoda > Insecta > Hemiptera > Pentatomidae > Rhaphigaster > Rhaphigaster nebulosa. Next base: position 47,186,892 of record OX411312.1, on the reverse strand, counting down.
TTCGTATTTATTTTATATATTTCCGCATCTACCCAAGCGGGTCATTAGCGCCTTTTCGTATTTATTAACCACTGTAAGTGAGAAGTAAAGACCAAGTAACAATAGCCATATTGAAGAACATATTGTTCATATTTTATTGAATGCATTTATGCGCTTTTTGGCCTTAACCCAATACTCTTTTTACCTGTTTTAGACAACTAATTTTGGCGTGATGACAGATGATGGTCATTTATATAAAACGAAATGTATTTAACAAAAAGTTTGCTGGTGAGGTAAGTTTTAATATTGTTCAATTGATACATATATGATTTAAGATTTTTTAAACTTAAAATATTTAATTATATTACAGATCATAAAATGACCTATTATCCCAAACAATTATATATTTTTATCTCTCATTTTATTGAGAAAATGTTTTAGCTATATCCTTATGGGCCATTTTAAAGTATAAATTTTTACTGTTTACGATAATATTATAACAAGTTTATAATCAAACATTTAACATTACTCTAAATTTAAAACTAATACTATTACAATTTTTTGTTTCAGCTATAATTGATATAGAATTAAATTATAATAAGTGTTTAAAATTATCTCAATTTTGTTATTCGTTGTTTCTTTTGTAATGTAAATGAAAATTTAAAACAATATTTTTTTTTACATGTGATTTTGGAATTTCAAGACAATACAATTTATTTCTTAAAATAACAAAGTTTAAACTAATATGGACTATTTTTGTGGTTATGCTATAGAATCAGAATAAAATTATATTAGAAATTTACAATTGTGATAGCTATCGATACCTGTTGGTCAGTGCTATGAACTAACAAATGAAAAAAATTACAAAATAAATTGAAATCTTGATTTTCTAAAAACTAATAATGACCAATCGGTTGTCCTAGACTTTATTTATTTATAGCATCTTTAAATATTGAAAAAATAAAAATTATAAGAATGCAATTTTTATTAAAATCTGTGGAATGATACTTGTTTTGTACATATATCATTTTGAGCAGAATTAATTAGTATTTTAATATAGTAGTTCAAGAAGGAAATAGACTTAAAAACTAAAATAAATATAAGTGCTCAATATAAATATATCCAGAAAGGGGATATAAGTAGTTTATATAATATTATTATATATCATTTCCTCTCTTTCCAAAAAAAGTCATGTCGAGAATAACTTTTATTATTGCATGCTTTTATTTTTTTAGTATAATATTTTTTCATAAAAATAAATTAATCTTGCTTATTGTACAGCAGGATTTCATTGCATGGACCAAACTTTTGGTAACATTCTTCAACAATTTCCCTGAAACAGGCAATGGACAAAAATAGCAGAAATCAAGCAACAGCATCCCAATACTGATAACTGCCTATCAAGGTATTTTTCTAAATACTCGTGCATAGAAGTACATACATACATATGTTTATCTAAATATTTTTTCTATGTAATTTTCATTCGAAATGATTTTAGTTAAGTTAAGAAAAATATAGAATGTCTAATATAGAATGTATAGAATAGAAAAATCAGTAGAGTCGTTTTGGATGTGAGAAAGTCCAAATAGTAACGAGATTTTCTATAAGAAAGAGAGCTTTTTCATAATTCAATCGGTTTAGTTCATCGGAAGTAATTAACAAACGGAATTAATTAACTGGAAACAATCATTTCACATCCCTTCATTAATATAAGGGAACAAAAAGTATTGGCATACGTCCCTTTTTACATTCCTTACAATGGAGGGGCCGATTTTGTTATTTTTTTTTTATTTTTTAGAGCCCCTGATTGCAAGTTTACCGAAACTAGCAACCTGTACGCAATAGCTGAATAACCCATTTGTCTATAGACTGTAGCTCTAAAACGGCTCTAACGATTTTGATGAAATTTGTCCGAAGTCTTCTCCTTAAAGCCCTTAAACTATTCATGTATAAAGTTCATCCTCGAGAAAAAGCGGAGAAAAGCGAATGACGAAATGAAAACTTTAAATGCCCATAACTCAAAAAGTATTCATTTTATGGTAAAGAGTCACCCGAAAGGCAATTACATCACCTAAAAAAAAAAAAAAATCATCGATATTGGACCATTTTTAGCATAGATACAGCGTATTGAACTCTGAACGTTTGTTTTTAATGTATTCTGCAAATGTCCCCATGAAAACTCGTTCAGCTTTTTTAAGTTTCTTTGATAATTCGAAAACTATATATCTTCCGAAACATTCTAAATGCTCATTTGAAAGATAATTTAATTTTCTATAACGCTAAACATTAAGTAAAAAAAAAAAAAAAAAATCTTTATAGCACAACCAATGTTTATCGCAAACAATGCTTATATTGGACTTTCATTCAAAGATGTAAGAAAAGTCGTGTTAGTGGACACAACAGAATGTACTTAAATTCTAAACAATTATCCAATATATTAGAGACAAAAATAAATTACCTTATTTTCGTATGCCTCCACTACTTCAAACGGTCCAATGTTCATACTTCGGCCTCAGTCTAGGTTCAGCTCCATACCGATGAAGTTCGCAATAATTATTATAGTTACTCCTTTGAGCAGTAGTTGTTTCTACAAATCAATCATCAAATTATCTATACAAAAAACGCAATATCTCTTTGCAATTTAGAACTAAGCTACAAATCAAATAAATAATATTTCCGGTTAAATTAACCTGATTTAAATTAAAGTTCGTACAAGCGTGTACATAAGTGTTTAACAATTCTCCTATTATATTAGAGAAGAAATAAATTCATTATTTTTCATATATCTCCACTAGTTTGAACATTGGATTCTGTGCACGTGGAACATTGTTCCAGTCTAGATTCAGCTCTGAACCGGTAGTTCGTAATAATTATTAAAGTTATTTCTTAGATCAGAAGTTTAACTTGCTTCTTTAAGTAATTCATGATTTTTAACTTATCTATAAAATTAAACACAAAGTTTCTCTTCAATATAATAATACGGCAATGCATAAATTATTAAATAAATATTACTGTCCCTTAAATTAACCTGATTTAAATTTACGTTCGTACAAGCGTGTACATAAGTTTTTAACAATTGCCCTATTATATTAGAAAAGAAATAAATTCCTTATTTTTCATATTCTCTCACAATTTTGAACATTGGACTCTGTGCGCGTGGAACATTGTACCAGTCTAGATTCAGCTCTGAATCGAAGTAGTTCGTAATAATTATTAAACTTATTTCTTAGATCTGAAGTTTAACTTGCTTCTTTAAGCAATTCATGATTTTTAAATTATCAATGCCTATTTACTGGCCAATGCCTAGGACTGAGAGTCGTCAGTGTTTGGTACTGCTATGTTTCTGGGAAACTGCTTTTCTAAGGCAGGTGGGGGTTCCAGAAACCACATTTACTTAATTTATTGATCTAATTTATTCTCTATTTGCATCGGTTCCAGAAGGGAACCGATAAATCAAACTGTATTTTTATTTACAGTGGCGGCAAAAAGTATTTGCCCACCCAGTTTTTATAAAAATATCAGTCATAAGGGAAATAATAATCCACTGAACTTCACATTAATAAAAAGTATATTTAAAACTAAAACAATTCTATATGTGTACAATTATTAACTTTTTAGATTAATGGAGACAAATAAAAAAAATAATGAAATCCTCTGGCAAAAAGTATTTGCACACTCTGTGTACTATGACTAATATCCTTTGTTTACTATTTATTAATTCTTACACCAGTATTATCAGCTCTATCTAATGTTTTCCTACAATGCTAAAGCATTAAGAATTAAATTCTTTAGTCAATGGTTAACTATCATGCCGAAAACAAGTGAATTGATTTTGGGGACTCGCGAAAAAAGTGTTTTGTTGCAGGATCAAAAAAAATCATATCCTGAGATTGCAGATTTATTAAGTATAAATTTTTCCACGGTCAATGAGTTATGATTATAATCATAATGAGTTATGAGGATCGTGGGACAACTGAAGACAGTAAGCGAAAAGGCCGTCCGAAAAAGTTCAATTCCAGGATGAGGAGAAAGATAAAAAATTAAGCTATAAAGCATCCCTCATTAAGTGCTCGAGAACTGGCTAATATGGTCCATACAACTACTGGTGTTCAGGTTAGTGACAGGACTATCAGATACTGCCTGAATTCTGAAGACCTGCATGGCAGAGAACCTCGAAAGAAACCTTATATAAATGAAATCAACCGTAAAAAGCGTCTTGCTTTTGCCAGAGAATATTTACATAAGCCGCTTAGCTTTTGGGAGGATGTCAAATTCTCTGATGAAAGCAATTTCAATTTGTTTTGACCCGATGGGCGGAAGATTATTTGGAGGCGGCGTAAGGAAGAATTGTAAAAGCAAAATGTTTCTGTTACAGTAAAATATGGTGGTGGACATGTTATTGTATGGGGGTGAGTCTCATACCATGGTGTAGGAAATCTTGTTTCCATTGACGGAATTTTAAATGCTGAGGGGTATGTGAACATTTTGCGCCATAACCTGCATGCAAGTGCCGAAAAAATGAATATCCGGGATCGATATGTGTTCCAGCAGGACAACGATCCAAAACACACTGTCACCAAATCCAAGGAATGGCTGATATTTAATGTGCGAAGACAGCTGCACATTTGAGAACTTGCTTATTTAAAACCTTACTCTGGTGCCACATAACATTAGACACTAATGTACACATTTGAATGAACGGACGATCATTTATCTTATTGTTGCCTTCGCTATTGTTTATAGCTTATTGTTGGATACAGGTCGTTTCGCCATTCGGTGGTCTGGTCTTCTCTCCCGCAGCGGTCTTCTTCTTTAGCGCCAGACTCCGTCTCGGATGGACCCTCTGCTTCTAATCTTAGAACCTTACTCTTCTACATTCTAGCTAGAACCCCCTTACTTCTGTCTGCTCTACCCCTTCTCTCGCTTTCCTCTTCTCCTTCTTGAAAGATACATTTTGTCCCCACTCTCTTTTGGGCATTCTGATTGGTTGATGTTATAGGAATTTTTGAAGAGGCCTTCGTAAAATGTCTTCCATTGTCCACTGTCCTTGGGCGGTAGGTTTTATTATACTTTGTCGACTGGACCTATCTCTTATTTTTATCTTTATGACGGTTTGTAATCTCGAACTGGCCCCGGCCCTCCAGGTATCCATGTGGCCCGGCCTTGTACGTATTTCTTTATCCGAAAAAGAAACCGATTAATGTAAATATTGCTAAACTATCATTTAATTTGAATTATTTCCTTCAATCCCGATATTCTCAATACATAACAGTGCTTACATCATCGTTAGTGGTTTCATTAGGCAATTTCCAATTTATTTTTTCGATATCTTGAGCGGAAATCGATGGAGGCGGTGTTCATAATAAATTGAAACCTAAAATTTTTTGCGCTTAAGCCTTCTTCAAAAACGACATCGATATGTAAGTAGCCAAGTAAGTGGCATCAGGATTTGACAAAACATTGAAGCCGAAAAGATATGTTACTATTCTACGTTAATGATAATAATTCTTATCCAAAGTATTTACCATTTATCCTAGACACAACCTGTCTCCTTATAATTAATTCTTTATTTTTATAATGTATTAAACTCTATTGAAACTAAGATCAAGCATATTCGTAACCAAACGATTATGAAAAAACGTAGAATTAAAATCTTTTTTTTTTTTTAATTCTCATTAAATGGTTCTAGTCTTCTTCATCGGAACAAATGAAATGCAATACCGAGTTTCATCTGTTAATATAATATAGCTAATACTTTAATAATGTTTTATGGCCTAAAATGGAATGGATCATTGTATTCTTTGGAGTTCATTGCCCTTCGTTGAAGTTACAATAGAACAATTGAATACCTACTAAATAAATTCCATTACGAAACCTAACTCCAGTTAAGCTAAGCAGATTAGACCAGGAAGAGTGACGTATATAGAGGTATAGGGGAGTTGAATAGTGATGTAATTGGCCGGGAGGGGAGGCGGAGCAGGTATTGAACGGTGACGTCAGAACCGTGACGTCATAACAGTGACGTGTGCCCTATATATAGGTCCACTCACTACAAGAGGCCTCCCTCCAGAAGTAACAATACATCCTCGTGTGTTTCCTCTTCCACTCGCCCTCCAATCTTATTTACTGTATCTCCTTTGTTTACAACAAAGTCTATCTCCTTTATAGGTTAGATATATTGCGGTTATTAGTTCATCCACTACAAAGGCAGAAAAAATAATAAGAACGAAATCGGGGAATAGAAAATCAAATTTACAACTTTAAAAATCCTCTGAATCAAAAATAGTGAAATTAATAAAATGGTTTAATTGTGTTGATGGAATCACATTTCTTAAAAAGTATATGGCTTGGATTTAGGCCTTCAAAATATAAGTAAAAATCTCAGTTTTATTATCCTACCATGCAGATGAAATGTATATCTGAGCTCAAATTATTTCTCAGTATCTGATGGAATTTGGAGGACCTTTAAACCAACAGTTTGTACTATTCATGATTTTGGTGTTGTTTTTTCCTTCAAAATTACAGGAAATATACTCGTATTTTTAATATATGTTTAAGATGTAAATATGTGTAATTCTGATTTATTTAATGAATAAGTTATATTGACAATTCTGGTGATTGGTGATGACCGATTATCCACTATCAATTTAAGAACATTTCGCGAGGGAAACACAATCCTCCCGGCGTTGAGTGGGGCGAAAATGATAAAAACCGATAATAATTCTTTAACTTCCGAACGGAACGGCCTAGAACCTTCAAATTTTGTACATTTACCATTCTTCCATTGTGAATTAAACCTGTCAATAGTAATATTAATAATTTAAAATAATAAATTTTAGAATGCATTAAAACCAAAGCAAAAAAAATAATAATAAAGTCTGTCTGTATAGCACAAGCGAGGTGAAAAAACTTGTTCCCATACATTTGAATATATTTTTATAATATAAATATATTATATATTTATGTACCTGAAATATAGGTATATTTAATAATATAAAAATATTACATAAATATAGAAAATAAAAATGTATTTATACTATATAAATATACAAAATAAAAATGTATTTATATTATATAAATATACAAAATAAGAACGTATTTATATTATATAAATATGCAACACTAAAGAAATTGCTAATTTTCATGTACAAAAAAAATCCTCCAGAATTTACATGAATCTTATGAACTACGCGTAAAAATTACATAGATAACGGATTGAAGATGATATTACCATACACTCAGAAATACTAATTTGAATAGTGGATGATATTTTTAATTTCTCGTCCACTTGCTCTAAAATTGTTATTTCGATGTTTCTTAGCGTCTGTTCAGATTAACCACAAATAGTTTGTATGAATTTCGTAGGAAAGTTAAGATTATGCAAGATTAGTCATAAAGCATTCTGCACTAAACTGCACTAAAAAATAGTAATTAAGTCGAAAACATTGACATATCTACGTTATTGTAGTTTTTTTTTTTTTTTTTTTTCCCAGATATGCTGTGCAAATTTATACTATAATGCGAGAGATTTATTCGTGCCCATCTCTGATAAGTAACCTCAATCATTTATTTCGAAATTTTATAGCGTTTATCCATGAATTTGTTTGACCATACAGGGAAAGCATAGCGTACAATAAATAGGTCTGACGAACAAGTAATACAAACAATTTTATTTTATTTATAACATCGAGTCTAGAATATTTGAATATCAGAGATATAGATTTTTCAGGAAGGAGACGGTCCGGGTGGGGGTCAAGAATAAAATAAAATAGTTTATTTATATTTGATGCCGACGTTTCGACCCACATTGCAGGTCTTCATATAGGCTAAAAATAAAGATACAAAGAAATAATGAAGGGGTATAAAGACATATATAAAAAAATAAACCTAAAATTGAAGAAATAGAAAGGTTTATTTGTTTATAAATATCTATTATACTCCTACATTTTTTTACTTATACATACATACGGTTAACTATAGTTAATCTGCGAAATAGATAGATAATTTATTTGTATCTTAATATGGTTAGTGAAGGTTACTCTAAAATCTAGATAAGCCCCTAGGTGACATATTTAGACCAAGCTAATGAATATTCATCGATTGTCGCAAAACTGTATTGCAGACCTGCGTTTAGTAAAAATGATGGCTTCCGTTTTATGATGGTTCGGTAGGATTTTTCATTTATAAAACTATATAAAACATTTCTAGGTAGAAATAGGAAGATAGTAAGCGATAGTATCAATTCTATACGAGGAAATAAACAAACATGCACCATCTGCAAAAAGTGTGATATAATGTTCTGTCTCTGCTGTTCCTCGACTTATCATTAAGTTTAATTATTTATATTACAAAATTTCATTTTCAGCTACTCTATTTCCATTTAAAAAATAATATATAAATTTTAAAACAAAAATCAATATACCGAAACTTTCTAGAGATGGGTAAAACCGCTCTTTCGAAGAATCAGATCAGATTGATTCTCTCATCACAATGGACAATCATATTTTCAGGATTGACTGATTCAGTAATCTTAAGGCAGGGAGCTAGAGATCCTATTTATAAAAATAAAAAAAAATAAAAATCAGGTCGAAAAACATGAATGAAAAAGGCCGAAATGCGAAATGCGTGTCATGAAACCGAAGTAACGAGCCATGGCATGGCCGAATTAGCCATATAGCAGAAGTAGTAAATGCTACGGGTCCCGCTCCTAGAGCAAAAAATTCGGAACTTGTAAAATTTTCTAATAGCTCCGGCAAGCGTTAACAAATGTCTTTGCCTCGAATAAATGTTTTTCTAAAACTAAAAAAAAAATAAAAAGATATCTTTAAAAATCTTGACCCTCGGTCGCCTTGGATATACTACATCTTACATTTTTATTTATTTTTGTTTCTATTATAATGTACATTTAGTTAGCTATAAGAATAAATTAATTAGTGTATACAATGTTGTCTGCTGTTGTCCTTACCTCTGATGGTCTGTAGCACTGTCAAGAGTACAGTGCTTTATGGATATAGGAATAATACTTTTCAATAAACGCGTTATTATTATTATAATGTGCCATCCTGAGTAAATTTCCATATCATAAAATGCTGTTCAAACTTCCGTATTTATATGTAGTATTTGTAGGAAGTAGGATGATCATATTTTTTTCAATTTATTTTCCTTCTGCCCAGATTATTTTTTTTTATTTTTCTTTCCCCTGCTTGGCCATTTCTTGCATACGTGGTTTCGTCAGCAGTGGGGTGTTACGCTTGGGATGTATGCGTACCACTGTTGGCAATTCATTATTCTTATAGTACATAATTTAAGGATATCTCTAATTATGGGGAAAATAATTGGGTATTCTATGGTGCAGCCCGGTGCGCGGCTTTTCTTATGGTGCTGAATCCAGTTATACCGAAGAAAAAAAGAAGTCGCGTCTCACTGTGTTGTAGATTAAAGCAGTGCCATATAAGAATCATTACCAGTATTATCATTAACATCTGCAAACTTCAATTCAAAGAGAGCAGAAATCATGTTTCCAATGTAGCAACATCTTCCACTAGTCAAAAACAAAACGAAAGTAAAGTGTACTCCAACGATATCGGTGGATGACTTAGCAACTGCTATGACTAACTGCAGCGGAGAACGTTTTTCGACATTAAAGTGTGGAAAAAGTGATTTATGGAGCATGATGGGCCAGCATCGTCGCCCATTAATAAATATTGAATGTAACTTACTTAGATAAATTGATTTGTCTAATGCTATCTCTAAATTTACCAGCATTAAATCGAGAAAAGTTTGTTTGTAAAAAGTTGTTTTATTTTATTAAACTACAAAACCTAGGCCCTCAGTTAACATTTGCTACAACCACGCGCTAGCTTAATCTGCCTCTGAAGCGTGGCAAGTTATTTCGGTCAAATTTTATTCAATGAAATATATTTTTAATAAACAATACGAATTTAATTATTTTAGTTTTAATTTTATTGTTCCTTGATTTTGACTAAAATATGGATTTAAATATTTTAATAAAAACGAAGGACAATAAAATGAACTTTGGACGATTAAGGAAGCAGAGGAAGTGTTTTATTTTCGATTTTGAACTCCTCTAATGAATATAAATATTATAAATTATTAATGTTGTCCTAATATAATTCACCGCATTTCCAACAACACACAACATCACCGCCGAACGATTCAACACAATCTGAGGTCACTAGTAGCCGATGTCTCAGCTGCTAGGCAGCCGATGCCACTCAGAACATCGAACAACTCAATAAACAGCTATGTTCACACTGTTCTACTTTCAATTTGATATGAAAAAAGGGGAAGGGAACGTGTAGCATGCGACTTCGCATGCAAAGTCGAATCGAAACCGTACAGTCTGGACATAGCCATAGTGAGAAACAACGGATTTCACGTCAAGCATTGTACATATGATTCGTTTAATGTAGTTAGATTATCAATAAAGGCTAAAGACTTTAGTCTAAAACCCACTCTCGCAAATTCAAAATGTGATAGACAATGCATATATGTAGATAAAAATATCAATAAAAATCCTAATCAATAAAATATCTCATTCGCCAAACTCGCGATCATTCCATTTGATCTGCATCATGATTTTGGTCCCACACCAGTGGCAAATCGTTTGCCCCTGATATCAATCGGAGTATTTGTGAATTGGTGAACTGTTTGTTGGTAGAATGTTAGTGCATTGGTGAAAGTTCTTGCCGATGTTTGAGTTGGCCATTACCGAGCGGATTTCTTTCGCTCACCAAAGGGATTTGCCATCGCCATTGCTTGCAGTCCACGCTACTGAAGAACTGTTTGCCGAGCTGGTTTCCCATTTTTACCTAAATATTGGATTTAAAAATTGTTCTTACTTTAAAATTGATATTGAAATTATCATTGATTCATAACTTGACAACTTTTGATTGGATTTTTTTTAATTCGTACTTTTTCTGCGTTTCCAGTTCAATATTTGTCAACTAATTCTTAAAAATCAGCTTATTTTCGTAATTCTATCTCCGATTATCGAAGTTCACGAAATATTGTTGTTAAATAAAACATAAAAATGCTGCTGCTGGTAGCTATAGATCAGTGAAAAAACAAAAACATAAAAGGACAATCAATCTCTTTTATTCAATTTATATTCTCTCAAAGAGCAAATAGTTAAGGAATTGAAATATAAAAATTCATTTCTGAACGAATATTTATAATATTCTAATAAAATAATATTTCTCCTAATTAAATAATATTTCTTAATGAATATATTTTTTTAAACCTCATATTTTCACAAGCGTTTAGCCAACGATTCGTCAAACGGCTTGTGCCATGACTGTGGATGCCCCATTTGTTCATTTGTGCTTTCACGTTTCAAACTTCACGAATCTTTGACAAACGATTTGCCTCTGGCGTTGAGCCGGCTTAAGATCCACCGCTGGCCTAATAACAATGTGTTGTAATGTTTTCACATTTTTATTGTACTGATATTCCCTTGTGTTTAATAAAATACTGTTGGTACAAGGCTTGCCTGTCATTATATTTAGATAATGTGATATAATATACTCGGAAGGGCTTATCAACACAAAATAAAAAAAAAAAACTTCAATTTCGGAAAGAAAATATAATTAAAAAATAAAATAAAAAACTTCTATATTTATAAAAAAAAAATAAATAAAGTTCTTCAGGAAAATTAAATTATTAAAAGTGGAAGAAAGTTGGAAACAAAAATTCTCTTAGGGCGGCACATGGTCCCAATCTCTCCGAATTTCACAATACAATTGTGCGAAATGAGCATTAAAATCATAGAGTACAGAATAACATTGTTATTCTGTACTCGTTGATAGAAACACATTCCGTTTTTATGATCGTTGGTGCGAGATTACACAGTATTGTTAAGGTATTGGGTATTTAGCGAATAAATAAGTGTTGTCTACTCACTTTTGGTTGAATGAATAATGTCCAGCTTGTACTAAAGGCAATCAAAGAACATGCCATTCGCAAGAATGAGCACTTGGCAGCTTCCACAAACCTGTTAGTTCTCCAAGTATCTTCTATGGTTACCTTCTCTATATCAAGTGGCCTATAATACTGGCAGCGGACCAAAGAAGTAGTGTAACTTGCTGCTACAGTCCTTATCTGTTTTTATTTTATCTGTTATCTATTTTGGAAGTTTTAAGAGCCATTATAAAACCACGGACAAGTTACTGTCACAGTTACTGATTCGGAGCGCTACTGTAGTAAAATAATTGTTAACTACATGTATAATCACGATTGCATAACATATATCTGTTTTATTTGTTTCCATTGCATTAATTACTTAATAAAATAATTTCTGATTAAGGCTTGGTCCCCGGATTATTCCAATTAAGCAGACTAACATAATTATACTTGGTAATCAAATTATGCCTGTCTTTTGTTATAGCGGTAGTTACTAACTAAGCGGTCGTCCTTATGTTATATTAGTTTGGTTTATTTAATTATCCTACACTCCAACCGTTATTATAAGTTCTGTGTTTTTTTTATTAATATAGTATGTGTATGAATAAGCTTTATGTTTTGTGGTATTTTTCTTCTGTTTTTTTTTTTTTTTTTTATGAAAAATTATAAAAATTCGGAAATATTCCATCGAAGAAATTGTGAGAATGGGTATGATATTTCCATTATTTCCACATGAATTTAAATTGAGGTAAGGCTCCGATCTTAACTGAAAAGAATCCATTGGGGGTTTTCCCAATTCTCGAGAGAGCGTAGCGAGCGGAAGTCGACAGCTGTCTAATGTAATTAAATCAATAATAATTTTATTAATCCCATTAAATGTGAAATATTAACTCCGCCACATAAATTCGAATATTTTGGTTATTCCATTTTTTTTTTTAATTTTATCAATGAAATGTAATTTTATTCATTTATTTTTAAAATTCCCATGCATCAGACTCACTTTATAACGTTCAGGTGTTAGGTTATAACCTACATCAATAGGAAGTGTAGTCAATAGCTTGGCAGAATACTTAAGTACCGTTTCTTAGGAGGGGAGGGAAAATATAAATAAAAAAACGTAATGAAAGAATTGTGAATTTAACTCTCGCTGGAAGGATTGATTCACTTGGGAAATGTTCTTGGATTGATGGTGGATTATTGTTCACCTCCATCCACCAGCATTCGCAATATAACTTAATAGTTAACTAAACTAGGATTAAGTTAACTAACGAGGTTAGTTAGTATTCGGTTCTAAATATGTCCTGAGGAAAGGAGAGTAATACAATGGGGGAGCTGGAGCACCGGTTGCCTCATTTCCTCTTATTTATAGGACAGGATCCGATAATTAGCAACTCACGGCAGTAATCGCTCTGATTGCAGATACTCGAAATGCTTTGTTCGACCATGGACCAGGTTCGGTTCCACTTCATGTACAGTTCAACAAGAAGTCAATAGTGTTGTACTAGCATCTGTAACACAGGTCGACGTGATTTTTGTAGCATTGATGAGAATAGGTGTATATATGAAGTATTTTGTAATCCTAAATCCGAAAATGATAAGCTAATTACTGTAACACATACAGTTTTTTTTGTTACAAGGGATGGGTGGTGGGAAAAAGTAAAGGAGACAACATATTTTTACAATCTGATATTTATTCAATATTAACATGTAAAGCGTATCAAAACCATGCAAAGACATTACTGAGGATTATGTGAATAATATCTATATCACGTGAGGATATCATAAGAGCGACAAACCAAAAAAGACATATTTATTGGACTTGAAATAAGGAAGCTTCTAGATGATTTCCTTTTTCAAGAAAAAATAAATGAAAAGGAATTGACAGCTTTGAAGTGTTTTGCAAGTGTAGTGAAAGGATTTCTGGGCAACAAGAAAGATGAAAAATATAAAAAACTCAAAGATGAACTCATGAATGCCTTTGATATGCTAGGGTATCGCATGTCCTTAAAAATGTGTATTTCATACTCCCATTTGGATTTTTTGGCACGCTGGAGCCCATTTATGTTGGGCGATTATTGATGCCTTTTAAAAAGAGATGAATTAAAAAAGTGTTAATGAATTTGCAAGGTTCGTCAACTAACATGAAAAAACGCTGCAAATTACCACAAATTGGTTTATTATTAATTATTATTTATTTGTTAAATTTATTTTTAATTATTAATAACATTATTATAAGTGTTTCGGAATCATTCTGGATGAAATCAAGACTAAAAAAAATAATTTCAATTTTTTTAAATGTTTTGGTATAATGATTCCGAAACACTTCATATATTTTCTCTATCTTCTTAAATGGCTGAAATCCATGGTGGCTTGAAATCGGCCACATTTTGGTAACAAAATGGCAATCGGCGGGTGGTAACGCCAAGTTCCGAGGATCATCCTGGGGTGATGTGACTAGAGAAAAATCTGAAAAAAATCGGACCAGTAATCTCAGAGAAAAGCCGCGAGCTGCTGACAGACTTTTTTTTATTTTATTCGATGTTTGGATACTAATTATCTTGAAAAATAAAACTTAAAATTTTGAGAAGGGTTATTTTTTTTTTTCTTTGTCGATTACAAAGGTTCATTGTTGTAAATAATAATATTTAGATTACAGTTATCACAATTGACGGTACCAGGAAATCGTTCCTAAAAAGCTGTTAATATTTAGTATCTGGTCTAGGGACGTGAATATCGAAAAAAAATAAATAGATATTAATATCGTATTGATAGTTTTTTTAACATATCGAAATAGTAGTTATATATTAGTTAGTATTGAAAATATATTTCGATATTTCGAAAAAATATGTTGATGTTTCGATATATTGCGTCTCGATAATTTTAATCTTTTAAAGGACACTTTAAAGGGACATACATATATCGATATTTCTGTGCCGATATAATCAAGATATTATTTTTATAATATCGAAATTTCTAAGCCGATATAATTAAGATATTGTTTTTATTAATAATAATAAGAAGCGGCTTATCTCTTAATCTCCTTCTGATCCCTTTAGATTTTCTTTTTAATTTGATAGAAGAATCATCGATATTTTCAAATATCGGCATTTCTATACCGATATAACTATGCTATAGTTTCATTCATTATTAGCTATATTTAGTTCATTTCTAGAAGGATTTAAATTTCAAGAAATAGGCTATTTTATAATCTTCCTCCTATTCGTTTAGTCTTTTTTAATTTTATAAAAATATTATTACTATTTTTAAATATCATTATTTTTATGCCAATATTATCAATAGATCGATATTATTAATCGATATCGATATCAATATTAATATCGATATTTTGATTTCGACATACTATCCCTAAAACACTGCCACTATCGATGGCATAAATACATCAATACCACACAACAAATTTTTATGTTTTTTATTGGTCGAACACGCAATTCTTGTAGTTTGTTTAAATTTCATATTTTTTCACACTTTGATTTTTTAAATAAATATCGGTTTTCGATACTGAAATTTTAATATTGATAACCCAACATATCGAGAAAAAATATCGATCTATTAAAAAAAAATTTAACATCCTTAATCTGGTTCTGGATACTCTGCATGATTATGGATCAGACAGGAATATAGTATTGTCCTAATTTACTCTTTGACAGAATATCAAAGAGGAAAACTAAACAAATCATTGGAACAATAATGAAGTTATTAATAATAATAATTGTATAAATATGTATATATATATATATATATATATATATATATATATATATATATATATACACATATACATATACATACATATATTAATTTATGGATACTAAAATGCAGCTCGGTAGATGGCGAAGATGTGGAAGGGTCGTATTGACCTGCGCTGCGCGAGACAGCTCAGTAGCTCCACGACCGTCAGCTAGTTCAGGAGGTAGTTGTTAGTCCAGTCGTCTCTCTACAGTTCATATTTAGTTAGTTCGTAATATTATTACTGTCATTATATATTATTATATATATATTATACTATATACATTATACATTTTATAGATGTATCAGTCATTTATTTATAGAATAATGTATGTTATCTAGCTTAAAAAACTTTTAATCTTATTTATTTTTTATATTTTATGTATAAAATAATTTACAACTATATATCGACTTAATTCCTAATCGATTATTTATAGTTTTTGATAAATCATTCTTATTTTACTATTAATACAAGTAAACAACATTATTTTATGTTACTCCTAGAGGCATTTATGGATTATAGGTATCGTTCAAAATTTCAAATTATAGAAAAAAATTGAATTAATATTTAAAAAAAAAAAAAATGATAACTAACATTTTTTAAATCTGCTCGTAATTCCATTGTATCTATTTTTATTTTTTTAGGAATTTCAATATTTTTCAGAAAATCACGATCCACAGCAAATATAATTTTTATTTGAACCAAAAATTATTGTAAAATTCAATAATTTGCCCTAAAATAAGAAGAATCACTATATGCACTCGATTTTTATCATTCACAGTACATATTTGTAGTATTAATACATGGTTTGTTTCATACGTACATTTTGTATGTAAAAATAAATTTATATTTACATATAAAATTCGTGATTCCTAAAACATTTACTGAAGTAATTTTACATTCATATATATGTAAATGATTAAACAATTAGCAATTTTTCTATATATATATTTTTTGTTCGTATAACCATGTTCCATATATATTGAGGTTCTTCTGTGATAACTTCTCTTGTTATTTTTTCTGCAATTTTCATCTTTAAAACGATTTCGATTATTTGATATTTTCAAAAAAAATATTTTTTTCCTTTGGGATATCCTTTCGAAATGTGGTTTTAGATATCGAAGTGTTCATATCGATTCATGAAAACCATATTGATTACTTATATGTATATAATTAATAATTGAGGGATGAGTAATAAATATATATGTGCTTTTAATTTTGAAAACAGAAAGTAAAATATATATATATATATATATATATATATATATATATATATATATATATATATATATATATATATATGTATATATATATAAATCATAAGAAAATTTTCAATTAAATGGCAATATAACCAGTTTTTAAAAATATCAAGAATAATGCTCGGGTATTTTTCTTGAGTCCAGTATATGAAATCACAAATCTATTTATAGCAAAAATATATTTTTTTTTTTTATGTACCAGTAGATATTAAAATTTTCAACACTCACAGACACACACATATGTTTTATACATAAACAATATTTTTAAAGTTGGCATTCAAAATTATTTTAATAAATATGAAAAACAATCAAATGTACAACAATACAATATACAATAAACAAAATATTTTAATTTCTTATGTAGAACCGTTACGTTCCTTCATTTGGGGTGTTTGGACAGAACATTTTTTTTAGACGTTTTAAATGTAATTTTTAAACGTTAATAGCTCCGCTGACAACAATATTACTTTGCAGCATATGACTGGATCTCTATTTACGAAATTGCTATTTTATAATTATATATTCTACTTGGCGATTCATATTACTTGCACTCTAAGCTATTCTACGCCTTTTAAATATCTCCGGAGTGTGTATCGAACAAAGCCATTGTCCGATTTTTTTTAAACTCCTGCCAGCCTGGTTATTTTGTATTTTGCACCGAGTGGGAGGTTTTCTGGAGTGAAGGATCCCACCAGTCGGTTTCTGAGGCCCAAAAACACTTATTGTAAAAGTTTAAACGAAATCTTTCCACGGGTTTTGAGAAATCCATTTCGCTGACATACAGAAATTGCTCGTATTAGAGTACTTTAGGATATATCGATAGTCAACTTCACAGATGTTAAAAGTGAAACTTTTATAGCTTCGAGTAAAAAATTTAATAATTTTTTTACTATCCAGTCCTTATTTATTAATTCTTTTTTTTTGTGTTTACTAGAAGACTTTGAGGTTAATATGACACTAGTTACAAACAGATATGTAATGTAGATTAGACAGTTTCTAACTCTCAGTACTGAAATGTCCAATTTATTCAAGAACAAGTGTAAGTTTACAATAACTGTCAAGTTGACTATTGGTATAAAATTAAAAATTTAGGGATTAATAATAATTATTAATTTATTTATGTGTATCGACCACAAGGGTAATTTATACCCAAGTTGCTTCGATTTACCTCATCCTATATTTTGTTATATATTTCTATAGTTTTTAAAAACTGTATAACTTCTGTTGCTATTTTGGGATCTTCTCTCAACATTTCCTTTCAGTCCGTAGTGAGTCTATGTTGTTCATGAGTTATACACTCAGTGAGTATATACGGTATATGAGTACGGTTAAATCGCATCCGAAATAACGACGCGCTGGTTTATTTTCCTTTTTTCACCCGGTTTCCGTGGGTATACCGAGTATGGCCTATCCTCAGACGGGTAGGGACCACACCTTCACTTTGGACGTTTTATATATTATTGCATCATACTTTGTTTATTATTTCGCATGTTAAGGTGGCTCTACACGATTGGTTCTTTCATCCATCCGTCGGTTTGAGCGATGGAAATAGTAGGTGGAAACCGTCAGTTTGGCAAGAAGAAGGATTCTCTCCTACACCATCGGTATTTTCATCCATCTGAACCTTCCATCCACTCTTTTTGATTGATTTATTTTTAATTTATATTAAAAAAAATCGAAAACAATTAAATCAAAATCTAATTATAACTTGAGAGATCACGTCCTTCCTATCGGATGTTGTAATCGCTTGGCCTCTCTTTACTGCTAATTTTGCCTGCCAATCTGCCCCTCCACTTCCGGCGATACCACAATGGACCAGGCAGCCATAAAAATAATACCTTGCATCCTGAACTTTTCAAAGTTTTAAAATAGAGTTTCAACTCGTATCATTAATGTGTGTGTTGAAAAGGGGTCTTGTAAAGATTTGAGTGCGCATTCAGAATCAGAGCAAATGAAGGTCCAACCGTGGTGGGTGCCTTTGAATTTTTGTAGTGCGTTTATAGGAAAATAAATTGTGACTGATGAAATTATTTAGAACAGTTGCAGTAAGTAACAACCATTACTAAGTATTAATAAGGCATCATTAGGACAGAAAAATACATGATGAAGAACAAAGGCAGCACACCTCACATCAGCTGTCTAAGAAAAGATAGATAAACTAGAGACAACACACCAATCCAAGACATCTCAACACACACCTACGGTGTTGTACAAATATGACTTAACATGTATGATATTAACATTTTAAGGAAAATCTATAATAATAAATATAAACATTTTAACGAAAATAATGCTAATTCTTCTCGAGTCAAATACACGAACAGGGAGTTAAGAACGAGAGTTTTTCATTATATTCAAATATTATTATTTTCATGTTACATCAGTTTCTTTTTTTATTGCACCTTCGTGTATTTTTCATTGGAACAACAGTGTGTTTGAAAGGAAAAGGAATATTTCAAGTATTTTCCGAATTATTCTGAATTGAAGGGCTGGTTAGGGAGGGAAGGGAATGGAGCAAAACCTCCAGGAATGCCAGAGGATCGCTGCCCGAATCATCTGGAATTAAGAGACCAATCTTGTCTGCTGTGTTTAGTCCTGTCGTCAGCTTTTCTTCATCCCTTCATTTCAAATTATAATTACTAAATTAATTTATTGTTTAATATACCTATTTTTTTATTACTTCTACCATTACTGGTTTGTTATACTCCATACCCAAAAAAAAAACAAAAAAAAAAACGCTAAATCTCTACCAGTATTAATCCGATTTCGATGATTTTTTTTTTATTTTGTAGGAAATTTTATTACTTTTCGATTGATTCTAACGAAAACGGCACTTGTTTGTCATAAGCTTCAGCAAAAAAATATAATTGAAAAAAAAATGGAATAGCACCGAAACTTTGAATTTATAATCCAGCGTTAAAAATTCGTATTAAGTGTGATTAAATAATTATTACTGATCTAATTAAATCGCAGCTGTCAATTTCCGCTCGCTGCGCTCGCTCAAGAGATTTACAAATCCCCAACGAATCCTTACATGTTGAGGTCCGGACCTCACCGTAATAAAAATGTATGTAATGGAAATGTTTCTTTTGAGATTTTTTTTCCAAATTTGTGGGATTATTTTATCGAAGAAAGCCCGCGAGTTTATGCATGTTATTTCCATTACATAAATTTAAATTACGGATAGGCACCAATCTCAACCGAAAAGAATCCGTTGGGGGTTTGTATGTCTCTGACATAATAGCGCTGTGAATTGAGCGAGCGCAGCGAATGTAAATCGACAACTGTGATCTAATTAAAGCATTAATCATTTTAATAATCCTAATGAATACATTTGTTTTTTTTACGTTGTAACTTTATTTCCCATAAATACGAAGAAGAAAATTGATGAAATTAAGAAAATTAAACTTTGTTGGAAAGGAAAGGAAATTACGCCAATATAAAAATATTGAAATCGGACCAGTAAATGCTTTATCGGTTAAATTTATAAATTTTAAAGTATTAAAAGCTGCGACATTCCCTTTGTCATATCATTTCAAAAATTGCAATATTAACTTGGATGTAAACAAGGTCTTAATTTCGATCGCGTCTCATGAATGTTTACAATGGCAGGTTATTGATATAGGAATAATGGTTGATTTACTGAATGCTGTTCAATTCCTGCATTGAAAAAGGATGTATTTCTGTTTGTATAATTCAATAATAATATAGAAGAAAATTAGTTATTTGGTGCTTTTTGTTGGACTTTTCGATTGTCTATCCCTCCTACACGGGGAAGGACCCGTCGCACAGTGCATCGATAACAGAGGGTTTAGCTGGACGATAATTTATTTATTATTGATTGTTATAGGAAATGCCATCCAATAAAAAAGTAATAGAAAAACAGTTTCCAGTAGGTTTAAAAAAAAAATACGAGCACAACTTAAATGAAAAATTTAAATTTAGTAATTGTTTTTTTTAAACAAACCCCAGTTTAATTATTTCCAACGATTTTTTTAATTTTATTAAAACAATTTAGCATTATGCTGAAGCAAAGACGTGTAGCGCTCACAAAAAACTTTTGACGGTTTCTAGCAACACTCTCCAATTTACTATCGAAAGGCAGGCAAAACCGACTAACTTTTGACTCGGTATTGTTCATTAAACTTCTCCATGTGTAAGATCAAACATAGTTTATCAAAAACTATAAGTATTCGATGGTCCTTTACATGAAGGAAACATATCTCCACTAGATGTGCGTTCGTTGAAGAAAATCATAACTACGAAAGTCGCACACAGATGCAGCCCAACTAAACTGCAAATTAAAGCTAATACACAAGGCAATAATAATACGTAAAAGGCACAAAACGGTTTGACGATTATTTTTTAAAGCTTCTTCAAAGTTAGGGGGTTAAAATTGATTGATCGCACTTCAGAAGTGTGAAATGTTATCTAACGATTGAATCTTCCCAATTCAAACGCACCATTTCATAGTAAATGCACCTTGGGCAATAAATTCCATGATGCACTCGGAACGAGAAATAAATTGTAGCCAACTGTTGAAGCGATATCCTCGAAAGGTATTAATTTTTGAAGTTTGGCTATTGTACTAATTCACAAAGTAATGCAAACAAGGGGATAATGGCTGGAATCAATGGTCAAAGGATTAGTTTAAAATACCCAGTAGTGGATAACTCTTTAGAAAATATTTGGCTTTTTGTCCACTAACGATGCTCTGTGCGTCGGGGTTTAGTATATGGATCATTCCTTGAAAATAGGGAAATTACAGTCCCATTAAGAAACCGTGTTTTTTAATGCATCTGGCAGACATTTTTTCGTTGATTTTGATAAATCATGGTCTTAGATTGTTTTATCAGGGGCTAGCTTTCATGTTAATATTAATTTTACATATGTAAACATGTTCTAAACATTGAAATCCTCACTCCCTCACAGGTACCATCGCTTCAATTTTCTACATTGACTTTGTTCAGCTGCCAGAAAACATATCCTATCGCGATTAAAATAATTTTGGTATGCAAATATGCTCAGTATTTTCAGAAAAGAAAATATATTTGTCAAATTTCTGTTTAGTGAACCTCACTCCCTTCCCGCCTCATATAATAAAAAAAATAAGTGTACATTTGATGAATTTCTGTTGCAGTTCTTCAGGTTTTATAGAATTTGGTGTTGTGCAAATATGGAGGCTCTTTAAGCTAATCAGCTTTAGCTCTGAGTTAAGCTAATCAGTAAACAATGAATAAACACAAAAACCTCACTACCTCACATCCAGTCCCTCACTTTTGATTTATTATAAATATTGTGTTTCATTCAATATGTCTCTAATACTGTTATATTGATTTATAAATTCAGACTAAAATTAATTTATATCATACGCTTTGTAATAATTTCACTAGAAATTATTGGAACTAAAGATATTTCAATAAACCTATATATATTTTATTTTATTGTTATTATTTCCTTGTAATATTCTCTCAAACTGATTCCCCCACTCTACTATGCTTACTGCCTCACACACACACCTGAAGCCTATCGCTGTTGAAAATTGGTATATTTTCAAGATATAGAAACTACTACTAGATATTTTGACAATATTATCTGAGAGGCATTTGAAATCAATAAAATATTTTTTTTTTAAACGAAAATACAGTGCTATCTGAAATAATAAAAATATTATCAGAAAATCTTCCTATTTTCAATGTCCCAACTATCATGAGCGAGAGGAATTCCACTTTGATTTCGATTTCTAAGCCAGCAATATGTATTAGGTTGTATTGAACGGGAATTTTCATTTGTTTTCTTTGTAATTTAGATTTTGTAGATAAAGCATACGTTTTTGTAGTTCTCAAACTATTTAAAAAATTTGTGTTCGAGCCCTGAAAATGATATATATCAGAAGTTTACAAAGATGGTGGACACCTACGTACGCTTTTTTATTGTTATTATATAGAAGTATGAATTATAAAAATAAATTAGCTGACCCCGCAATGGTTCGCTATTGCTAGATTTCAGTATGTATAGTATCTATTTATTTATTATGTGTTGTGAACAATTTTTTATTAAAAGTTATATTTAGTGGCACTTTCGCTCAGCAATTATTTAATATTTTTTAATAATTGCTCGGGATTTGGGCCACGTCCCAATGAGGTTTTAATCGCTGGGGAAAAATACAGAGAATAATACTTATTCCACTTCATTTCAGTAAAAAACATGGAAAAAACTTTGCAGAAAACAGCACCTATACAAACACAATTAAACACAAAGACAATACAGAATACAAAATAAATTTTAAAATAATGACCTAAAAAATGTTGTTCAATCTCATTTCTCGCCCCAATTTCGACAAGGTCGTGACGACAATAAACTCGTCTTAACGACAATAAAGTTTCGCTGAAATAAGTTTCACGTTCGGACACTATTCTTAATTTTTTCTCAACCCTCGGTTTCATTTACAAAATAACATTTCCACCCATTAGGTTCAAACTTATTAAAAAGTTTTTGAAGTCAACTTGCTTCCACGGTTATGAAGTTGTCATGTATACTACAAGTACACCAGTGTCGTATTTTTTTAATAACATTTTAATGAAAATTCGGTAGATTTTATTATTGCATAACATTTCATGGATCATGAAGACGACGTAATTAAAATTTGGTTCTTTAGTTTTTATGGTTAGCGGCTAAAAACGAAAAGTGGGCTGTTCTTTTATATAATACCATAGTATTATATAAAAGAAGAGGAAAACCTACTCTTTATCATAATAAAGAGTAGGTTTTCCTAAATAAATTTTTTGCCAATAATAAATAATAGTAATTCAATAATTCTTGTTAAAAATAAATGTCAAGTGCTCTGAGTACGTTTTACAATAGAAGGATTATATGAGCTTTTGCAGAGTATATTGGAGCTTTTTTTTTTTTTTTGGGGGGGGCTTCAGATTTTATTTATTTTTAATTTATAAATTCTTTGTAGCCGTTTCTATGATAAAAAATAATTAATAAATAGATATCTATATAGAAAGATATATAGTCTATAGAGAATTAGAAATATTTAATAAATACGGTTATTTATTAACTTTCCAACCGTTTATTTTGATTTTTTTTTTCTTAAGAGCAATATCCTCTTAATACAATGCTCTGCTATTCCTAAAAACTGCAATGAAATTTATTGTAATTTAAACTACCATTAGTGGTTTCAAAAACCTTCATACATCTTTGGACGGTTATTAACTCCATTCTGTAAAATAGAGCCACTTCGGGGGCTTTGGAGATTGGAGATGATTCTTCGATCTTAAAGATGACGTCTGGACCACTCACCCAAGTAGTCTATAACTTCAGAATAACATCCAATGCTATTTTAAATAATAATAAAGCGAAGATAAAATATTAAAGGACCTACTGAAGTTGTGTACAAGAGCCCGTAGGCGTTCCCTTGTATCGATTGGGCTCGAAGAGCAGCGGGCTTAATATAAGTCCCTGAATCGCCTTTGTGCGTGATAATTACGAAGCGAATGCCACATCACCTAGCTGGCAAATTACTACAAAGACTAAGGAGCAATCTTCATGAGCAGAAATTGGGTGCGGATTAATGTTCGAGCTCGTGGATTAGATCTGTGTAAGAGGAGATGCAGGAATATCAGCAGACTACATGGAAGCTGTTTATTGATTGTGGAGCAGTGTTTGACACAATCATGAGAAAAAGAACTCGTATTGGCCATGCATGATCTGGATTTACTTGGTAAACAAACACGATTAGTAATGTACACAATGGCGAGAACCATATTTCAAGTCAAATATTTTGAATACCAAAATCACCAGTCATTGTCTATGCAAATGATGTGGACTTAGCCCATTATAGTCGGGACAAGTAAAACTGTGTGTAGAGCGCGGATCACGTAGTTATACGTTTTCTATAGATGGATGATAGAATGAGGGAAATAAAGCTATACGGGTTACTAATGTTTGTTGTTGCCCTTTCTAATACATAGTATTACCGCTCCAACCATAATGCAAACTAAAACATAATGCCGACACAAAACGCTCGACCAGAATGTGTTAATCATGAGATTCTATCAAAGCTAGATATACAGGCAAAGCAGTTGGGCCTACTTATTTACAAAAATATGATCAGATTATAATACTTAAATAAAAACCAGTATGCTCCCGTCAGAATCACTGCCCAAAGGTTTGGTACAGTTTTGAAGTTAATAGAAGTTTTCAGAGGTTTCATGATAATTTGTTTAAAGGGGAGTGGGAAATCAATCGAAAACATGTGGAGGGGCCAACTCTTCTGAGCCTACTGCCTTGTGCCTCCATCCTAAAGGGATGCATAATATAAGAAATACAATTGACGAATAAACACCTAGGAAATGTTATCCTAGCACTGTGCATGAGTCTGTAGTGTGCTATAACACTGATTTGTTTGATGATCTGTGCATTGTTTAATGAATTTGGAATCTTGGTGGCGGTCATACCCAGCCTTCAGGTATCGTAGGAATCTTTGGGAGACTCTGCCACCAAAGATGCCCAGACCTTCTGAACGTGCGTAATTGGAAAGCGCATGCAGAATACAGAGCCAACCGGCGAAGGCACGTTGAGGAGGCTAGGGTCCACATCGGACTGTAGTCATACGGGAAGCAACTAAAGAAACATTTGCACATCGTCAACAGTAATGATAAAAACTTAACGACCCTAAAGTATCGATGCCGATACCACCAATCGCTGCCATCATAACTGTCCACTGGCCCCTATGAAAGCCCAAATCCGCAAGGTCAGGCTATACAATCCTCCCATCTACGTCTCGAACGTTCAGGATCAATCAACTTTTTAGAGATTTTTCCTAAAAGTTTTATTATTTCCTTCCATAAACTATATAGGAAAACACATTATCATATAAATAATTAATTAATAAGATGAAATTTTCGGAGAGCCCTTAAAGCATTGTGGTAGTGAATTGGTTAAGCTATTACAGTAATTATTGATTGAAATATGGAAGGAAGGAAGACTGCCTACGGAATGGAAGAAAACTGTTATTTGCCCAATATATAAAAAATGCACTGAACTGCTGCAACTACTGGCGGAAAAGAAATCCCGAATTTTCCAAGCTGGATTCGGAATAGGAAGGTCGACCTCCGACCAAATATTTACCCTCCGGAATTTCAGATCCCAACTCACCTTATCATTGTAGATTTCCAACAAGCCTTTGACTCCATAAATCGCCAGAAGACATATATAGCTATGTTAGAGATGAACATTAATCCTAAACTTGTGCGACTAGTGAGAATGACTATGGAGAACAATATTTTTTTATGTAAGAGTTGGCGGGGACTTACGTGAAGGATTCACTTCAGAGACTTGGCAGAACAACGGCCTGACTTGCCTTAACTTTAATCTGAAATTAGATCTTGCTCTTATATTGCCGATTTAAAGATTGAACAAGAAGAATATGATTTTAGTATAAAATAAAAAACATAATAATTCATTAGTTTTCTATTTTCGTATGAAAATTATCCCATAAAATGGTTACATACTCATAAAAAATCAAATAACTTCTTTTCATTATTGTTTTTACCTTTAAAGACTACTTATGTGATAATTGCTATTATTATTTTGTTGCACTACGAATTTACCAATAAATATAGAATTTGAAAGATTTTTTTCCCTAACTCCTATTTTATGATTATTGACATTTGATATTTTTCCATTTTTCCTTCTTCATTACGTACAATATATATATATATATATATATATATATATATATATATATATATATATATATATATATATGTGTGTGTGTGTGTATGTATGTATCCTTCTGAATCTGTTCTCTAAAAAGATAAAATCTTGAATATTAAATTCATGGCCAATCTCTTATCTATTTTCCAACATTTTTTTCATTTCTTTTCAATTTATATGTTAGGATTATTAAGCAAATGGTTATTGAATACATCTTACTGAAGTATTATATAGTATTTGTTTGTTGATATTCAACTGCATCTGCAAATCAGCCAGACAGAATAAATGAATTTCTAATTTGCTGTATTTTTATCTTGTTTGCTTTATTCTCTCTTGTTTACTGACCTAGGTAGCTTGCTTACATCATGATTTTTTAGGTCTTATTTAAGTTTTGCAATTTCTTTAATTTTTTTAATAATATTTCGGGATAGAAATTGGTTTGCTATTAAGTATTTCTTAAAACCATATAAAAATTTCCAGTGTCCTATGATATTTTTTAAATGCATGGACATATCAGTATGCCTTATTGTTAGTTAAATCTGGCAAGCACATTTGTATTCAAAACCTACAGAAGTTAGTAGACTTCAGGTACAAGCTGAAATGGCCTCGTGATCTTCATGACAATTCATAATAATTTATTAATTATAATAATAAATAATTTTTTTCATTCGAAACCCCAATTTTTTATTGTTATTCGTTTATGAAATACCCTTAAACAGTATCCGATAGGAAATGATCTTAGGTTATGTTGATTGAAATTTAACTGTTTCTTGTTGAAGACGAATATCGAAATCTGAACTTCAATATCGATTTCAAAATCATTATCTGTACTTTGAATGCATATATTAAAAACTATTTATACAACTATGAAAAATTCTAATAATTGATGAAGAGTTGTGTACTTTAATATCCACCTTTATTTAGATTTAGATGCAGCTGCTGATCCCGTTGCTAAGTTTGTATATTATTCAGTAACAGTTATCCTTTGAAACGGTCCAATTTCTTTAATAATAGAAAAGACACTGAAGGACTGAGTCTAGAGAACGCCGTACTTAAACTTATCGTTACTCCTCTCCTGGGTATTTTACACAATATCCTTAGCACAAAATGGTTCTGTCTTCTCTTTTTTTCGGATCTCAAGAGAATTATTCATAATGGTATAACCTTATTTTTGTAAAGGACTGAGTAATGTTCCTGTTGTACATAGAAACTTAAATTTACGCGTATTACTCATGTCTTCTTACAATATAGGGTGTCACAAATAACCTTTCCCCCACTTCTAGAATTTTTAAAATATTTCCTCCTCTCTTCCAAATATATACATACTCGTATGTGTGTGTGTCTATATGTAGACACACACACATACTTATTTTTCTTTTTTTCCGGCGCTACAGTTCAGGATGAACTTAGGTTTACCGTACAATTCTTCTCCATTCGTCACGATCCAGCGCCTTCGTCCTCCATGCAGTCACTCCAGGCTTGGTCAAATCCTGTTCCACATCTCTCACCCAGCTTGTTCTGGGATGACTTCTTTTCTTGCCTTGATATTCTTCTCTCATTATTTTCCTAGTCATCTGTTCATCCGGCAATCACTCTATATGACCGAGCCAACTTATCCATCACGATTTGGTAACCCTTACTATGTCCTCACGTCCTACGAGATCATCAATTTCCCTGTTCTTCCTAATGCGCCAAGTGCCTTGCTGGCACAACGGACCAAATGTACGCCTTAATATTTTTATTTCGAAGACCCTTAGGGCTAACTGGTCTGAAGCTTTAAGGGTCCAGGTTTCTGCTTCAATACACACTATTGGCCTTCTTATTACAGCATTCTTTTTAGCGTACTGCCATGTATTTTGTCTTCGCTTCATTAATTACTGGTCGAGTAGCAGTTCCTTTAAAGCGCTTTCACTTCTACTTAATATAACGATATGATCTGCATATCATCTGCAAATTGCTGGCAATTTGCGACTGTTATCCCTCATACCTTTCTGTTACATTCTTTGTAATTACACTACACTACTATTTCAGCATTTCTTTCACTTAGTATCTGTTGCGCAGTTCCTTGGATACCCTCACTCAAGCAGCTCCATTCCTCCTAGACATAACTCTTATCTTCCTTATTTTCCTTTTCTTCTAGCTTCGTGCTGACGCCTCCTTGAAGCATTTTTTTTGCTGATCGGATTTGAGCTTCTCTCTCTGCCTGTCACTCTCTCTCTCTCTCTCTCTCTATATATATATATATATATATATATATATATATATATATATATATATAAGTTAAAATACTTGAGAAATTAAAACGTAAAAAAAAGAAAGAATAAGGCACGAAGTGAACAACACGGATGCTTGGATAATACTGACTTTATTTATCTTTTGCAAGGGTTTATATAGTCTTACATTGTTTATTTACACTAATTATTTACATACACTACTTATCACCTCCGCCCCAGTTCACAAAGTGAACTCTGGGTAAAACTAATAAAAAAAAATAAAATAACTTTTTGACAACAAAACTAACACATACTAAACAACTAACCTATTCTCTAACTTTACAACTAAACAATAAGACCTTGTATGTACATCATATATACAAATACACCAGAATTTTCACAATGGTTTGACAATTAATGTAATTCTCTAATTAGTGATAGAACTACTTATGCTAAAAGGACAACGGCATCAAGAAAAGATAATTTTGTTATTTACACTTCCGAATTGCCTGGATTAAGAGGGATGCGAAGGTGCCGGATGTGGGTGTGTCTTATCCTCTGTGCACCTGTCATCTCCTGGATAGAAACTATGTTATGCTCTCGTAACGCTACCACTCTGAAAGGTCCTTCAAAGCGCTGATCCCCTTTTCGACGGCTGGACGGTGGTCGGCAATATACCGTCATACCTAATGAGATTCTGTGAGATTCATCCGGTACCGCTACACACTCCCGATTTGCCCTCGAAATTTTTTCTTTTGTGAGCCTAGTATACACCCTTTGTGAGATCTCAGCTAACTGTCTCCGTTTGTGGGTTACTGCATCTCGCAGATGTGTGTACGCGGTAGTAAGGATATCTCCCCTATTCCGTAACGGATGACCGAATACCACTTCCACCGGTGTAAAACCTGTAGCGGAATGTATTGTGTTGTTGTAAGCCACTACTGCCCTAGGCATCGCTGCGGTGGCTCCTAATCCCTTATGTAACTGAAATAACCGAAGGTGTTCCCCTAATGTATTATGGAGACGTTCGATAGCACCTCGTCCTTGTGGGTTACCGGGGGAGTTAAAATGCCATTTTATATTTAAGTCTGAACATTCCGTAGTTGTACGAGCGTTCTTGAATTCCCTCCCACCATCCGACGTAATGTTGTGCGGTACTCCGTAGCATGATATCCAACTGAGCATACCCTCCCAAACGGCGTCAGCTGTTTTGTTCGATAACGGGTAAGCCATGGCTAGCTTGCTAAAGTTGTCAAGAATAGTAAGCCATTGCGAGCCTTCCCAAGTAAAAATGTCTACCTGTACCTCTAACAGTGGCGAATTCGGGGTATGTGACACTTCGGGATGGACATTGATGGGGTGTCTATCGTACTTCGCCCGGTGGCATATTGTACAATTTTGCAGCACCTCCCGGATCGTTCGGCGCATGTGGTGCCAGTAATACCTGCGGCTCAACGCGGCGAGAGTTTCTGGTACCCCTCGATGATTGGTTTTCCCTTCGTGATAAGCCTTAACTAAGTCTTTTTGCCGGTCTGGTTCCTTAACAGTTTCTACCATTTTTGAGCATAATATTAAGTTCCTATCAGCTCCTACGCGCTCTGTTTCCAATAGATGCTTGATTCGGTCTAGAACCGTTTTATTTCCTACATAAAGGTAATATGTCTTGCCCGGTTTAGTACTCATGTTAAGAATGCGGGCGACATCCGCCGGTGGCACTGAGGGAACTGTCCAAACGGTTACAATACTGTGGCGACCATACTTCGTGTATTCCGTTCGCGACATTCCTTCCGTACGGGTTTTCCAGATGACCTGGCGCGTGTGTCGGTTCACTATGGTGTCCATCTCGTTGAGGGGGGTATGTCGAATTTCCTCGGGAATCTCATCCGCATCTACTGTATCCTCCTCATCACGCAACGTCTCTTCCCCGGCAGTGTCTCCGGAGGGACCCGCTTGCTGAAGCGGATTCGTATACAGGACCCGAGACAACCAGTCCGCAACGACATTTTGTGATCCTTTTTGATGTACGATATCGAAGCTGTACGCGCGTAGTTTTTCTTTCCACCGTCCGATTCTGGCTGATGATTCCTTTAGTCCGTCCGTCCATAATAGCGGTTTGTGATCTGTACGGAGCGTAAACCGCCTCCCATATACATAAGGCCGAAAGTGGTCAATTGCCCAGACGATAGCTAAAAGTTCCCGTTCGAGCGCACTATACCTTGACTCTGCGTCGGATAGTTGTCTGCTCGCAAAAGCTACCGGCCTATCCCCGATATCGGATTCCTGCGATAGTACCGCCCCGAGCGCCCTCTCACTAGCGTCGGTCGTCACTACGAATTTCGTTTGAAAATTTGGGAATGCAAGCACTGGTTCCGCAGTAAGGGCTTCCTTGCACCTATGGAAGCTCATCATATGCTCATCGGTAAAAAGGAATGACCGACCCTTCTTCAACAGTTGCGTAAGTGGTGCGATTATATCAGCTGCGTTCGGTAGGAATTTTCGATAATAATTCACCATTCCGAGGAAACTCTTAAGCTCTTTTTGATTAGCGGGTGGTAAGACGCGGGAGATGGCTTCGACTCTGGCTGGGTCTGGTTTGACTCCCCGTTCCGAGATAAGGTGACCCAAAAATTTTATCTCTGTACGAAAGAACTGGGACTTCTCTTCCGATAATTTAAGCCCGAATTCACGGATGCGCTCAAAGACATCCTTGAGGTGGGATACATGGCGCGATGGAGATGAGCTAAAGACGATAAGATCGTCCATGTATATCTGACAATACTCTTCCCCTAGCCCACGGAGGAACTCATCCATCAGGCGCTGGAACGTAAGAGGCGCGTTTCTAAGCCCAAACGGCATTCGGGTGAATTCGTAATGTCCTCTGCCGAAGGTGAATGCCGTTTTTTCGATATCCTCCTCTCGCATCCGCACTTGATGGTACCCGGATTTTAGGTCGAGTGTAGAAAAAATACGAGCTCCCGCCAGACGATCTAACATATCTTCGAGTCTAGGGAGAGGATACCTCTCCTCTACGGTATTCTCGTTTAGTTTCCTGTAGTCAATTACCAGTCGGTAAGAGGGATCTGCTTGTGGGTTCAACCTCTTTTTTTCCACGACCCACAAAGGACTGCTAAATGGTGACGTGCTATGACGTATGATCCCTTGACGAAGGAGATCACCAATTTGATCATTAATAATCGACGTCATTGACTGGGGATATCTCCGGCCTTTCGTATAGGAAATTTTATTTTCTTTAAGTGTTATTTCATGTCTAGTCATCCCGGTGGCCGGTAGTGGGCAGCCCTCCTTATAAAATATATCTGTGTATTCGGATAATAATGCTTCCGCCCTTGGTAACTCTGTACGCACCATCTCTACACGAAGTTCTTTTCCCGTCATTTTAAATTCCCGGTGATATGATTTCGACCCCAAGGTCATTAACCAACTTCCCTGACTGCCCTGCATCTGGAACCCGACCTTATCCAAAACATCGCACCCAATTAAGATGTCGTATTGATTAGTCAACTTTTCTAATACATGTACGACCGCGCTCATTTTCACCCCAGTGAGATTTTCCAGATCCCATATATACTCTCCCAACACTTTACAAGGACCGCTCAGAGTGATAACAGAACATTTACATACCTTAAGTGCGAAGCCTTTGTCCAGCTCCTTCAACACCCCTCTACTGACCAAGGTACTGGTGCTCCCAGTATCAATTAGCGCCCTAAATCCGTCGCTGCACCCCTGCACTATGGGCAACCTCTCCCACACTCCACAAACACTATTTACTGACTCTACTCTGCCTGGGTTGCCCTCGCCTCCTCAGATAGCAGTTTCCTTTTCTGCGCCTGACTTTTTGGGTTTGTTTTTCCGATTTGACTGCAAGCTTGATCTTCCCGCTATCCTCGCCCAGCTGGGCCTCTGTTCGTCTTCTTCATCTGAAGAACTCTTCTCGGAGTGGTCTTCAGAACTTGACGTTGACGAGTCCCTATGTCGTCTTGTTCTATGTGTGTTTACCTCCATTGGTTCTGGGGCTGGGTTCCGCCTGAACATCCAGGGACACGCTCTAGCAACGTGACCTTTGTCGCCACATTCGAAGCATTTAACTGCGGGACAATTAGCTGCGATGTGCCCTGAGCGGTTGCATTCGTAGCATCTACGGCCTTCTTCTCTTCGAGGCCCTCGAGGTTTAGAGCCTCTCTGCACATCTTTACCTTCTCTAGGACTCCTTCGGTGTTCAACCCTTGACGGGTATGACGGATGAGGCCTGGGGTCGAACCGTTCTCTATTTCGGTCTCTATTACTGCTCCTCCTGTTCCTGAACGGCACTTGTCGCCACTGTAGTTCGTCAGCTTCTTCTTCCTCTCTGGCCCCCTTGTCCATTACGTCACGGACACACTCGACAAAAGACTTTTCAGAAGCTAGTTTTTCTCTGGCCTTTAGGTTTCTTCCTAGTTGTACTTTTAGTACCTTCTCATAGATCGACAGCTGTTGGGCCGCCTCGGCCTGTCCTACGGTTTCGATCAACTTTTCCGAGATTGCCGTGAACTGATTCAACATAATTTCTGCGAAGCTATAATCCGACTGCCCGGATCGTCTGCTTTCAGTGAAGAGACGATAAACGTCTTCTTCTGGTGTCCAACGCCCTCCTCCGTACGCCTTTTTTAATCTTCTGGTAACCTCTTCCCATGAAGTCAACTCATCCGCTTGTATAGCGTTGAGTACATTCCTTCTGACTCTTCCTACCAAAGATGCTCTCAGTTCGGTGGCGTCCAAAAGATCTACCCACCCGGCCGTGATCCTTGCCTCGATCAGGTTGTGGATCTGGTTGCCTCTCTTCAGGAAGTGATTAAGGTGCCCTAGTTCTCCGCCGAATCTCTCCAGCTCTGAGACGGTGTTTTTCAGATATGTGGCAGTAGCCGTTTTCACTCTCGCCCATTCTAATTGCATTAATTGAGGATCATTGTTAACTACCTGCACAATCCCTGGATTAGCGCCTGAGCCACTATTCTGGTCCATAGGTTGACCTGAAGGATCCATTGTTTGACCTTGACTGTTTGCGGGCGTACCGTGAAGTTGACTGACTACGTTGTCTAACTGACTTGGTCGCAAAACCATGAGATTTTAAAAATTCTTTTCTCTCTTTTTTTTTTTTCGCGACCGTTAATAACGTGCACTTACTTTTTCCCGGGTTTCGGCACCAGTTAAAATACTTGAGAAATTAAAACGTAAAAAAAAGAAAGAATAAGGCACGAAGTGAACAACACGGATGCTTGGATAATACTGACTTTATTTATCTTTTGCAAGGGTTTATATAGTCTTACATTGTTTATTTACACTAATTATTTACATACACTACTTATCATATATATATATATATATATATATATATATATATATATATATATATATATATATATATATATATATATCTCACAGAGAAATCCTTTATTAACCAGCAATGCTGCCTAAATAGATTGGGTTGGTACAATACACAGCATACTAATCAGACATAATACGTTACATAATATATATATATATATATAAAGTATAGCATGATAATTTTAGAATTAATTAAATGTATGTTTGTTTTTTCGCTTTTATAATTTTACTTCTTTCAATGATAATAATGTTGTAATGTTGTAATATAACGTATTATGTCTGATTAGTATGCTGTGTATTGTACCAACCCAATCTATT
Organism: Rhaphigaster nebulosa; assembly: GCA_948150685.1. NCBI lineage: Eukaryota > Metazoa > Arthropoda > Insecta > Hemiptera > Pentatomidae > Rhaphigaster > Rhaphigaster nebulosa. Next base: position 47,152,345 of record OX411312.1, on the reverse strand, counting down.
TAGGCAGCATTGCTGGTTAATAAAGGATTTCTCTGTGAGATTCACGTATAAAAATAATGAAGGTAATAGAAATGATAAACTAATAATATCCGCTGATTAGGGATTTTATCGCTAATTTTCCTTAAAGGGAGAATTCACCCTATTAATTTTGTTTAATACCAACCTCTAAAATATATTACAGAATTTATATTCGGAATTAGAGCGGAAATTTATTCGGTAAATACAATTACAAAGATAATTTTTCTTATAATACAGTCTCATTTACTCTTTATTACTTCAAGGAATGTGGCTAACAAAACATTGAAGGGGATAGAAGCCAAAGGGTACAAGTGATTTTTTTTTTTTCAAAGAAAGAGTTATATGCGGTCATGGTATATAAAATGTTTTTCAAAAGCAATATTGCCAATACGTTTTAGGCTTTATAAAAATCTTTTTACTTTAAAATGCGTTTTCACAAAATTATCAAATTGACACTTGTGCCCCTTTGCTTATCAGCTCATCATATATTATTTAAAGGAAGTATAATATGAGCTGTAGTATATTAGGAGTTTTGGTATATTACACTTATTATGGAAGCAGTTACTAATTTGCCGCTACGTTATGTTCAGATCAAAGAGGAACTCTAACAATAATTTCCTTTCTGAAGTTTCCCTGCGGTTGTAATATCCTCTGCTACCCCCATCGCTGTACATGTCAAGCAAATTCATTTTCTCAAGGAAACTTTATCCTTTATACAGGAAAGGAATGACGTTAATTATGAGAGATGTTTGGGAACATTCTATTGATTTTGCCTGGTTTTGAAAGATTCTGACGAACCTCTAGATCACATATTTCAGTTTTAAAAAAAATTACTCTTTTATTATTGCATTGTTTAATTTAAACAGTTTTTTTTCAATATATGTGTCCCGTTTAGTTTTAATTACAATTTGATTTAATAGCTTAAAAAATAAATCCAGAAAAAAATAAAATAAACCTTTTACAATAATAATTATTAGAACATTTCTGGAAAAATAAAATAAATTTTAAAAAAAAGTTTAGTCAATCCATGCATCATCAGTAAAGAAAGATTTTTATCACACCCCGTTATTTACTTTGTTTTAGGGTTTTACTTTGTTAAAGCCGAGTAAACTGAAAAAACCACGCGACTGGTGCAGCACCGCCGCAACTCTCTCACCCAAAACAACTGTTTTCTCCTTTCGTCCCTCTTCTAGCACAGCTGTTTCCAAACTATTCCAATAGAGTTTTGGTTTTTAGTGTCACTTTCGTATGGATCGGTATTAAAAGTTGAGCATACGATTTTTATTATTCCTAAGTACTATAATCAATTTAATTTAACTTTTCATTTTTTGTTATATCATTTTGCAGTATTTTGTTATGCCACAAAAAAAAAAAAAAAAATCTCCCTCTGGTCCAATCTTTTTTCTCTCGCCACGGTTTATAAATGTCAAGGGGGCGCATTTTTCCGCTGTTCACACTCAGGCGCAAAAAAACACCGTTACGCCACTCGAAATTCAAAAGTCAAAAATGGCTTATTTATTATTTTAAGTCGAAACGTCCTTTAGAGAAATGTTTTGTGACAAGACACTGTTTTTATACAAAAATATATTTTTTAAAAAGTTGTCGCGAGTTATAATTAATTTATCAAACTGCTTTATTATTTTATTTGAACAATAAAATTGACATACTGACGTGCAATAGTAGGAACAAACAGATGATTCATTACCAGCAGAGGGACAGAGGACAAGAGATTGAAGATAGCTGTTGACAGCCAATGGCTACTCTACTAGCACCACTTAATTGCTACGGCCCTATCTCCATCTCTGTCCCCTATATTGTCAGTTCCTTCTCTTCTATTTTATCATCACTTAAAATAGGTTTAAAATACGATAATAATATTAATATTTCATTTAAAAAACATAACATCAAATTTTATCAAACTTATTATATTTTAAAGAATATATCTCTTCATCGTACATATTTTTCAAGCTTATCATAAGTTTGATTGCAGTGTCACAAAAAATAAGGATGCCAAAAAAAAAGGATATTTTTCATGTTATTCACTATAAAGTCGCACAGTGGTCACAAACCGGCCTTTTGGCGAAAAAAAGTAGCCTCCCATCTTTATCTGAGTAACACTACAAGAAGGTTAATTTAATGTATTTTTAACACTGAATCGAATGCAGCAAACCCCGATTTAATAGGAATTAAACATTTCAAGATATAATTCAAAAAAAGTGGAAAATAATTGGCTAAATAAAAGTGATTGTTGAAAAAAATTATATGAACATCAATAAAATATAATTTTATTTAAAAATAATCATTTAAAACTTTTAGCATATTAGTAATACATTTGTTTATATTTGATATGAATGGCTGTTTTTATATTTGATTGGCTGCTCATGAAATGGGGCTCGCAATAAACGAGGATAAAAGTGCAGGCGTACTGATGACTCTCATGCAGCTCATCCCGCTGAGGGATTCGTGGAGTTTGGACGATTTAAGTTCCAGAAGGTAGACCAGTTCACTTATCTTGGTTCTGTAGTTAGCTCTGATAACAATGTTTCCCTGGAGGCGGAGAGGAGAATTCTGAATGCCAACAAGAGTTATTTTGGACTACGGAAACACCTCAACAAAGAAGACGATTATATAACAAAAAAGACGAAACTGCTGCTCTACAAGACTCTGATTCGTCCAGTTTTGATGTACGCCTCAGAGACGTGGACTCTAAAGGAGGCAAGAGAGAATGTACCCTCATCTTCGAAAGGAAAATTCTTCGAAGGATATTATGTCCAGTCAAGATTGGTAACGAGTGGAGGATAAGAAAAAAATATTGAACTGAGCAATTTGGGGAAATGAATTTGGTTAAATTGATCAAAATCGGACGACTCCGATGGGCCGGGCACGTTGCCCGAATGAAGAACGGTGACATCCCAGAATTCTTCTGGACGGAAACCTTAACCGAACTAGAGGGAGAGGGCGACCCAGACTAAGATGGGAAGACTGTGTCTCTCAGGACGCTAAAGCTATCCCAAAAGTAAACAACTGGAGAGCAGCTGCACAGGACTGAACGACCTGGCGAAAGCTCAGCGAGGAGGCTAGGACCAACATTGGGCTGTAGTACCATGGAAGAAGAAGAAGAAGTTTATATTTGTTATAAATTAAATATTAAACAAAGTGCAATGTAAATAAAATATAAATTAAAAAAAATGTTTGCGCAACTATATGAATTGCATCTAGGAGATCGAGAATTCGAGAGAAATAGCGGCTGAAATCCAGTGTTACCAGTTTTACTAAGCAGAAGAATCTAGTGGATGTTTTTAGGCATGTTATACCATCTATGTAGTTCTGCATACAGTATTGCAGTTAGTTCTATGCATTTTCATGACAATAAAATTGTAGCACGGAATGTAGAAACTAATTTGTTGAGCTACTTAGCATTTTTTATATTTAATTATTTTTTGTTTCTGGGAAAAATGTGAGGAAGCAAAGTTGAAATAATCAGATTTTTAGAAGTTCTTCAAAACTTTTCACCCCCAATCTGGTTCCCATTTGACTCGGCGAAATTGTGCCTCCTAATTTTTCGACTCTTCGCTTCAGAACGGAGCGGCAAAACAAAAAAATCTTTAGAATCAAAATTGTAAGTAATTTACTCTTGTTTAATTTAATGTGAAATGAACATTAGAAAATATTCAAATTAATGGTTTCAATTAATGAGCATAAAAGAAAAAACAACACCTTTTTGGATTATTTTAGATAAAATTTGAGGTAAAAAAGTTGAAATTCGTAATCAGCATCCTAATAAACATGAATGAGAAAATTTTCAGAACTTCTTCAAAACTTTCCACCTTTTCTGGACACGTTCAATCAGAACAATGCTTTTACGAATTAAAATCCAAATATCAATAAAGTTCGCAGATTTACACAGCTGGATACTATTTCCTTAAGTAAATAGAAGCCTTATAGGTTAAGAGAAAAAAGTTAGAACACTGCGCTCGGCTGCGATCAAAAGATGCACACTTTTAAATAAAACTATTTAAACAATTTTAAAAAAGTACAAAAAATACGTATAAAAAAGCCCTCCAGCCATCCACAAGTGTCATAAATGAAAATAGATACAGCAACAGTATCATTGCATTTTCATTGATAAATTGGTAGAAATGAAGTGACTCAGAATTTTTAAATCAAATTCCATACTTCAGAGTATGACTTATGATAGCTTGGAGTTTGAACTAAGCAAATACAACAATAAAAATGATATTTTTATTTTTATTTTAAAAATGATATAATGGGCACGTGAACTATTCTAAAATGATGGGATATACTTGAATCGAATTTTAAGAGGGTTTCGATTTACGGTTTTTTCCTTGTGTTTTTGACCACTATGCGCCGGGTTGCTGGATTCGTATCAGGCAGCTGAACCGCTTTTCTCATTTTAACCACGGAAGACAATGTTAAGTATAAATGATTAAATTGTTATAATCTCAAACACACAATGTATTAAGTGAAAGAAATATATTTATGCAATGAATAAGGAATAAAAACAGCCAAACCTAGCACTGAACATCTCAAACGTAACATATACTTAGCCAGAACGGAAGATTGCAAAACATCTTATTGGTGCAAATGGGATTACTACTGTTTGGCCCACATTCAACTCTGGGCTTAGGGCGGTTTAGCTATCAATACTCGTGAATCTTTACAAAAACGATTATTTTAATAGTTTCAATGGATTCAGCGTGCTCGATATAAGAAAGATCGACTTTAAACTCAAAATCAATAAAAAGGGACTTAAGATAGTCTGGCTCTCAGTTACCGAGATATATCCGATGATATATTAGTAATGTACTGTACATTGTAGTGGATTGGAACCAGGAGGTTGGAGTGTCGTATTGCAGTGAGGGCGGGATGTGCCCAATTCCTTCTGGTCCAAGTTACAGCCGCAATGCTGCCCAACGACCTACATCACAACTAGCTGGCTTTTCTCTTCCATAGATATTGTCATAGCTAAACATAGCACATTATTTGGATATATTGAAAGCCTAGAAAAATATACAGCAATAATAATTTAATAATTATGACTAAATATCTGTATTATGAAACGTTCAACTATTTAACAAAGATTTTCGCTTATTCAAATATTAAAGAAAAGGCTAGAATACAAAGATGTTGCTACTAAATTTTACATCGACTTCAAAAAGGCTTTTGATTCAAATGACAGATAGAAGTTATATAATATTTTGATTGGACGGAGAATAACAAAGAAGTACATCTCAAGTTGGGACTTAGATAATTAGATGGGCATGTTATTTAAGAAAAAAAATATATATATATATATAATAGATTTATTCATACTATCTGAATATTTAAAGATATAATGTCTGAGGATGCCGAGGTTGTCCCCGAAACGTCACACGTCATAAATTTGAGTTATTGAATGAAGTTGTTTAAATGGAAGTATTTTCAACAATGATTTTATGAAAAGCTTCTTAAAAACTCCCTTGAATAAATTAGAAAACAATAGGAAATATTTTCATTATGATTTGATATATTTTAAAATAATAATTAACAATAATTTAATAAAAATAATAATAGTAACAATAATTTCTTAAACTAATTCAATGATATGTTAAATTTATTGACAATATAGTAGAAAATGAATGTCAAAATATCTGAGGTGGACAACACATCACTTCTTTATATGGCTGTTAGAATTTAAATCAGTGGCCCAAAAAGTGATCATGGATTTGGTTACTAGTTTCCGAAGTTTGCAGTATCTCAGAACGACACTCGGCGTCGCGAAATCCATCTATTGACAGACACATACACAAGCTCCTGTTTCTGGAGGTCTCATTCCGTTATTATACGTCGTTTTCTTTCATTAGATAACAAGTTCCCAAGAGATTTCTTCGTGTTCTGTGACAGAACTGTCAATGTCATTAGATTGGAAATCGACGGTTTCCACATTTTAAGCTGAAGGACTTATATCATATTCTCCTGCTGCAGACTTCTTCAGCTCACAAATGGGGAGGAAAACAAGTATTTTGCACTCAATTTTAATACTTAAAACATGTAATAAAAATTTTTAATTACAGTTTTAAAAAAAAGGTTAAAATTTAAAAAGGTTTTAAATGGTAATCTTTATTACCAAACCATATGATCTCTGTATTTAATTTTATATATAATTTTTGATGTAAGTTGATTATTACCTTCAAGTAAAATACCTCTTTTGACCAAATACCAATTTTAACCAAAATCTGGTATATTATTTATATTGATAAAAAAGTCTTATTTACCAAATTTGAGATGTTTTGCATCATATTTTAATATAATTTTTTATATTTTTTTTTCTTCCGGTTTTCCAAATTGGAAAAAATTCTAGTATATTATTTAAATCAATATATAAATTATAAATAATAAATTTGAGATGTTTTGCATTATATTTTAATTTAATTTTTGATGGAAATCAATTATGGTCTTTAAGTAAAGTACCACTTCCGGTGATCATGTAGTGACCAAAAAAGGAGTTTCGTAACTAGATTTTACAATAATTCTAATACAAAATTTCAACTTTCTATAGCTAACCGTTTTTGAGTTATGGGAGGTACGGACTAACGAACGAACGAACGTACGTACAGATATCATAACGAAACTAATCAAAATGGATTTAAGGATAGTCAAAACGGATATTGTCGTTGAAATCTGATAACCGAAAATTTTCGCGATTACAATACTTGCTTGTACAAGGAAGTGAAAAGGTCATAACTTAAAATTAAGGGGTGTGTTTAAATTGTTGCGGGTTTGCCTACCTTGTTCTCAAATATGGGGCTTACGATCTTCACCACATTAATGTTGAGCATTAAATTTCCTACAAAAATGTACTTGTTAACTGTACGTATCTGTTATAGTTTAAGAAATATACGCTCCTCTAAGTTACTAATTTATGCTCTTCAAATTTTAAGCTATAAAAGATACGAAAAAAAAAATTAATAGGAACATTGTTATAGGGAATTTAAAGCACTTAATTTTTTGCATATGATATTTTAAGCTACCAACCGTTTACGAGATATAAACGAAACCGAAAAACATGACCTTTCCCCCTCCTCTCTTTGCCTTTGGCCCTAGATCCCAGAACTTTTAGTATGTTTACCTATAAACTAGTAAATAAAGCCCAAAAGTCAATTTTTACCGTCTACGCCCCCATTTGGAGTATTCATTGGCTGAACTATTAATACAGATATGATAAAAATTTCGATTTTATTTTTTTGTTTTGCGCCCTACGGATTTGCCTTAACTACGTAAAGTGTTAACGTGTGACCGTGTTAACTATATGTAGTTCATGAACGATTTCGGAAATCCATCCCCTTAGAAATATCGCATATCCTTTAACTTCAATTCTTTTGATGCCACCGAACTTTCAACCTGCTTGGATAATTTTTAATATCGCGTGCTATGCGCCTGATGGGGTGAAATTTATTTTTGAAAATTTATTATAAATGCATATCTTACTCAAAATGAGAGTAAAACAATAGCATACGAGAAAATTTATTTATTTTGCGACCGCGTGTTTCAAGTTTTAATGAACAGTTGGTCCTTGACTCCTGTAAGGTACTTCAAGTATGTTATACCATAGAATAAACTATTCGAGACTCAACTTATACCGAACCAATTTATGTCAGGGTAAACCAGTATTTACATTTTTTTCTTTCAACATATTACAATATTTCTGCATCAAGCAGTTGAGAAAGTAATCATTAATTAAAATTAACAATTAAACAGAGAATTATCAGGTAAAGACGCAACAATAATTCTTTGTATTTAATCGTCATACTCAAAATTAGACTGATGATTCTCTGCATATTAGCTAATACAATATCTATACCTCCAAAATAGCACCGATTTCTGCAGCTAACCATATATTTAGTTTTACCCGTCTTTATTCCGAGACCCGAATCTTTACCGACTTTCATGAATGTAGTTGTATTTAATTTAGTAGTTAGTGCATATTCACAAAACAGTACCAAATTATCAGCTTAGCCAAGCACGGGTATTTTACCACCCATTTTTTTCAATCTTTTTCGGTACGAACTACTTTTCTGATAAACTGTTCCGAATTAAATAAGACCGGAGAAAGGGAATCAAAATTGGAATAAAAATTAAGGATTCCGACACTATCAAATTTTTCGGACATACACATTTCTACTAGATTAACTCATTTATTTGGTATTCTGCCATAATATAATGTTAATAGAAAATAAAGAAAATAGAAAATTACCATCAGCGCATTGTGATCTCAATCCTTACTTTTATAGACCATAAAAAATCATTAAGTAATCTGAAATCAAATTAAAAAAAATAAGCTATGTTATTTTTTGCATAATTTTAATATCTTATATAGAAATCATTTACATTACTTATATTATCATATTATCTTGAAATACTTTTCATACTTCATTCTAGTAGTCATTATAATTAGTATTTTTCGTGTATTTTGCTATATCTTTCTTTTCATTCATTTTATTTATCTATCTTTCTATATTTTATTTATCTATATTTTTACAATAATTTTAAATACCTTTTTTGGCATTATCTATTACGTTTTTAAATTTATTTCTTATTATTTATTAATATTATTCACATTATGATTGGCATTTCTTCTTTATACTTTAGTAATATGCTCTTCTATATTCCTTATATTTCTTTATAGTTTATATTTTTTCATCTTATTGTTTGTTAACATTTTTATTATTACTGGTACTGCCACTGCTATTTCGTCTATTGTTATCTTGTTTTTTCTTAGCCCTGATGATGGTCTAAAACTTAGGCTGAAACGTCGACACACATTATAACAAGCTTTTTCTTATTTGTGTTTATTGACGGCACACCCAACCAAGATTCTTTGACGTACATTTTCCACGGCCAACCATACTCTCATTATTATAAAATCAAATTATTTTGAATTTTTTTTTAAACTATCCTTTCAAAATTAAATGTATTCTGGTTCCTGAACCACGTAATGTGTTTTGTTTTTTATTACATGGCAACTATGTTTCTTAAAAGTACAGTTATGCATGAGCATCATTTTGGAAAACGTTTTGATTTATTTATTGTATAGTTCCGTTTATTTTAACGAAAATATTTTACTATACTTATAAATATATTTTATTTATTATATTATCATTTAAGTTCAATTGCACGGCATTAATTGAAAAGAACAAATTTTTCTCAGAAACATTCAACTTAGGTATTCAAGTTTTTATTTTCTATTCATAGGTTCATCTGTTACATAAATATTCCTTTATGCTTAGATGAAAACTATTATAATTCTAATTAAACGAGAATTCTCTAGCGAAGTAATTTCAAAATATGAAAAGGGAGAAAAAGTATTTAAAAAAAAAAAATTAAATAAATGACCTCAATCAGACCTATTCAGTCCAAAAGGACTGAGTGGACTACGGACTCAGTAATCTCAAAGAATGGAGACACCGTAATGAGAGGACTGATCTTATTGCCTATTCGTCCTTTACAATTTTAATTAAGGACTCCCTTTTTAGATCAAATGATTCCAGCATTTTATCATTAACTTTCTTATTAGTAAATAATTATATAAATTATTGTTAATTGGGCTTTTCAGTTGGCAAGATGAAGTAGCTGCCATTTTTACGGGAAAAAAACATCATTATACGAATATGCTTTTTTTCAAATTGTATCTAATAAACGTATTAAAACTTTTTGTTAAATATTTAGTTAAGTATAAAAATTTACTTAAATTTTGTTTCCGAAAAAAAAAATCAATACTTTTCAGTTGACAGAATGACTTACTCCTCATTAGTTTATGTTTTTCAATCATACCCGTTTAATTGAATGGCTGAGTTGAGAAATACCATAAGCCACTTATTGGAAGATCATTATAATTTGAAGAATTTACATTCTATCCGTATCCGATTCCGTTTTGGTAATTCCAAAATTACGACGCGTTTTCGCCGTTTTTGTATTTGTGGCTAGTTATCATTTAGTCGAAAACCCACTCAAATCAGTGAAATTAAGCCCAATACTTTTAAGGGATGATGAATCAAAAGGTTAATAATAATTTACTTGTGTAATATAATTTGCTTATATTATAATTATCATAAATGTACGCCTTTTTACAAATTTATTGGTAATTATTGATCCGTAAAGTTGACTGAGAAATTCCATAAGTCAACCTAATTTAAATTTAAACACCTTAATGACTCTTAATTTCTTAATTTGTAACACCGTCGGTTACATGTTAAACTTGCGAATACATAAAATTCGACTTTTGTTTTTGTTATTTTTCGATAGCATTTCGGTTGATACCTAGTCTGTAGTAAAGTTACGAATCTGTTATAGCATTAGAATGTGCTGATATCGCAGTCGTATATTTGCAAAAAACGTCTGAAAGTGTGAAGCTTCCATATTAAAATAACGAATATGCGTATTTTAGGTAAAACGATAATTATACATGAAACTAGGAGATAAAAGAAAATGTAAATAATTAAAATTTTTAAATGTATGGTTCCGATTTTAAAAATTAAGTCCTGTACTGCGACTCTCATGCTTGTCGAAAAAGAAACATAAAAATTTTATTTTATTAATTTATTATTTATTTTATTTTATCATTAAGTTTAATAAGACTCTTAATGAGGCTAGACGTAAGTTGTAAAAATAGGGATTTGAAATGTCTTTTTTCTGGTCATAGCTATTTACCGAATTATACAAGCTTCAGCGTAATAGAGCTTGAAGCCCTCCAAACTGAATATATTTTTATCAGAACGGTTTGAAATTTTAAGGAAATGTAAAGAACATGTTTTCCTAATGAAGCATATTGCTTTCTTCAGCACAAAAACTGATACCATAACAAACAGGAAAATCAGTGAAAAAGGAGATAAGTTAAATTGGCTTCGCAACAGATGGATAAGGCTGGGTAAAAACAATACTTTCAAAATATTTATAAAATATTCTTTCCATTTAGGTAAATGAATTCATACAGAAAAGTTAGGGATAAAAAAAACTTAGGTATACCTATGCAACTATTGTTAATAAATGAGAATTTATTTTCAACTGCTCGAATTATATCACACAAGAAAATAAAAAATATATATATTCCATCAATTTGCCATAAATATTATATATTAAAAACAATGGGGTTAAGTAAAAAAGTCGAAGAATGTGATTTTTACATAATTATTTATTTTTTCTTTTTGTTTAGTTTAATAAACCTTTTTTTTGTTAAATTTAGGTAACAGTACAATTTTGGTTGAACTCAATCATAGAAAAAGAAATAATAATAATAATTCTAAAAAATCTCAAAACCGATATAATACAAAAAAAAAATAGAGTGGAGTTGTTTTAGTTACTGGGCAAACGAATTTTTTTTTTCGGTTTTCCGTTGACAAGGAGTCTAACTCAATAAAATTACTGTCTTTGTCTTTTCAATATTGATATTGTACCGATTCAGCATTTAATAAATGGTTAACAGCAAAATGGTGCTTTAGCAAACTGTTATATTTTAATATTTCCTCCATATTTTTGCAAAAGAGAAAGGTTAGAATTTTCCCACGAGAAATATTATTAAAAGTCCTTTTCTGAAAAATGTTGAAATTGAATTTAGTCATTGTGTCAACAGAAAGACTCAATTAACATCTTTATTCAAATATAGCACACATACACATACAGGCTAATTGACGATCGGAAATTCTGTTTTATCTGGAGCTGAGCAGGTCAGACGATATCCCTGTTGTAAATATAAGACCTATCGGACGGGAATTGAACCCGAGTCAGAATCTTCTTGTTCTGGTTCCAGCTGCAGGCAAATACTGACGTAGGATATAAATCTCGCTTTGCCTAAGTCTCCACTCTGCGTTTTGGCCATTTTTATTGCCTTAGATGAATGTATCATATATTCATTATTTATAAGAAATAATAAATTACAACCAAAATGTTTTGACTGGTGATGACATTCATTCCAAATATAAAATATTTTAGTATTAATTTAAAGCAAGATACTGCGAAGATGCGTATTTAAAACATATCTTATTAACTAGAAATAAATATTAGTTAAGACGTCTTGGAGTCTTTCAGAATATAGTTTTCTACGCAACAACCCAAAACAATGGAGCTTTATTATAAAACATAAAGTTTTATAATTAAATTCTTAGTTATTTTGAATGTTTTTTTTTTAATTTTTAGTTTCGATTTTTTTAAATTTGAATCAAGAAAATTTTTATCCTTGTCTTGTTTCTGAATTTCCTTTTTGTATTCTTATTTCCTGTTAAATAAATTATAATACAATACTTGTAATATGACTTTCTATTTTGAAGATACATATGACATAAATAACAGTATATCATGCAAAACTCGTTATATCATGTACAATGAACCTCTGTATATCGAACTTTTTCTAGAAACCTCGAATTTTCATTAGAAAAAAATATTCTGCCTATCAAATAAAATTTCTATGTATCGAACGAAAAATTCCAATTAAAAAAAAAACATAAAATGTGATTGTCATAAAAATGATCCCTTAGTTTACGAATGAGAATGAGTAATAATTAAATGAGAAAAAAAAATGTTCCACTGCTTTACAAAGCAATGGAAATTCAGGGAAGATCATGTTTCAGAAGAAACACAGTAGTGCCTAAATTCTCTGAATCTCTTTCCTAACATAGAATGAATTTTTCATTTTAAATTCAGTTTAACTTTGCCTTTCTTGATGTGAACATTGCTCCTAGAAGACTTCCGTGATGAATTATACACAAATAGACATTAGAAGTTATTTGGTGCGAAAACAAAAAAAAGTAAATTTGTATGTATATTTTTAATACGTGTCCTTATTAAATTATAAATATACATTTGTAAAAAAATCTGCAATCATAGATGTAATTTGTACGATTTTTCAAGTAAGTGTTATTGATCGTTCAGTTTTGTTTTTCTTTAACCCTAAAGAATAGCTGTAATTGTTTTTAGACTAAAAAGGGTGAAAATTACAATATTTCTATTTATCGCATTTTCCATATATCGATTTTTTTTTCAAGGAAAAAAATATATGTTCGATATATGGACGTTCGGTTTGATACTGATACGGCTTAAATGCCGAATTTTTCGTTTATTCGAAATAATTAACCGTTTCTCGTTGTAAATGGTAATCAAAAATGGATAAATATAAACAATAAAATGCTTTGATAATGAACAAAATGTGAAATATTTTTCCAGATTGAAAACAAATTTTCGGAAGTAAGAACAGTAATATAAATGTATAAGCTGTAAGCTAAAGATTTGAGAAAAATTAATATCTAACATATATTGTTGTGGAAGTTAATGGAGAGTATCGAAAAACGCATAAACGTAAGTGATTTTCGCAGTCAATAATTTCTACTTTTATATTATTCTGTAGAAACTAAATATTTTCAAGGAACTAAGTGATGCGCAGGCCGCACCAAATTTTTCTATACATGTATTTTCCCGGATAACTTTTGATGAAAAGTATATTTTATAGATTGCGATTCATTTTATTTTTTTTCTAAATATAGAGATTGATCTCCTTTGACAGAGGTCCATGCACAAAATTTTATTAAATTTACATTTTATTAAATTTACATTTTATTAAATGTATACTTGGAAACAACTTTTAAAAAAATAAATAAATAAATATATATATATATATATATATATATATATATATATATGTGTGTGTGTGTGTGTGTGTGTGTGTGTATATATATATTTTTTATTTTTTTTTGAGATTCTCGAAGTAGATTTTTTTTTTTATTTAAGGTAAAAAATATTAGTATTATAGAATAATATTGATTACGCGGCTTTCGCCACACTGTGAGCATTACATAATGCAGTCACCATTCATTCACGGATATAATGATGTATTTTCAAGACGAAAATAAAATAGAAAATATATTATTAGAATAAATTACGGTTCTCAAGTTGCAGTGCCAGAAGCCAGTCGCCCAGCTGGTTGGCTATGACAAATGTTATGGTTCGTCTCGTCATTAATCTCATGGTTTTTTCAACTCAGTTGAGCAAAAACCCCAGCTCGAATATTCTCAGGTTTGGAAAATCATATTCATTAAATGATTTATCATTGCCAATCAAAGGCATATAATGAATTGATATCGGTCTAATCCGGTACTACACTTGGTATTTCCAACAGAACGGTCAGACGGATTTTACACGATTTGCACCATCATAAAAACCAACATAAAATACCCTCACAACATAAAAAGGTGATGAATATCTTCAAGGCTCGCCTGGAAAAATGTCAACTCCTCAACGGACTTCCTCTTACTGAAGTTATTTTTAAAACTTGGTTCCATTTACTTAATTTACTTGAATGATTTTTTATGTCCTTTAAGGTAGTAAAAATGCAATATGGAAAAATTGATGGGTTTTTTTTTTTTTTTACAGTCTCTACATAATCACTCTTAGGGCATTTCCTGCGGTCTCCTTTGGTCCAAAAGAGCTGAAATTCGGTATGGTTGTTTTCTAAACAGAACAATATCATAGAAGGGGTGAGATAAATTTCAAGCAAAATGTTTTTTCGCGGTTTTGTGCGCTTCTATAGCCCCTTAAGAGTTACAGTTTTTAAAATGTGTATGTGAATGGAGTTTGTGTTAGAGGAGAGTCTTTTGGGAGTCTTTACTCCACCTCTCGCGGTTTTTAAGATTTTGCTCACCTCTAAATTGAGTTCGAAAATTTGTAATTAAGCTGGTGGTGGAGTAGGGGTCTCGAGTTTTTTTTGCTAATCTCACCATTTGTAAACGTAACTTTAAAAATATATTCGTACGTAGTTAGTTCGGAAATTCTGAGTGCACTTATGGTTTTGAAAAAGTGTTTTTTGGGGTCTCAACTTTTTTTTCTACATTCGAAAAAAAAAATTATAGAAAATGTTTGGTTTATTATCTTCAATAATAAAATCTTGTAAACCAAGAAAAAAAATGTTTACCCTCTCTCATAATCAAGATAGGTAGAATTCATAAATCGAATAAAATAAATCCCTCCGTACGCCGTCGGCGGCTTTTCTCCAAGACAGATAATTTTTGTGATTTGGAAAGAAAATCACAGGTCACCCCAGGATGATACTCAGACCTCAGCATTGTAATCCGCCGTTTCGTTTCAAAATTGTGGCCGATTATAGATCGCATACGCCCATACAACGACCATTTATGAAGATAGAGGAAACATATATTGTGCTTTGTAATTATAATATGCCAAATGTATGCCAAAATAATTTTTTTTTTTATTAAATGATTATTTGGATATAATAAATCACAGTGTAATAATTTGCAGCGTTTTTTACTTCTCAAGTACATTAGATACCTAATTCACATATATATGTAGTAAACAGACAATAGGATAAACAAATAATAAAGTTCCCTCCCAAGCTCGGTATGGTAGGGACAGTTAATGAAAATAATAAAAAACAAATAATAAATATGCATATTCAAATTTGTGATGCCCCTAATTTACAAAACGGTTACCGAAACTAGAGAATAGCAAATGAAAAGATCTGGAGTGCTCTGTCATTCTAACCAAATGAAGACTAATTTCTCTCCGCGCTGTTCGCAGCTCCTCGAATGCCTAGCTAATGAGGACATTACGTGAAGGTGTTCATTACGACTGACTATTGGATAACAGACGGAGTTGAACCTTTGCCAGAGTGCTCTTTGTTTGATCGCTTTTGTTCGGTGTTGTACATGTATCAAAATATCTCTTCCACTGAAGTCACCTTCCGCTATCCCTGTCCTTGTGCTTAAAACAGAAACTATTCGAGAAGAGTATTCCTTTGTATTGTGATTTTTGGAAGATTTGTGTCGCCGGATGCTGTGGGGTGTAGAAAAAAAAATGAGTTATAACTCCTGCCAATCAATTTTATTTTTAAAAGTCAGGGAATCTATTCCAGGCTAGATACGTTCGCATTATTCAGCAAAGGCCTTAAAATTTGTTTTCAAATTTTAAATAATATATTACATATAAATATATGTATATTACATAAATATATATTAAATAAACTCGGACAGAGAATTAAGAAAACCGGATGGTGGACTGAAGAAATCAAGGAAGAAGTCAAGCTGAAGAAAATTCTCTGGAAGCGATGCTTACAAATAAAGACAGACGCGGCTTACTCCATCTATAAGGAACAAAGAAAGAAAATAAAAGATGCTGTAATGAATGCAAAACGAAAATCCTGGAAAAGAAGTTAGAAGTGAACTACAAGGAAAACCAGAAACCCTTCTATAGAAGCCTCAGGAGGATGAGAAAACAGAAATATAAAGGACAAAAACGGAGTAGTCCTGAGTCGTCCAGAAAACATCATGAACAGGTGGGCTAAATACTTTAAAGATCTGTTAGCAAACCATGCGCAGAGACTGGAAGAAAATCAGCAGACTCGGAGCGCGGAAGGCAGCTGGGAAGAGGATGACTTCATCAGCGACGAAGAGGTGAATGAGGCTATAGAATCGCTCAAGCTAGGAAAAGGAGCAGGAATAGATGGCATTTCCCCAGAACTGTTAAAACTAAGCGGCCCAAAGGGACTGGAAATGCTCCAGCACCTCCTGAACATTGTATGGAAAACGAAAAGGATCCCAAAGGACTGGGAAATCTCAATCATTATCCCAATCTCCAAGAAAGGTGATAATCGTGAATGTGAGAACCACAGAGGCATATCCCTACTCAGCATCCCATATAAAGTTTATTCAAAGGTGCTCGAGAAAAGGCTGAGAAGCCTCATCGAACAAAAGTTGGGAGAAGAACAATATGGATTTCGATCTAACAGGAGCACGCAAGATCTGATATTCACGATGAGACAAATTTCCGAGAAGATCATCGAAAAGGACAAAGAGGCCTACGCTTGCTTCGTAGATTTAAACAAGGCATTCGATCGGGTGCAGAAGTAAGATATCTCCAGAGGGCTGGAGGAGTACGGGATTCACACAAGACTGAGAAGGGCCATCCTGAGTCTGTACAACATCCAAAGAAATGTTGTTAGGATGTGCAACCACTCATCTAGGGAATTCCAAACCGAGCAAGGAATCAGACAAGGGTGCAGCCTTAATCCCCTCCTATTCATCCTGGTACTAGATTTTGTACTAAAGCAAGCAAAACAGGAAATGAGGCCATATCACCTCGGATACAGGAACCTCCAGAGTGTCCATTACACCATCCTAGCATTTGCCGACGACATAGTAGTGTTTGGAAACAACTGTCGGAACCTGCAGTTCAACCTAAAGATCCTTCAAAATAGACTAAAATCCATAAAAATGGAAATAAATGCTGAAAACACGCAATATATGAGGATCGGTAGAGGGAGAAACCAGGGGGACAGGATCGTCAGGCTAAATGGAAGACGTCTGGAACAAGTGGCGGACTTCAAATACATGGGGACTCATCTCAACCAGCACGGATGGGTTGACGGAGACATTAGCGAAAGGACCAAGATAGCAGGCAGATCCTTCCAATCCCTCAAGACTGACTTTCTGAACAAGAAAGAAGTCTCTAAAGCAACTAAAAAAGTAATATACAATAATACGTTTCTCCCAATCCTGACATACCCAAGAGAGTCTTGGACCCTCACTTCCAAGCACAAGAATGACAATGAAAATGCGCTACTTAAGGAAAATTGAGAGGAAAACAAAAAGAGACAGGGTGAGGAACTCCACAATAAGAACAAACCTGGACATAAGGCCTGCAGAAGAAATAATAGAACAGAACCAGCTAAGATGGTTCGGAGATGTCCTGCGGATGGCTGAAGACAGGCTAGCAAGAGTTACCCTCGAGGCTAAAGTGGAAGGGAAGCGACCACGTGGGAGACCCAGAAAGACCTGGGTATAGTGTGTAAAGGAAGGTTTCGAGAAGAGAGGCATGGACTGGAGAAGAAGAAGACAGCTGGCTGAGGATAGGGATAATTGGATCAGGCTCTATCAGAAGGCGCCTCACACCGCTCAGCGGTGAACGAGGACAAGATTAAAAAAAAAAAATAATAAAATAATATATTAGACTGATTGTATTTCACAACTAGCTATCGGATGTTACTAGCAGAATTCGGATTTTAATGCAGTAAAAACTTTCAGAATTTAGAATAAACAGCCGTAAAATATGCAGTAATACACATAAAATATACACCTAAAATGTCCAATTTATAATATGATAGCTAAAATATACAAAAATATAATACAATAAAATATACATAAATCGTTTTTTCCCCAAATAAAAATGTTATTTTCATATTTTATTCTTTATAAAATTGTAATTACAAAAGTTTATGAAGACTAGTATACCCGAGCGATAACTCTCGCATTAGATATCAATCCTAATACATTAGAAGTATAAGCGATATTAGGGAAACATATTCGTATAAACAATATAATATTACCAAAAAAGTTTATTTAACATACACATTTGGTGAAGCTACATGGTTTGTACTGACTATGTTGAAGTAACATTTCATACTTAATAAGTAATTAGCTTACCCCACTGGAAAACATCTCTTCAATTTAGCCGTTAGGCAATTAGATTCAACTATACCATTTTCTATGTTTATTATTTATATTTAACAGTGCCCTTTAGGGTTGGACATGGGAAACAGTATATAATTTCCCACTCATTAATAGTTTTTGTAAACAGACTCAAATTGATTTAAAGTTGCCATGACTACGGCACGTACGCAAGATGGCACAGGGCCCGTGCGGACCTATATCCTGCCTTATCTCGAAAACGGTAGGGTTTTAAGCTTTAAAACGCTGGACCGTAGGAGCGTATATGATCTTGATGCCCGCGTCAAAATCTTTAAAACCCAACTCATCCCGTCTCGATCCGCCTATTCTCAGTCGTCAAAGTTTTGAAACCTTCCAGTTTTTTCATCACTTTTATTTAAGCCCTTGTAAGATTTTAAGGAACAAAATCAGGATTCGTCACTTCTGTGAAATTCTAATTCGTTTGATACCTCACACGTCAGAATCCATCGCTCCTGAGAGCCGGAAAAGGGATCTATACTACCGTAATAATATATAGTAGTGATGGCAAAACTTTTTTAATTACAATATATTTTAGAGGCTTCTAGCACTGTCCAAGACCAGAGTGGTGACTGAGGGTCGTCAGCATTTGGTACTTTCGTCATCAATAATCGATTTTTAGACCATTTCCAATCTTTTTTTTTCGATATATCGAGCGAGAATCGAGGGTCTTTTGTCGAAAAGATATACCAGTTATATTTTATAAATGATACATGTTAAAGAAATTACTCATTACTTAAAAGAAAACATATATATTTTAATAGATAACCTCAAAAATTAAACTATAAATACATCTAAACCTGAGGACAAAATTCAGCGATGTTTTTCAATATCTTTTGAAATAAACACTCCCTCTCATACCTACTCCTCCATATAAATTCACACAGATAGGACTCCAACATCTCCCTCCTAGTCCCGCATTCCTTCCTGTTACGTCGTTTCTCTGAAGCCCATATGAGTTGTACCTTTATTTGATGTCCTTTTACACATACCTTAGCAATGATATTTTGGCTCTTTAGAACCTTAAGAGCAGCATCATCATTTCTTATGTGTTCACTTAACTGGAATATATTCATCTTGTTCGGGTTCAATGTCACAATTAAAACAATATATCAGTTAACATATGATTTAATTAGAATATAATTAACTACTGTATTGTTATAACTACCTAGATAACATGTATCAGTTGTAAAATTTAACTGGCATGTCTTTTCGACAAAAGACCCGGAATCGATATAGGGGTTGGTGTTTAAGTCCCATAATATATTTAAACCTAAATTTTGATTTTTTGGCGCTTAAGCCTTTTTTAGCCGACTTCAAAACAGAAGGTTATCAGTTTGGCATTATGCTCTGTGTATGTCCAAGTATACTATAACTTCACCATTCTTGGACCGATTTTTTTATCAAAAGGATACACAACTAGGGCGGTCCCATGTAAATTTTATCAGAATCCGATGAAAACTCTGTTTTTATGTATGTTCTCATATAACTTCGGCATTCTTGAACCACTTTCTATGATTGTGTTTTTAATCAAAAGAGTGAACTATACATATTTGACCAGGTTTCGATGAAACCTTTTAGAGATAGATTATTTTTTACTAAGAGCACTAAATATTTTACTATATATGATCATGAACTTACACGTGATATAGTATGAAACAGCAACGAAAAGTCCAGAGTACTTAAAACATTATAAAATATTTATTCAATATTGTTTGAGATAGACGAATATCTCAATGGCTAATCACTCGCGATAATTACAATAATTTAGTTTACGGGCGCATTTCTAAATCTATTTGTTTCTTTTTTTATCAAATAAATAAAACAGTTATTTTTCCAGCGGCAGGACTCGTAAGGGGCAATTAACAAACATAGGTAGGTACTTTAATAAAATATAAATAAAATAAATAAATAAGCTAATCTTTGCTGTCTCACAGAAACAGCGTGTTTAGTAGGCCTTACCCATGCCTTTCGTATTTTAAGTTTACCTACTGAGGAATGTGAAGGAAACTCAATACATCGAAAAGATAAACAAGGACCATTAAAAAGAAATAAATAAAAACTTTTTAGAAAAAAAACGAAAACAACTTTAAAACTGTACACAAGAACCACTAAAGAGATGGAAATAATTTTTCTTACAAAAGCAAAATGTTAAGTAACGTTAGTAACTATTCCAAATCATCCTGAACAGTACAATAAGTTAATATTTTTTTATGTTGATGGCAAGCCGCTGCACAACTCGAGAATTTTGAAGAGATGAACGTAAAATCACTTAATAGTTGAAACGAACAAATTGTGCTCCACTCACAATGGTTTGGCACCGACTTCAAAAAATATTAACTTATTGAACTGTTCTGGTTGATTTGGAGCAGTTACTAATGCTACATAATAATTTACTATTGTAAGAAAAATTAAATTTATCTCTTTAATGGTTCTTATATAGAGTTTTGAAGTCGTTTTTTTTTCTAAATCGTTTTTCAAAAAACCGCTTCAATTTGTAAATGGAAAACTAAGTTAAAAAATGAACTAATTTATTGATAAAACTATTAATTTATGAAAAACGCTGCAAATGATTACATAATGGTTTATTATTTTCACTTAGTAATATTTCAAAAATATCTATTCTGTCCAAGTAAAAAAAATTAAGCAGTAGGCACCAAAGGAAAATAAATTTCAAGCTTGTCCCAAGATGATCGCCGTGAGAGTGCCGAACTGGGAGTGTTAAGAAAAAAATGTGTCAATGCAAGTATGATGTGATGGTTAGGACATGTAATCAGAGAGTAAAATGATACAGAGGAAATATTTGATGTGAACTTCAGTAAAGGAAAGACTAAGGAAGCTAAAGGAAGGGCAGAAATAATCATAGAAAGGATAAAGTAGGGAGATACGAGGAAGTCAGAAGCCCAATAGATAAGTCAGGAGGGTAGGGCCACGATAACTAGCCGCCCAGAAAATTAGTCTACGAAGTTCATTACGCTATTTCTCAGCTAATACTGGTCCGATTTAAATGATTTTTTTTCCTTTTGTAGGAAATTTCATCAGTTTTCAAAACTTTTGCGGACGGATTTTTTTTTTTATTCGATATTTGGATTCTACGTATCTTGAAACGCAAAACCTCAAATTTTGAGGGAGAGTTACAAAAACTTTTTCCTTGGTCGATTCCAAAGGTCTATTATTGAAAATAATAAACCAAAAATCGGTGGATAAGTCATTCCAAAATTATTTTTGTTTCCCACTTTATTCCATTGCATAAAAACTGCGTTGTTTTATTGGTCAATTTCTTAAATTATAAAATCATTTACATGGTCGTATTCAAAATCGATGCTTATCCATTCCCAGCCAGCCATCTACTCGATTGGTTATGCTTGATAATTGCCAGAAATCTGATATTAGAAAATAGTAAATCCTTATTTAATTTTTAAAGAGATTTCCTCGGAGCAAGGAAAATCCAAGCTTCATTGGCAGCATCTTCTGAAGAACTCATTAGAGGAATCAGAAGATCAGACGAAGTGCTTGCTACACCGGATGTTGAAATTTTGGCAAAAAAATTCGGCACATCAAGATTCAATCTATTCAAAAAGTTTTTGTTTTTTAAAAGTGACTCTTTTCATTGGAAACCCCTCTTTTCCTGCGGTCATTCCATTTTCCGGTTATTTTTAATGCATGAGTTATATTATATAATTTCTACTACTTTTGAAAGTTTACATTACTAAATTATATTGTTTTGTTTTTTTGGGAACAAACACAACTTCCCTCCATATATCTTTATTATTTTTATAGCATCAAAATTTTTCTTGTCCAAAACAAACCAACGTTTCGAAATTTTCTTTCGTCTTCTGGATTTTTTTTTCTTTCTTAATTATGCTCTTTTTTCTAATATAAAATAGTCGGCAGTAATTTCCTAAAGTCTGTTTTTTCCATAAGTAAATTATTTCGTCTATTATGTAATCAAAATTTGGTGTGGTGATCGCATCATACAACTTTCCCCATAATAATAATCTTTAAAATTATTTTAAAGAGTTTCCATAAATACTACTCGAAATAAACTCAGCAGAATGCACTTCTTCAAGTCTTTTCTCACAAAAGTATAATAAATTAGTTTTTAAATAACTTCGGTACTTCAATTTATTACAGTACAATTCTGTACACTAAATATTTTTGGTTTGTCCAGCTGAAATTATATTTTAAAAGTTTCGGTTTAGTTTCGAAAATTCCATTTAGTATCCCATAGAACCATTTTGTTACCATTACATTCGAACCTCGGTGATGTACTACATATATGAAAAGTTAAAGGCCTTTATGAAGAATAATTTAGTCAAATTTCATTAAAATCGTTAGAGCCATTTTCGAGAAAATTGTAAAAAAGTGTAAAATCGATTATTAAAGTGGCACTTTCGGTTAGTCGATTTTGACGAAAACTTTGCTTTAACATCACATGTATGTTCCTATCTGAAATAATTCAGTGTCGTTCATTATAATTTCAATATCGTACAACTTTTCGTTTTTGAGCTAGGTTTCACATATACACAGTCACACAGACCATTTTGAGAGACTTGGCTAATTGGTCTCAGGGTCATTTTTTAAAAAAAATATTGGAGATAGCAGACGAAATGATTTACTTATGTAAAAAACAGACTTTGGGGAATTACTGCTAACTATTTTATATTAGAAAAAATAGCATAGTTAAGAAAGAAAGAAAACCCAGAAGATGAAAGAAAATTTCGAATCGTTGATTTGTTTTGGGTAATTCTATAAATTTTAATGCTATAAAAGTAATAAAGATTTGTGAAGGGAAGTTGTGTTTGTTCACAAAAAACAAAACAATTTGAGTCATAGGGTAATTTGTGCAAGCTATTTTGATCTGATTCGCGATTTTGTTCTTATACTTATCCCAAGCTTGCTATGGCACTCAACTAGATATACCATCGTTACTCCACACTTTAGTTTTAGTGTAGGGCTGTTCCAGGCAACTGTAATAGGCTACATTAGCCTATAGCCTCATTAACCGCAAAGGGAGCCGTTATGAAGGCTACCTGGCGACACGATATCGTCACCTCAATATAAGGGCTACTTAAGGGCACGATATCGTCACCTTAATACAATTAACACCTTTGCCTGAGTGAGTCCTCATCCAATATTCACGGCCTAAGTGTGCTCCATGAGCAGCTGTGCGCTCCAAGAACTAGTTGGGAATTGCGTGACGGCCTAGCTAACCGTTGTATAGAAAAATATTGCGAGGTCCTGCGCTGAGATCTATTCATAGAACTGAATGATATAAATAGCTTCTCTGCTCACTCCAATTTATGATGTTTTGTCGAGATCTTTTCCACTCGGCGAGGTGTAAACCATCTTTCATAATATAACATAACTAATATTTTAGCACACTCTACACGAATTCTATTTTTGTGATTTCACAAATAATAACTTTTCTTTTTTAAATGTATATGCAATCACCGAATTATTTATAGATAACTAGCTAATATTTCCGGCTCTGTCTGGGTTTTATACAAAATGAATAGCTTTCATTAAAGGGGTCGAGGATAGTTTTTTTGATATCTCCGTTCAATGGTAGATTACGATTATTTTTAACTAATAAAAAAAAAACTATAAAAACATAAATTTGACAAAACGGTATGTACCAATATATAGAAACAAGGGGGTTGTGTAAAGGATATGTATATGTATATCAACCTGATCAACTATCATAACAACATCTATCGCCAATAACATAACAATAACATCTGTCGCCATGTTGGTATCAAACATCCTCAAATCAAGCACCTGTTGCTATCTTCCTTAGTGAATTCGATAAGAAAGTAGGAGTATTTCTTAAGATTTTAATTTAGTAATACTTACATTAAATTGTTTGCTATTAACTTTAAAATCTCAATGAGACTCAAGGACTGTAAAATGTATGAAATACGTTACAATAAACTATAATAGAATAATACGATAGTATCAACATTGGGAACACAATAAACACGCTTTTACCTTTTCTTGACACCGTCAACTTCAGGAAAATGGCTGTCAATTACGTATTATGAAAAATTAAATCGGGATTTTCATTAAGAATCCATCTGTCGCGATTTTATTCCTTTCTAATGACTGGAACCTTAAATTGACGACCTGTTTTTCCAAGGGTGAGAATCTGTTTTAAAAAAGATCATTATTTATAACAGGGGGAGCGGAGTAGCTCAGTGGTAAAGCACTAAGTTACAATGCTCCCGGTCCCGGGTTCGAGACCGGCTGTGGCAGATAATTATTTATTCTGTTATCAGCCGTGGATCGACCCTGTGGGATCGGGAGTCAAGTTGGTTAAGAGAATTGTTATGCTCTGATATATCAATCTCCAGAACCATTGCCTGTACATCAAAAAATTGGCAGGCCTGTATTTGTTTGTCCATAGTTCCAATTTTTAGTTTAAAATAATTTTTGTTAATTTCGGAAAGGATATCGCTATTTGCGTTTTAATATTTAAAAATATCTGATGTGGACAACACATGACTTCCTTGTACGCTTATTAACCTTTAAATCCGTGGCTCAAAAAGTGATCCTGAATTTGGTTACTAGTTTCCGAAGATTGCAGTATCTCAAAAACGACATTCGGTGTCGCGTTATCCATCTATTGACAAACACAAACACACACACACACACTCTTGTTTCTGGAGGTCTCATTCCGTTATTATATGTCGTTTTCTTTCAGTAGGTAACTAATTTCTAAGAGATTTCTTCGTATTCCGTGACAACATTAAAACTGTCAATATCACTAGACAAAGCATTGGAAATCGAGTTTCGACATTTGAAGCGACAAAATTTATATCTTATTCTCCTGCAACAGATTTGTTCATTTCACAAATGGGGATGAAAACCAATATTGTACACTCAATTTTAACACTTAATACAAGGAATAAAAATGTTTAATTGGATTGGAAACCAAATTGCGTTTGTAATCTTTATTACCGAAACATGATTTCTGCATTTAATTTTAATATAATTTTTTATGTAAATTAATTTTAACCAAAATCTACTAAATACATTCATATCGATATAAGAGTCCTATTTACCAAATTTAAGATGTTTGTATATTTTAATATAATTTTTGATGAAAGTTTATTATGATCATCAAGTAAAGTATCGCTTCCGGTTATCCAATTTAGACCAAAATCTAGTATGTTATTTAAATCAATATATAAGTTATAAATACTAAATTTGAGAAGTTTTACATAGTATTGTAATATAATTTTTTGATGGAAATCAATTATGACCTTCAAGTAAAGTGCCACTTCTGGAGATCAAGCAGTGACCAAAAAGGGAGGTTTACAACTAGATTTTACAACAATCCTAAATAGAAAATTTCAACTTTCTACGGCTGACCGTTTTTGAGTTATGCTAGATACGACGAAACTATTTAAAATGGATTCAGGTATGGTCAAAATTGATATTTCCGTTAAAATCTGAAATCCGAAAATTTTCGGGATCACAATACTTCCTTTACTGCATACAAGGAAATAGAAACTTAACATCATCTCTTTTCTCCCATGGTCTTCACTTAGTCTAACGTAAGCTTATAATTAATAAATAGTAAAATAAAAAAAACACTACCTCTCTGATCACTGTTTACTGAAAGATATTACCTAAATTACTATACTGAACTATCATGATGATAAATTACTATCATCGAACTATCTTACGAGACTTGTGAAACTGATAGTGAGTTAAGAGTAAAATTTATATTCAAAATAAAATTTACACAGCCTGGAATTAAATACTACCGATAAGATTCTTAATACTGGACAAGAACAATAGCAATTTATGCAACTATCTCTAATGAGAGGGATTTACTTATTTTGGCCATATAATGCAGGTTATAAGTTGTTTCTGCCAATTCTTAAATTTGACATAGATAATAAATATGTTTAGAATCATAATTTTAAGTCGCTCTAATAAAACAAAATATGTATAATTTCCATACACTACAAATGATGTTACGTGATGTGTTCCACTAAAGCGATAGCCCAATCGCAATCGTGCAGATATAAAACAGAATCAGGTTAGGGAAAGGATATCGATACATCGGGCTAGTGCAAATGCTATCGAAATAAGATTGACCGTGTGCAAAGTGGTTGGGCGGTGGTACGTGGACTGGGTGGCAAGCAGCAGATGGAGTTGAGATGGAATACCACCAGTCAGGTAGTGTGGGAGTCAGCGATACCCACATAGTTTTCGCTTAGATCTATTGCTTCCAATAACGTGTTCAATACGTGCTTTCACTTGTCTAGGTTTGATCCCCAATTTAGTATTTAAATTAAATAATATCATGTGGCTTAAAATGCTTGAGGGTGTTTCGTCAACTTGAACTATACGTTAAAACTAACAGACTCTCCATTTCACGAACATTATTTTAAACATAAAACAGAAATATTTTTACTTACCAAAATCAATCTCCACACCTCCAATTGAAATTTAATATCCCGCTATGATAAAACTTGATCAGAAGCTATTAATTGTTTATTGTGATGGTAAAACAAGGCTTCATTTTGTCGGGGTTTAATGAAATTTAACACTCTTGCAACAAAACAAACTGGTTGTTTTCGTTCAAACTTTCAAACAAGCCAACGTTCAGCGATACAATATGTTTATAAAATAAGAATAATAGTCCAGTCAATGAATGCTCAATAGTAATAAATTCATTGTTATGCATTTTTTATTCTGAACTAAGAAATTTCACGCGTCGTAATAGTGATCATTAGTACATAGGTAAATCAGGGGATTTTGCTTAGAGAGGGTAAGCCTGATTTTGCCGCTCCTTTTTTTTACTCTCCCCACTTCAATGAAATTCAACATTTTATAACAGTATTTTAGGTAATATATTTCGAAATAAATATCATCATCATATGACACTAACTCATTCTATTGACTGAATTAAGGCCGAAACAATCAAAAAGCAGAAACAAATATTTTTTATGGTTACAATTGAAAGATTCGAAATTGAAAGCCTTAAATCTCTAAAATACCGCCAAGCAACTAATCGGTCAATATTAAGACATCAGCAGGAAAACAACATATTCAGATGTATGTAGATCAAATACAAATGGAGTTTTTGATTGGGTGTCTTGGAGTGATGTTCTATCTCAAGTTGATGTACCTCTATGGACCATTGATGTGAGATGTGCAGTATTTGCTCTGTCTGTAAATACCTATGTGATTTTGTTGTTCTTTCCTCATGATGCCTGGATTGGCGAAAAGTTTACTGGCTAGTTGTTAAAGGGTTTTTTAGAGACTTAGTTTTAAGACTAATATTTACGGCTTCGTGTTTGGAACACTAACAATTAATTTATTCATTTTTGATTTATTGCTCTTATTGATTATATTATTAATTTCTTCTTCTTCTTCAGAGGCTCTACAACCCTTGCAGGGCCTCTCCAATCCTCCCTATCAGCAACTTCTCTATTGCCCAATTCCCATCCTCTGCAGATCGTTCTCGACACCATCGTTCGATCGCAGCCTGGGCCTTCCTCTTCTTATTTTGCCTCCTAGTTTGCCGTATAATAGTTTTTTCGGGAATCTATCTTTTCCCATCCTTTCTATGTATCCAAGCCCTTTTATACGGCTCGATTTGACATAAGTGACTATGTCTGGTTCATTGTCCCGAAGTTCTCTATTATTTCTTGTCTTTCATTGGCCATCTATACATGCCGGCCCAAAGATCTGTCGAAGCACCTTCCTTTCCCTGATCCGCAAGATCTTCTCGCATTCTTTGGTCAGCGTTTCATATGCGTATATGACAATTGGCCTCTTGACTGTAATGTTTTTCGCACTGCAAAAAGACATCTGTTACCTGCTGCGTTGGGGCTTTTATTTCCGTCTTGATGTCATTTTTCCCGTCACTAAAGCCCGTAGATATTTGAAGCTCTCCACTTTCCTAAATGCGTGTTGGACAGTTGTACAGTGTTCTGTCCTTCTTGCCCATAATTTTTTTTAGTAAATCATATATTGAGTTTTTTCCTTATATATCTGAAGACCCAATTTTTCTCCAGTTTCTTTAAATTCCTACAAAGCTCCTGAAAGTGGCGCTTTTGTTCTAGCCTTTAATCTTCCGCATACGCCAACTGTCTTAATTCTGTTATATATCGTTCCTCCTGAGTTCGACCTAATTGATCTTGCTGTTTGTTCCATTCCAATGTTAAGCAATACCGGAGAAAGAAGATCTCCCGGGCGTAAGCCACTCTACCCCAAACTCTTCTGATAGGATGTTTTGGATCTTCACTCTACATCTTATATTTTCTAATGTAATCTCACATAATCCGACTAGCTTTTCTGGTTTATAGAGATATATCATGATTCTTCTGTTTATTGCGACTGAAAGAACCTTGTAGACAGTGGTCTCAGTAAAGCGATACCTCGATAGCATTTTTTACTTAATACACAAATTATTTCACTCGAAATTCGCCGCCCTAAAAATTGTGCCATCCGAGGTAAGTGTCCCCTATTTTTTTTCTCGCCGGAACTCGGGCTAATACAGAAGATGACTGATCTTTGAAGTGTATTGGAAGATATGCCTGAGGAGAAAGTAGAATTGGCGCCATAATCAGATTAACAATTCAATTAGCCACGAGAGGGCGCTGGCTTTGTCACAGCCAGTCACGCTACGCCAAACTCCAGCCGCAACGTCATCTTTCTCCCCTCACACTTTCCCTCTCTCTCTTCTCTTCATATTTATACTTACTTGATTGTTCTCTGTTTTTCGAGCAATCTCCTTCTGTATGGTCATTGCTATTATATATCTTTTTTTTTTATCTTAGTAAACTGTTTTACTTCATACCACAAACCAGTGCAACGCAGGATCTGCAAAAATTTCTATGAACATTGTAAACATCCATTGTAAACATCCTTATACTGACCAACGTGATTATATCCCTGTAGGTCTTAAATAACTTGATAAATCAATAATAATTTAAGATTTTATGTCTCACACCATTCCCAAAAATTGTTAATTCATTCTACTTCTTAACTGATTCATTAAATATGGATTATTTTTTTTAAATTTTTATTACTTTACTTTACTTTCAATGGCGCTACAATCCGATGTGGACCTTGGCCTCCTCAATGAGCCTTCGCTAGGTGGCTCGGTCTTGTGCAACCGCTTTCCAATTTTGCACGTTTAAAAGTGACTGGGCATCCCTGGTGACAACGTCTTCCCATCTTAGCCTTGGTCTTGCTCTTCCTCTCGACTAGTACAGCTTCCCTACCAGCAGTTTCTTGGCGATTTCTTCCTCATTCATTCTTGATATGTCGCCTGCCCATCTCAGTCGACCACGCTTCATAAAAAGTATGACTATATACCAAAGAATTCATATATCTCCCTGTTATAGCGCCTCCTCCACTGGTTCCCTTCGTTCTTAACGGGTCCAAATATACGGCGCAAAATCTTTCTTTCGAATATAAGAAGCTTTTTCTCTTCTTTACATTTAGCTCAGAGAGGGGCCAGGTATGAACCCATTTGGTGAGTAATGCCACCAAGATCCCGAGTTCACTACACCATGAACACCTCACCAGAACAGTACACTATTACAACACTCTACAACTCCACCACATTACAGACTAAGGTCATGCATAGTACTAGAGTCACCTTCCCCAGGTAGCCGCTCCGGATGGGGGAGAATGTCAGGATGCTCAGAGGAGGCAGCCCCTCCACCTGACTCGGGGGTAGATTGGGTTGATTGCCCTCTCCCCTAAAATTAATCATGGAACCTCAAAGAGAACTTCAATTTTTATGAAACATTATAATTACAGTTGTAATCCTGATAGCCTCCAACCTGCACCGACAATTGAGGGCCAAACCTACCGCTCTGCTGTTGTAAGGGCATTACTACAAATAAGTCGTTTATCCTGATTTTAAGGAACGTTTATGCCAAATTTGAAGAAAGCCGAATGACGCGTTTGGTCGTAATCACGTAAAAAAAAAAAGTCTAGCAAACGTGGTTCCAGACGGTCGAGTTTAACCAGGACTTCGATGACTAATAATGGATAAACCTGAATCCCAATCTCAGTAAAAATAAATATTTCAATCTATGAGTAATTATGTATAATACTTTATTTAATACTTATTTTTATTTTTCTCCGTATTATTTAACAGTATGCCTTATCCCACATTAGGATGCCGCGTAACCTGAGCAGTTCGCCGCTGATGCGGCCTCTGGTGGTGCTAGCCCTACCCGGCATGTACCTGTTCTACAAGTACAGCCAGTACAAGAGGCAACAGCAGGAACAAAACAGAAGGAGAGTCACCGAGAGAGAGCTGGCACACCTCAACCACAAAATCGTAAGTGATTTTATAATTATTTATGATGCACTATCTGACCCAGGAATGCTTTATTTGAGTATATATATATATATATATATATATATATATATATATATATATATATATATATATATATACATATATATATATATATATATATATATATATATATATATATATATATATATATATATATATGTATATATAGATTAAATGAACACAATTAAAAGTTTAATAAAATTTATTGTATGTATAAATGTAATAATAAAAAATCGAATTAATTGAAGTTCAAAATAGAATAACTTCTCCCGTTCATGAGATAATCGTGACAGAGAAAGATCATACCCAAAAATACGTTGTTTTTTTATTCAGGTGCTTCTGAAACGCGTAGAATCGTTTAAAACTGCACTTCACAAATTTGGCCCGATTAAAATACTTTCCTCATAGCAGCGCGCTTATGTCCTGCAGTTCCTCCGACCTGCAGGGGTAGGAAAATAAAAAAATAGCCACAATGTTCAATGCGCTATAATTGTTCGATGATTTTTTTTTTTTTTTTTGGTTTTGTAGGGAATTTAATTTTGTAGGGAATTGAGATATAAAATATAGTAAGTTTTTAGATGCTTTATTTTTTCTCAACTCGTAGGATATACATTAGTTGTTTTTTAATTTTTTAGGGAATTAATTTTTTTTTTCAAAAGTGCATTCATATAGTATAATCAGCGAAAAATGAAAGTTTTCGAGTCACGCGCAAATGAAATATTCTTTCCTTCACAACTTTTTCTCGGGGATATAGTTCATGCATGGATAGTTAAAGGGCTTTCAGGAGAAAACTTTAGGCATGTTTCATTTACTAATTCGTTTTGGCGATACACTCTAGGGAAGAAGTTGTTTTTCGGCCTTTGCGTAGCCGCTATATCGTTATCTTTTACTACTGTAAAACTATCTAGGAACCATGAAGATGCAACAGTTAAATTTCGGTAAACGTTGGTTTTGTAGTTTTCAGAGTTAGCGCTTACAAACGAAAAACGGGTTGTCCTTTTATATAATAATATCATCAGTTATTTCTTGTGAATGTATATAAGACAGCTTTGTCATATATTGAAATATTTATAAATTAGCATTCGAATCAATTTTAAAATATTGGCTAATGAACATCGATTCGGGCGATGTTCTTGAAACACATTATTTTACTATACAAAAAACTCACGGGCCACTCAGTTATTGCCAAGGTGGTGGAAAAGGAGATTCCTATCCTCCAATATTGTTGTCCTCAACTTAATAGAAATCTTACTCTAGACTCTAAAGTGAGATACTCTTATCCTAGTATATCCGACAGGAAAAAGGGTTCAATTGCCACTCAACCAGGCAACCTATCCTGTTTCACGGACGGATCATGGAAGGATTCGACCGTATTAGCAGGAGCGGGCGTCTACATTGAGGATTTAGGCATTAACATAAGTCTACCACTAGGTAAACACTCTACTGTGTTCCAAGTAGAAGTGTTCGCGATACTGTCTGCGGTTTCACGTGTACGGAGGTCACCGGTTGCGATAGGGCTGGAATTACTATCTACTCAGACAGCCAATCGGCTCTCCAAGCCCTGGAATCCTCTAGGGTGACTTCCGTATTGGTAAAAGAGTGCAAACAGGCTATGGATCTACTTGCCTGCTCGAAGAGACTGGAATTAGTTTGGGTTCCTGGACATAAAGGAATCAAAGGCAATGAAATAGCCGACAAGCTTGCAAGAGAAGGTGCTGAGAACCCTATATTTGGGCCAGAACCTTCAGTAGGCATCTCTAAAAGATATCAGCGGAAGAAGGTCCGGTAGGTAAGGAGTGGAGGAGGTGTGCGGGCCTTAGACAGGCTAAGGAACTAATTAAAAAACCCTCTGCTTCCAGAACCAAGTGGCTGCTGGGCCTCAACAGAAAGGAACTCTGACTGCTTATAGGGGTACTTACAGGGCACTGCAGGCTTAAAAGACACTTAAAGATTTGCGGAATAGCTGGGGATGAGACCTGCCACTGCTGTGGGCAGTCACCTGAAACTGCTCTACACTACATAGCCGAATGTGAAAGATATGCGTCACTGAGATACAGACTGTTAGGATCTGATAGAATCAGAATACAAGAGGCTCCCTCCATCGAATGGACATCCCTTCTGAATTTCATTAGAAAAACCAGAAGGTTCGACATGGAGGGCTAATAAGCTATTTCTATTGGTAACCCCCCGGGGATGGCAAAAAGGATCATCAGGCCCACTTGCCGGACTTTATCCCCCCACCCTTGCCAGTACCAGTACCAGTATACAAAAAAAAAGTATACCTCTCCAGCCCGTGGTGTTCATGCTTGTGTGGGTTTCGTACTTGATAAGTATTCAACAAAGTTTAATGGTCAACATTCATGCTTAACCTCTAGGTTTTCCCTTAACCCATTGAAGAGGCAGGCACCAACTATAGAGGCTGGGCGTATATAGTGGAGTGTCCCAACCTAGTGTTGATCCACAGCTTATAAAACAGAAAAAAAAGTCTACCAAGAGGAGTTAATTTACCAAGGCTGCATATTTCATGCAAAGCAGCATGATATATGTGTGGGGTGTTCGGTTTACATTTTTAATCATTCTAATTCATTATACAAGTGTGAAAGACCCCGCAATATTTTATGTAAAAAGTGGTTTCTATTAAATACTCTGAAACTTTTGCAAGCAGCTAGTTTTTTTCATTCTGTATATATTCTGCATATTTAACCCCTCATTATTTGGGTGTAAACCACGCCAATGAACCAATAAGAATTAAAATGAAAACATTATTGAACATATTATTGTAACCGATATCCTACCATTCCGGTATAGGTAAAATGAGACCTTTGTTCGGGAATTCTCAAAATTCTGTTATAGAATGTTTTGTACCCATGGAGACTTTGCTCAGAATGATAATTCCGTGACCTTTACATTAAATATACAAAAAATAAATATAAAATAGAACAACAAAATAAGAATATATAATAACATATTTTGAATATACATGTAGAATTCTGTGTAGGTACTTAGTAATAGAACATTAAAATTAAGGAAAGTGAGGTGATACTAAACTAAAATAGATAGATGAGTAGGTTCATAAAATTAGTTTTAAATAAATTATAAACAAAAAATAAGTAAAATTTTATATACTAATTAAAATTCTATTAAAAATAAATTAAATGTATACAATTATACAATCATTTAAAAAAATAAGGCTTATTATAAAAATTAACATATAGCAAAATAAAATAACTTCAAAATCAGCAAATAACTTCAAAACAGTATCAAAATCAACAAATTGAAACGTACTACATCAGATGGTTTGTGTTTGAATTTGTATTATTAAGGCATAGCTAGATCTTATTATATTTTTGTTTATAGGATTTGCCTTTCCTAACATGGATTTCTTAATTCTAAAAATATTATAATGAAGAAACATGGTCAAAAAGTTATAATAATAAAACATTTGCACGTACACAGTATTTACACTTAGCCTTCAAGTCATCCTGTTGTCAACTATCCGTCATGCTATCTTAATAGAGGGATTTAAATCCTTTCACCACCAATCACTCTCAATTTAAGCAAATGAAAATGGATAATAAATATTTTAAAATATTTTTTATGAACAAAATACGATTGTTTTGTATGTAGTTTATTCTAGAGGAATTGTGCCTTAGAACAAAGTATTTTTTGTATTCATATATTTATTTAAACAAGTCCCTTCCTCTAAGCATGAATGGCAAAGTAGGATTCAGAGACTGGGTTTTCCCTCTCAACCTCAGCCCCAGGACAGGACTCCAATTTTCATATTTTAAAAAATGTCTCGGATCCTCTCAAGGAGGATTATTCGGATGAGTGGATTTGTATTATGATTTAACCAGAGGACTAGAATAGTTGATTTTTTTTAAACTTATCATAAGGTCGAGAACATGAGTTGCATTGGGAGCGGTTGGTAACGCGATAAACATTGGCAATAGTTTTCAGGACTTCGGAATGAGTATATTTGATATAAGAATATTTATCTGTCTCTCATTCTTGCAGGACTTAGGTAGATTATAAAATGGTTGTTAGATCAGCAAAATTTTCTAGAAAAGATTCAGAAAACACAAATCTGGTGCGGTACGTGCACTTTTCCTTACCATCCTGTGATAATTTTCGTGGCGCGTGTTATAATAATAATAAGCCTGAAGTTAGCAAATGAGTTGAACCGAGCATATTGTTGAGAACAGTAGTAGCTAGGTGTGAGACGGCGCGGTTAGACCACATCCGTCTGCTTTCGTACACATTCGGCATTCCATCTAGGACTCATGGGAGGTGTATTTCCATTTAAAACTGGGATTCGAAATTTTTCACGTTAGTAATTCTTCCCTATAGCTAAGGGAAAGCAAAAATATTATTGTGATCATTTTGATACTTAGTATAGTTATGTTACAAAACTGTATGATTAGGTTTTTTTATTTTGCATTTGTTCCTTGGCCGGACAACTACGGTACTTAACGAATAATTAGAGCTCTTTTTCCATTGTTGGTACTCTAGTGACCAATTTTCCTCTTACTTAAAGAGATCCTTCAGCTTTCCGCTCATTTAGTCATTTCCAGTTCTATTTAACACAGAATTTTCTTCTAGACTGATCTTAACAAAAATTTTAAATCAAGGCACCATATTTCTTTATTTAGGTTTTATGTACTGTAATTTTTTTTTTGTTAATTACAACTTTGTTTGTAGCTATCAGTCCTATCTGCTTTAACCGGTGATTGTACAATTTCGTAGTTGTATCTTTTCGCTGTATATTCAGCATATTTCTTCTGTTATATTTTATAACTTATATGGACTGAATTGCTTGATTCTCAAAAAAATAGAAATTTAATTTTACTATGCTATGCTAAATTTTACTCTTGTTTTTGTTTTAACATTTGAAGATTTTATTCTCATTATATAACTGACTGAAAATATAATTTTGAAATAGATAAAATTATAAAACTTCACATTGATTGAAAAAATCTTATTCCTTTCTTTATAAATATAATATTAATGCTAGGTTGTTACAAAAGTCTTTGTGCATTAATTCATTACTGACATTAAAGTCTTCATTTGAATCCTTATTCGACACCGATGTCAATAATGCATATATCGCTGTTTACTTTGACTAATCCTTTATTTAATTATGTTTACCAACTGTCTCTACCTTTCATTCCATTTTCTAAATTTGACGGATAATGCTGGAAGAAAAAATTGTCATTCGTAGTCTTCTGAGGCACTACTGTTAAAAAAGGATTAAGTGCGAAGGCAGCTGCTGAGGAAATTTGTGCGGTGGAAGGTTAAAATAAAGTGCATTGTAACACAGTAGCGTTTTGGTTCAGGCGGTTCAATTCTGGGAACAACAGCCTTCAAGGTAATGCTTTGTGTTTAGTGGAATTATGAGAATGCTTTGCACTTTGATCTGGTTCCAGATGGGAGGGTTACTGACGTTTTGCTTTACTGCGATCAACTCGAAAAAGTATATATAGTTTTAAAAGAGGAGTCCTCTGTTTTGGTCAATCAGATTAAAGTGATGTTTCAGCTAGACAATGCTCCTGCCCATCGTTCACTCTTAATCTAAAAATACTCTCAGAAATGGAGGGTGTTAGCTTCTTACTCCACCCTCCTTACAGCTCTGACATTGCACTGTTCGGCGATGGTCTTTTATGGTCAAAGAAACATTTTTTGAAATTCTGGCATTTCAAAAACAACAGAAATGTCAAATCAGGATGATGAGTTTTCCGCCTTGAAAACCAAGTACAACCAAATTCAACTTCTGGTAGAAAGATATGTTAAATAATTGGCAATGATGGCCTATATTTTCATGAATAGTTTTAATGTGTAGATTTTGTACTGAAATTTAAATAAAACTTTTTCTATGCACAAAGATTTTTGTAACAACCTAGTATCGGAGACTATTTTACCTTAGATCACAATTTACTTTTATATGTTTTTATAAGACATTTTTTTAAATATAGCAACTGAAGGAGTCTCCTCTGATAGCGCAGTTAACCCTGCATACTATGTATTTTTTTTTTTTGAGAATTTAAATATTATATTATAAAGCAGTTTAGAAAAAAAAATAAAATATTTTTTATTGGTATGTGATCAGTGGTTCAAGACCACAATGTACCATTGTTCAGACCCAAGTGCACCTTAAATCATTAATATAAGGTAGTTATCAGGTATTAACAACATTTGTATACAGAAATGTTTATTTTATTGTTTTATTACAAAAATAAATAGGACTGTGTTAGCCGTAATATATTCCGCTACATTAAATATTTCTTTGAATTCTTTTACGAATTTGCTGCAATTTCCAATTCGTTTTTCCACATTGAACCTTCTCTGCATTCACAACAATATTTGTGTTTTTTATATATATATATTTTTTCTTTTAATTAAACTGTGCACATTGAGATGAATAAAGTTTTTTTTTCTGGTATATTCCCGAAATAAAACGATATGTACTCTAGTGTAAGTTGTAGTTAAAGAATATCAAATGAATTGACTAACCTCTAGACTATAATATTTTCAATAGCAATGACCTTTGTAATATTTCTTCTTTAAGCCCCTGGAAATATGAGATAGAAGATAAGAACGGAATACGAAAAGGTCGATTTATTCCGCTCTGTTGAATAGGCTAACAAATGGAAATTCGACCTGGACGATTTCCTCCTAAATCGGGATTGTCGCTGGATATAAAATACTGCAGAGGAAGAAGGGTTGAAGGGGGCAGTGAAGAAGAAGGAGATACGAAGGAGATAAAGGTGGTTAATTCAAGGCTCTGGGGCTGAAGGCACTGTCATTATTGACTTGAATCTCTTCCACTACCTTTTCCTCTCTTCTTATACGTCTTCTTCTCTTAGACCTTATTCCAGCCCCACCTATATTAGCCGATATCAAGTTTTGAAAATAGTAACTGAGATATCCTCATCTTCGGCTCATATTAAATGACCTTACTTGTTTTACTAGAAAAAAAAAATATTCAGCTTAAAAAAAAAAGGTGCCTTATCGCACACTAAAGGCCTATTCTGTAACTTAATGCGTAAATACGTAAATTATCGGGAATAGTTTGGGATGAAAGATTACGCACTAGTGGGTTAGTGTGTGCAAGGAGTTTGTAATTAAAAGAGGCATATCAAATCGGGTCAAGTCTGCAACAAAGGGAATATTGGGGTCTTTGTCGATAATTTTATTTGTAACATAATAAGGAGCATTAAGGATTTTTCAAAGGATTTTGGATTGTAAGGATTGGATACGGGAAGAATTTAATGGATTCATGGAGCCCCAAAGCTCAATCTCACCTGTCCAAATAGGCCTGATAATGACAATCTGAGCTTTTTATAGTAAATCGGGAGTTTAGAGCGTTTGTCAAATAAGTGTTGTAGTAAACGGTATCTACGAGCAGTTTCTTGTCATTTCAGTATTGTATGAGGATTCAATGTAAGGCGTATATCAAGATGGAGTCCTAGGTAGCGGATCTGTTCAACAGAGATAAGTGGAGCATTATTAAAGGATACAGTAGGACAGGAAGTAGTGGGTTTTGCGACGAAGTGTAAAAGTGATCTATTGGGAATTATTGGGATTTATTTTAATTCTCCAGTTCTGATACCATTCTTCAATAGAAATTATGTGCGACTCCTGGGTAATAAACACAAATAAATTATATTTTAAACTTAGGGCAAAATCTATTTTATTCACATTGACTAAAACTTGCAAAAATATTTTTTTTTACCTATTTCTTTCTTTCTTAGAAAATTACTTAAATAAAAATTACACTAATTACTTCTTGAGTGTCATACTTATCAATCATACTAATTTCACTGAAAATGAGAATAAGAAAGTTTTACTAGGTTGTTACAAAAGTCCTTGCGCATTAGTATAGCTTTATACAGTATTGAATACTACCCTTCAAATTAAAATCCATATTTTCACACCCATCTTTCTACCAGTAATTGGATTTGATGCCGGTACCACTTTGTTGGCTTTTAGGCAAAGTTCTCTTCACATCCAATTTTATTTCCTCGTAATTATCAAAGATCCGACATTTAAAAAAATGAGCGATTGATCTAAACAAACCATAATCTGATGGGGCTATATCTGGACTATACGCAGGATGAGGCAAAACGTTTACTCCTTGCAGTCTGGATAATTTTTCCTTGGTCGAACGAGATCGATGTGCCGGGGCATTGTGGTGTTGCAAAATGGCTTGGTTCCTTGTTGACCAAAGCGGGGTACTTTGCACTCAAAACTGCATAAACTCTAGTCTAGCTGTCCGCAGTAAAGATTTGAGTCCCTACTACGACCGATAAATCACTAGTGGCTGCATGTGGGTACTTGTTCACACATTCAAGAAGAACGTCATCATCAACCGATGGGCGACCTGATGTGGGTTGTGCGGCAGTATTTCGATGGATAATTGACTTTCCTTCTAGGGCACAAATTTCTTCAGCGGCTGGCTTTGAGCTTAAACCTTTTTTCCAGTAATGTCCCAAAATACCGCGGATCACGGTTTTTTTCTTCTGACATTGCATGTGCGTTTTAAAAATGTAAATGACCTCATAAAGCCAACTGAAGTCACAAGGAATTAAAGAAATAGTTTAGATAATTATGAGAGTTGAAACAAAGGGTTGTGTTCATGCACAAGGGCTTTTGTAGCAACCTATTTGCGCACTCTTTGAGGGACTTATTTTAAAACTATTTTTGTTTATAAAATATAGAAATAGTATAGTTTATTATTTATTTAATAGTTTTGCATATTTTATATCAATATTTCTAGAATCTTTTTTATTTAAATTTATTATATTTTCCAAATTTTCTGTAATCGTAATGTTCTCTAATAATTTTCTTCTGCAAAAATTCTTTCCTTTGTTAAGAATTTTAACATCTTCAACATCAAATTTATGGTCTTTTCTTCATTATGATTTACTACTCCTGTATTTTTTATATTTATATATATTACTGTATTTCATATCATATTTTATTATTTTTTTTGGATTATTGGATCCTTAGTATATTGATACATTCTATCCTTTAGATATTGCCGGTTT
The DNA here is from genome assembly GCA_948150685.1 of Rhaphigaster nebulosa. NCBI lineage: Eukaryota > Metazoa > Arthropoda > Insecta > Hemiptera > Pentatomidae > Rhaphigaster > Rhaphigaster nebulosa. The sequence goes on along the minus strand of OX411312.1, from coordinate 47,112,419 downwards.
CTCCATAATATATTAAGCATTTAACTTTATATAATACACCTATAATTATATTAGGAAGTATTTGATGTAAAATATTTATATACTTTTATTTTAAATATTTAATACTAGTAAATATATAATACTTTAAATATTTATACTTATTTAAAGATAGAATTTGATAAAGTTGATACTTGAAAATTTTACCATCTAAGTACAAACCCGCACAATCCCTGAAAATTTCATCAAAATCGAATAAACGGTAGTAGGTGTTATGTACGTCACATATATTTAAGTACAGAGAGACAGGCAGATATGGAACCAAATTGTTGTTTCCACGAGTGGACATTTCCGATTGTAAGGACAATAAATTTTCCACTTCCTTCTAGAAAAAAAAAAAAAGAAAATTATTTGTCATTTTCTCAAAACTTTAATTTTTTAATACCATCATCCACTCATGTCTTTAAGTACAATTCTTCTTTTACGACAATTCAATTACAATTCAATGCTATTAAATTCTAAAGATAAGTTTACAGTTTGACATAAATTGAACGACCGCATTTATGGTACTTTCATCGTCTCTCAATGTCATCAAAAATTGTGTGATAATAGTGGCATTCTTCAAAAATGTGTCTGATTTATCAAAATTAATTATAGATATATTTTCGACGTAGATACATAAGTGTGGTTGTTGTGAAATAGAAAAGGACAGAAGAAAGGGGCTAAGAAGGTACGCTTTAGGTCTCACATGTGGTCTTTTGCCAACCACCGGGTCATTCATAGTTTTGATGCCATGGTATGACTGGACTGCCATGTTTTGTCTTTCCGTTTTCTTAAGTGATGTCTCATTTATCTACCTCCTCCATTTTTTAATTTGTGTTGCTCCGGTTATCATATGGAGCATTTTTTTTTTCAAAACTTTTTTCTTCACCGACAGACCAAGTCCCAAAGCCAACAGAGCATGCACATCTTGACCTACTTCTGTTTGTTTTTTTGTGTATCTGTCTGAGGATGATAGCGTGCTTATCCCGTTTAAAATACCAACTATCTTATCTAAAGATTGCTATAGTTCAGCATTAATCATTTGAACTTAGACCATTCTGCAGTACATGACAAATTAGATCAGCATTCTAGACCTTGAGGATCTCTTCTTCAGTATTTTCATTGCTGATCCTAATAACTCTACTTGTTGCTTTTCTTCTTTTGTTCCTGCTAATAGAAATAGTATTTCCTCCACAATGCCTGGCTTATTAATTTCTCAAAGTTCTCTGTCTGATCCACGTCTTTGATCTTTGCCAGTTCCCTTTCATTAAGTAGTTTCATAACAAAGTGACATCATCGCGACCGTTGAAATGTGTGTGTATTGTTGTTGGGATAGATAATTAATTGACATCTGCAAAGTTTATCACCGCTGTGCTGTTAAACTTCTTGAGAATAGATCAAGACGTAGTTGGGAGGATTTAAATATGTCTGGTTTTGTGGATTTGGGTTTTGACCGAGTTCATGGGGGAGGGTGAAGCGCAGACATCGTTTGTCGTTGGTGTCGGCGTCGAATCCTCATGTTCCCTAAGTTTTATTGTTATTGTAATCTTATAATAAATATAATAAGTATTGGCATACTTTCCGAATTCATCCCAAACTCTTTGTAAAAGTAATTGCCTATAACCCGTACTTTGGCGGAATTCTCCGATGAATTAAAAAAAAAATTAATTCATTATAATTAAATTCAACTAACACGTTTTAATTTTTTTTTTAAATTGATGAAATATATTTTATTTTTTAAATTGAATTTTTTTCATTATGTTTAATTCTTAAGATTTTATTTTAAAATAATTATGATTAAATTATATAAAAAAATCATGGATATGGAATAGAATTACCGTATCAGAAGAAATTATTTTGAAATCGCTGGACAGTATTTAGCCGCTAATCGTCGATGATTTCAGCGACAAAATATTTTTTAAAGATTTTCTTCAAATTTGTTTCGGAGAAATTTTTAGAATACTACTAACGCAGTTTGTATGGAGGATAATATAAAGGTAACATTAAACAAAATCCAGAAATGAGGTTTTTGAACAATTTGGACGCTAATAGGCATTGGCAGGATAACTTACCACTTGCTGTTAATAATCCCTACCCGCTTTGGGACTACTGCTAGTTTCCTGCTAAGACACGAAAAACGATTTTAGGTGAAACAAATTCCAGTAGATCAAACATGTGTCTCATAAGAAACCGGTCACTTGCTAGTGCCCAATAAAGCGATAAAATAACTATTCAATAAAAATATAATTCTGTATTAAAAAATAAATATAAAAAATAAAAAATAGAAAGTGATTAAAAACGTGGCTTGTATAGAAAAAACACCTTTCTCTAGAAGAAAAGGAATTATTTGCCAGAAATGTGAGTTATATTGCTTCCAATTTCTGACTTTTTCTTACGTCTACCTCCGAATGTATAAAGTCCAGAGCAAAGTTGGATCAGGGCACTGAGGAGCGGGATGGATTGATTGATGTCGGGTAGTTGGAATTGGAAGGGGGAATGGGGCCGAGGGTCTAAGCCCACGTCTCTGCATTCCTTGTCTCCAATTCTTCTTCAGAAATGATTTGGCAATAAAAGCCCTGTCTTAGCTCTTCCTGATTGTTAAGCCATAATAATACCACTGTCAGGTACTTGTATAATCCATCCACTGGCGTTGGTGTCATAGAAATCGATTATCTAATTTTTCGACGTTAATATCGATTGCTTTTGATGAATATTAACAAGGCTACTATAGCCCTTAGTTTATAGTTCGGGAGCCGAGGGCAAAAAACGTGTTTGGTTTCAAGAAAATTGTTGATAGTCTAGGCTGAAAGTACTGGAACATTAACGTCTGCCATCATAGAACAGTTGCAATCAAATTTTATAGGTCAAAGAATTTTTCATTTTCTTCCCTTTTTTTTTTTTTAGATTTTCCTCAGTAACTCGCTTCCAGTGCATTTCATGTAAGACTTTGATATTGCCAATTTCAATGAACGTTAAATTTTCTGTGTTTTATTTTTGGTATTTTTTTAAATTCGGAACATTTACTGAGATACGGAACCGTACACATCTGCAAAATGTCAACAAAAAAAAAAAGCGCAAAATTGGATATTCAGTCGTTTCGCCTTAATGACTATTTTTTAGTGCAGAATGCATAATAGCCAATCTTGTAGAGAACTAAATTTCCTACAATATCCATACAAAATATTTGTAATTACTTTCAACAGACGCCAAGTAATATTGAAATAACAATTGTATTTAAATATGTTTTGGCGTCTGTTGTGTCAGAATTATATGTTTTAATTATTTTCATATTAATTTGAGTTTTATTTTATTTTATTTTTATCGAACTTTTTGTTATATTTTTTTAATACAATCATTGTTCTTTTTCTTTTGTTACTTATTCAAGCTTATTATTTTGCATATTTGGTGCATTTTTTTTTTACTTCATATTTTTTTTTTACTACATATTTTGCTGCATATATAACGCAGTTTTAGTACATATTATATGGCATATTCTATACATTTTACTGCATAAAATCCATACTCTGATTATAAATCTAAATATATAAAACAATTTCCTTTATCTGGCTCAAGTATGTCTTCTGTAAATAATTATCATATAAATTACCAAACACTGTCTTAAAATGTAACGTATTTCAAATTAGTTAAATCAAACTAAATTAAATTAAAAACCTTATATCCATTAGATTTTTCAATCAGGGGTTGGAAAAAAAATTACCATAAATACATAGTAACTTTTTACTGAGCGCTACCATTAATAGATCCCAAAATATGTTCACTCCTCATTGAAGAATATTTTTCATAGTTTCATAATATATACATTAAAACGTAATCTGTTTGCTGTTGAATATCTATGACTATGTTATATATGATTTCTTTTATTTTTTTTATTCTAACGTTAAAATTATAAAATCAGTTTGTAAATTTTAATTGATTGAAATAACTTTTGATCTATTATATCTTAACTCAAATGCTGCTTTGATGATCCATTACTTTAATGATTATTTTTATCTTCTTTATAAAATTTATAATATAGTTAATGGATACCAATCGGAAATTAAGTACCCAAACTAAATAGAAGGTAACGCATCAAATGTCACCTCAATAAGCATATTTTTAATAATTCCAAATTAGTTACAGTAATTATGAAAATTTATAAAATTTAATTAAATTTAGTGAAAAATTAACTCTTGGTAGACTTGCCAGCGTCAGTGAGATTATTAGAAGTTTAAAAATATAAACTCCTAGGAATTGAATCATAGGAATTTCGGCTGATGTGGTCTGACAGACACGTTTCTCTTTCATCTTTTTATAGATTTTAAGAAGTATTCAGACATTAAAAAATATTGCAATAAAACTATAGAATTTTATGTTATTATTTTTTATTATGGCGATTTGTAATTTCTTTTAAGTTTTACATATCATTAAAAGTTCGAATGAAGGAGCGAATTATATTATCTCGCCCAATTAGCTTCTATATATTTGAAAATTTGTCAGATAGATAAACAGTTTGCCCAATATAAATCGGCTCAAATGATTCTCTCACCCAAAAGGATAACCTAATAAAAAATGTCAGAGGAAAAAGTCGCAGGTCTACTTCTTCAGTTTCACCAACCGCTGTTGCTCTTTAATTATGACAAGATACGTGCGGTTGACGCGCGGCGAAAACTTGGGGTTTGTAGACAACATCTACTTTGTAATGAGCTCATTTGTAGACACGAAAAAGTTATGTGAAACAACGCAGATCACGTTCCGTTATCTTCAAAATTGTCGATTTCAGTCAATATGGCATCCAATGTATTCATTATAATGCAATGCAATGGAGACGGTATTTACTATTGTTTAAGATACTTAATTTCCTTATCGATTAATCCTCAAGGTGCTGGATTCTGTTTGTTTGTGAGGACATTCGCAGGCAGTACGATCAGTGGGTAAGGTACTGCGCTACTAATCTCAAGGTCCCGGGTTCGAGACCGGCTGAGGCAGATAATTATTTATTCTGTATTCAGCCGTGGATCGACCCTGTGGGATCGGGAGACCCTCCTGGGGCTCACCCAGCCTCTATAAAGTGGGTACCCTTAATTGGGGGAAAAACCTGGCGGTTGAGCGTGATCTTGGCCGAATCACCTCCTTGCACAACCGATGGCCTAGAAACAGTACGGCCATTACCAAGTACTGAACCCAATACATGAGCGCATTAAAAGGTAGGTGTTGTGTAAATAGGTGTTATTTATTAAAGCCTTCTTCAATAAACGTTCTATTTATCGCAAAGATGATTTTTTTAATCAAACTGGTGGTTCCTAAAATTAGCTCGTTCAAACATACTAACTCTTCCGCTTTATATAATAGTATTGATAGATGAAGTTGCTTACAACGAAACGTACACAAGACTTTTTCGCTTAATAACATGTGTGCCACTGACCCAAATAACCCGTTCCTATGGGTCGTAGCTTGATGTTATAAAGCCTAAGGCATTCCTCAATAAACGGTCTATCTGACGCAAGAGGAAATTTTTAAGTCGGAATGGTAGTCCCTGAAATCAACGTTTTTTATTAATCTATTTAATAAAAAGGTTGCGTATGTAGGCTCGTTGGTGTCATACCTGTGGAAACAGGTTCCCTACACTAACTTTATTATTTTAAAGTTCATTATATTTAAAAGAGGATTTCCAAAGGAAAAAAAAAAAAAACTGAAAAAGTAACACTTCGTGATTGCCGTTTGGATTATATTATTGCCGTTTGGACAAATTTATTGTCGTTTTGACCCTTTTCCACGAACATTTCTGCAAGAAAAAAGATAAATAGATAGATTACGGTTGCGAATTTGGTGATATGGTCGCATTTGTGGCATATCCAGTGTATTAGTGATTCCTTTTTTTTTTTTTTGGAGGGGGGTTTATGTTATTTTTTTTTCAAGACAGGATTAATTTTTTTAAACGGTTTTTAGAGCTTTTAAGTTAGAATCTAAAAGATTGTTATGATGTTTCCTATGTTTTTTACAGAATTAATAAATATTATGTTTTGTATTGATATTTTTTCCCAGTGATTAAAATCGTCATTGGGGCTAGCTCCTCTACCAGTTATGATATAATTAAATAATGATACTTATTAAATTAATTTAGCGCGTAATGAAAATATAAATTTAATACCGAAACCTCATGAAAGAAAAGAATAAGATTTTCAATCCCGTTATGGATTTGATGCGTTTATTATTTCAATTTATGATAAAAAAATAACAACAAATTGCGTTTACTTATTTGCTGATTGCATTTCTTAAATAAAGCGAATTATGCATATATTTGGTCAAGAAAATAGTATTTATAGCTGAGAAGTTTTTATTTAGATTCGACCTATTTATCAGTAGCTAACTGATCTCAAGGCTCGTTTTGTTATCTTACCATCTCTGGCTTTCATCACTGAATAAATTATTTTATTAATTAATCAAATCATTTAAATTAATGATATATTTTCTCAAATTAGTGTTATAATATACCACTCGAAAAAAAAAAAGACGGGTGGAGACTTTGGCTGACCTATTTCCAAAATATTAGAACGATACTTCTGATGTGAATACCTCAAAACTGCAAAATTTTTATAATTTAATAAATCTGTTATTGTTTATTATTATTTTTTTTAATAAGGTGTGACTAGAATTGGCGAAACGTTGGCATATTAGATATCATTTGCTTGGAAGAAGAGTGCCATAATACGAAGAATTTGTTCTGCATTTTTGAGCTTGGAAAGCTTCCAGTGTCATATATTTCTTTGAGAATGTCAGATTTTTCGTTTCAATATTTACCGCAATAAAAATTTATTTTTAGTTTAACTATTATTAGTTTACTAGTCCTACATAATGACTTCCTTAAATCTATAATTATAGAGCAACTTTATAAAGACTGTCTTGATAGAGATAACAATAATAATTTTTAATGTTTTTAATATTCTTCTTATACCAATTAGCTGGCCAAAAAGTATCCATATTTTGTTCAAGTCTAAATAATTCAAAATATCATTATTTATATTTAAAATATTATTTTTTTCAAATCCAAGTTTTGAAAAATTATTTTAAGCATAAACTCTAAAGCTGCCATAATTTGATTCATGGTTAGAAATTAAATGATCAGAAAATAAACATCAAAAACTTCCCTTTTTTTTTTTTAAATATAAAGGAGATTGTTGATGTTTTATCGATGAGTTGAGGGACAGCAGCGATAAACCTTAACAGGCAAACTTCAAATCTCTCTGTAAAATTCCAAATTCTAGCTTAAGGCAGGTATGCATGAATAAGTTTTTTTATCAAAGCTTTGATCAAGCTCATAATGATTAAAAAAAAAAAACTTATTCATGTAACCTGCCTTAAGCTAGAAGTTCGAATTTTACAGTTACGCGGTATGACCGACGATATAGCGTTTGCTTGGAAGAGGAGTGCTATAATAGGAAATAGTGGAATTTTATAGAGGGGTTTGAAGTTTGTCTGTTTAGGTGATAGTGTGCCTATGATCAAAGTTTTAATTAAACTTATATTGATAAAAAATCTTACTTGTGTACACGGTAGGTTATGCCAGTAAATAGCCCGTTTGCATGGGTAAGTTTTTTGATCAAAGTTAAATTGTTCAAAGCTTTCAAAGCGTTCATCAAAGCTTTGAAAACTTACAAAAAAACTTACTCGTGTAAACCAGCCTTTAGACAAAAAAACATTTAAAAATTAAATTTTCGTCATTTTGAAATATGCTTTTTTTAATATTTAGTAAATACCAGCAAATGGTATACTATCGAATAGAAAAAATTAACAATTAATTGGTTTACGTAAAATGTAGGCAATAATAAAATAATCCTAAAACAAACTTTTGTACTTACGTGTTTCACATTCAGACTGGCGATATATTGCTGTTTGTTGGACTCTTGGATTTCCTTAGAATCTTTCAAAAATAATTCAGTAATAGATAATATAATTGTTTTGAGTTTTTCTTCTCATTTTTAGTTGAAGGGTTCTTTTATTATACAAACCATGAGGCAAATTGTTTTATTTATATTTGATTAACTTAAGAATACCTTCATTTAGGTTTCAGTAGCCATTAAGATGTTGATAAATGAAGAATTTTAATAGCAGAAAAGAGAAACTAACCAGTATTTTTTTTTTTCAATTTCTCATAAATGGCAATATTGGACAATACTTATTACGAAAAATATAATTAGCCAAGAACTTGATCCAAGAGTACAGTCAGAGGCTTGACTATAACCTCTGTAGCTCCAATAGACTGGCACTTATTGTACCCTTTCCTATTTAAGAGAACGGGTGCCTTTATCACAACCCTTTTATGTCTTTCGTTTATTATTGCTTTGACTGCAGTCCATCATTAATGTCTATCATTAATTAACCAATTGACTGAATTAAATCATGTTCATATTTTTGATGCAGGATTGATACAATATTAATTAAATATACTTACAACAAAAAATATACCCGAGCAAAAGTGTTGCTATTTTTTACCTCTCTAACCGTAGACATTATTTCCTCGGATCTTTCCTATACCAAATTATCACAACCCTACAACTACAGCCTCCTACAATTTAAATCCTCGGTCCACGCACAGGAAACAAGATCGCGCATTTCTGACCTCTATATCTCTTCCCATAAAACCAAAACATTCGAACGTTCCTTTCTCGCCCGCTGCTTTACCCTCTGGAATCCCTTTCCTTCTAATATCCGCCTTGCTTTTTCTCTAACCTCAATCAAATCCCTCCTTTTCCAACACCTTTCTTTCCAAGGTGATGCTCTCTAATTACGAAATTGAAATTTTAGATTAATATCTAGATCAGAAGTAAATAATAGTTTTTAATACACTAGCTTCAACTTTGCTAATGTATTTTTCATTTTATGTTTCTTTGTTTTTGTTCACATTAATTATTCTTTTCAGGACAAGAATTTATATTGTTTGTTTATTATTTTATTGAAAATGTTGTAGACATTAATTGATCTTTAATTTGTAATCTTATGGCCAGATATTGTTTCTGTTTTATTTGTTCTATTCTTTTATTCTTAAGGGACCAAGTCCCAGAATAAAGTTTTTCTATCTATCTATATATGTATCTAAAATATTAGAATTGGTACCCATCAGGTTCAAGAGTTATCAAACTCTGCCGCACTATTGAATTTTCGAGTTGTAACTTATACACGAATTAGTACTACAATTACATAAATAAACTTTTTGTAATAAGATAATTTTGATAATTAAAAAAAAAATGTATTCATTTATTTTTGTTGGTGTATCTTGACTTTGGTTTTAACTGTATGTGTATATATATTTTATTACTTTTATATTGGGCTATAAGCGCCTTATAAAATATAAATATTTAATAAGATTTTGCATATTATAAACCTTAGATGTATTATATGGCAGCGATAGCATCCAGATTGGTTCGCAACAGTGTGAATTCAATTCCCAGCCTGTTATCTATCAGCTAATATCTATTTCGTGGTAGTCCCACGGTATGAATTTTGGCATTCCACTCTATCTAATAAAAGTCAGCAACCTCAAAGCAGACGTCCGGTTTTGGCAAAAATAACCAATATTAGTACCAGAACCAGCAGGTGTTGTGAACGCTCAATTCAAATTATACATGTGGATTCGATATCTGGTTACACAGGAGGCTCTTCTCCTAAGGTTTATAACGGGAATACTAAGCAGAATTAATGCCCAAGGAACCAGGAGGAAATCCAAGAAAGCTGAAAAACAGGGCTCTACGGGCATTCAGGTATTGAAAGGCTGATTAATGAGGGACTTCTTCGATTAGCGGGGCATGTAGTTAGAATGATCCTAGACAAGATTCCTGAGAGAAGATGAAAAGGTGTATGGTACGAGAAGAGTGGGAACACCTCCGCTCCGATCGATGGAGTAGCAGCGGATGGGAGGTCTTCGGGTTCCGCAACTGGTGAACGGCAGCAACTAGTAGATAGAACTGGTGTGCCAAACTGCAGGAGTTGCCTTGTTTCTTCAAGAGTTGTAGTGCCATGCATGATGATGATGGTATGTAAAGTTGGATAAAATACTACGATAATGAAATATAAAATAATGAGATAGTTCTTCTAGTCCAAGAAACAAAACGCAAAAGGTCGGGTAATTCTGATTTTTTGATGGCTCAAAATTTTATGAACTACCAACCGTAAATATTTTACTGACAGGAGAGTAAATTCGATAAAATTCGTGGCCCTGATAGGGCTCTATGCAAGCTTAATAGTTCCCTATATACAGTTTATCAAAACGCAGTACTTGTGACTTTAGTTAGCAAATACCAAAGAAACTGGCATTCCTATGAAGATTATAAGCTTATAATGCTTGTAAGCTCATTATAAGCTCATTTTGTAGTGTATTTACTAGCTCTTAATCTGTTTATTAGCTCTTTTTTTTTTGTGCTTCGTTTTCTGAAATATAGCCTGGGAGAGGTTCTTAGTATTTGTAATAATGGTTAGAGGTCACAGCAGTTTATGTACGAAAACCAAATAAGCATCAAATAATGATAAGTTATTAATAAAAGCTAAGAGATTAATTAAAAGAAAATATAATCACAACATAGTCAAATTATAAGTGTATAATTATTATTGTTATATATATATATATATATATATATATATATATATATATATATATATATATATGTGTGTGTGTGTGTGTGTGTGTGTGTGTGTGTGTGTATATATGTATATAAACTAGATTATTGTTAGTTCTGGAACCACCACACTTGGGAAACCGCCTTAGTCTCATCATTTTAAATATAAACGTTTACTGATATATTAATCTCAGTATCCTTTCTAAATTCAAGAACACTCGCTTTGGTAGCAACAGAACAACCGATATATTTTAATTGTTTAACAAATATTATAACTAAGTTAATATACTGTTTATCTGAAGAACAGTTAATATGGATTGTATTTGGTTCTGTGAAACACTCGTAACATATTACATTCTAAAGACAATAGCTCTCCGGCCCTAGTTAATTCCTTTACTCCTCCAATTGCACATCCAATACTTGGCAATCTCTTATTGGTACAAATCCAGGAGGTCATCTTGGCCGAATTCTCCTCTCTGGCCCGCGGTGGTCTCTCCCATTGCGATCTGCTCCAGGATGGTAGGAAGTGTACGGATGAAGGCCCTAATAACAAATTAACAACAATGTTACTAAACCTTCATTAAACTATTTAATTATCAATCTTGAGTATTTATACTCTTGGAATATTTATTGATTTCATTAAAAACGAATAAATCTGAAACTTTCCAGGAGGCCCCCTAATAATATACACAATTAAAAACCTGCAATTTTCCGATAAAATATGTTGACGAGTTCGTCAAGCCAAATTCACCAAATCGCTTTTTATAGTGTTAATGATCGCATCTTTAAGAGGAGAAAAACGCCTACCTGATGCTCTGAAGATGACTTTATCGTTCACTATTGCAAATTATATATATATATATATATATATATATATATATATATATATATATATATATATATATATATATATATATACATATACACACAATTAAAAACTAATTCACACCCAACAATTTTAGTAGATATATGAACTTGGGGCCGGGGTAGCCGAGCGGGCTAAGGCGTTTGCTTTAAATAATCAAAGTTAAGCAAAGTTAAGCGTGGTTTGTACTTGGAAGGGTGACCGCCCGAATCGGGTGACCACTTATCGGGTAATACATGGCCCGCTATTATCCCCCCTCCCCTTCGGGTATGTTAGGCCCGTCAGTCAACTTGAAGCAACTCACACTGACCGGGCATAGGAGTGATGACCCTACTCCGTGTACCTAAATTGTGAATCGCGTCGTGGTTTTCCAGGATGTCATATGCCCGGAGATTCTCCGGAGGGGAAGAAATACAGATCCTCGTGCGCCCTCTGACCCTGATCAGCAATATACAAACAGCAATATAATACCGTGGACCTAGACCGATTTGTCACTGTCCTTGAACCCGAGTGAGTCGGTGGGAAGAATCCTTCCTAATTGGCCCCAAAGGGTCTGTTTATGGAGCTGCAAGTAGACTGCCACTGCACCATGGAAACCATGGTTCACAGCAACGTCAGGCTATCTGTGCTCCGGCAAGCGATAAAATAAGAACACATCGCGCGTGCAAAGATCTGGTCTAAAGCTCCAACAGAAGAAAATAAAATAAATAAATAAAAATATATCCAGATACAAAGGCTACCCCATTTACAACGACCAGCTGTCTATTTTCTCGATATCCACTAAAGAGAAGGAAAATATTAATAGGAAAAAATTTGAATAGACTTTTCCCTACTGTTACTTGGTGTAATCTATATTTGAATTTACGATTGAGAAGTACAATTATTTAAAAAAGAAATTTGGGGCTTCATTATGACCTCATGTTTTCATAGCGTTTCTTCAAAATACAATACAAATGTAGAAAAAAATTTTTAACTCGTAACCTGTATTTATTTCCATTGCCATTTTTTGCACCAGTTGGAGTGTACGTTTTTTTTTTTTATTTTATTTTTTATTTATTTTTTTTTTTTTTTTTTTTTTTTTTTTTTTTTTTTTTTGCCTGCTATATTAATTTCAAATTTAATTTTTTAACATTAATTTTTTTTATATATATATTTTTCTAAATATACTTATATCAATACGTTTTACAGTTTTAAAATCAATTGTTATGTCTTTTGATCATTTAAATTTAGTGTTAGTCTTATTTCAAATCAGTGGGTTGGTAACATTGTTTTAACGGTTTTCCTAATTCCCGGTAATCCATGATTAATATTCAGTTGGGGCTTGACCACAAGCCTCACTGGTATGTAATTATCACGTTTTCTTTACATTTCCTCCTCCTCATTTTTGGGGCTTACGTTATTTTATATTTTACTCCTTCATCTTATAATTACAACAATGTCAACTTCTTTAACATCATAGTCATCTTTTGCATAACTTACAACTATCTCTGTATGCTTTTATATACTGTATGCTTTTATATACTGTATGCATTTATGCTTTATGCTTTGCTATGCATGTATGCTTTACACATTACCAAACCTTCATACTATTTGTCTTTTTAATTAATAGATTTCATATATTTCACTATTCCCTGTGTAAATATCGCATTATTTTTATTTTCAATTAATTTTTAATTTTTACATTGTTATTTCATTTATTTTATTTTATTTTTTCATTTGTCTTTTGTATTATGTAATTTAGTGTTATCTTTTTCTTTTTATACTTCATACTTTTTTATCTTACTTGTATTTTCTGTTTTTTATCATTTTTACTGTTACTGGTACTGCCTCTTTCTCTTTTTTCATTGTTGTTATTTTGTTTTTCTTTTAGCCCTGAAGATGGCCTAAAACTTAGGCCGAAACGTAGGCACAATTATATAAGCTCGCATTATAGTAGTCTATTTCTTTGACCGCACCCCCCGACCAACTTCTCCCTTTAAGTAGAAAAAATTTGTTTTTTTAGTTTTTCAATACGTCTTTTAAAATAAGAGATACAAGGGCCCAATTTTGAAATAACAATATTGTATTTCATTATTAGAATTTTTTTTGTTTTAAGGCCATAACTGTACTAAAATTTTAATATTTCTTTTCATCCTGCTGGATAGACTAATCGCAGTGTTACGTAGGCGACATTGTTTCTTACGTATATTTTTTTTTTATTATTATTATTTCAGAATTTCACACTCGAGAATATTCCTCTACCCGGATTCAATGAGCCAAGGATTATGCTCTGCTCATATTATTTTTAAATCTTTTCTTACGATTCTAGCAGTTTTCCGGTATTTTCTAGTGTAGTTGGAAAAATATCGATATTTTTTCCAATAGTTTTTATCCGATATATCGTATGACCGATATTAAAAGTTGACTATCGAAAACCAATATTTTTTCAACAAAAAAAAAAGGTTGTTTAATAAAAAATATATAATAATAATAAAAGGCTTGAAGAACCCGAATGTTCGATGACGATACCACCAATCGCTGTCTATAAACCTTCCTTCACCGACTACCGTCCAAATCCATTTCCGTAAGATAACCCTTAAGGCAATCCTCCCACCTCCGAAAAAAAAATTCGGAACGTATGACAAACAAAAAACCCAAAAAACTTGTGGTGTGGTGTATTTCTGTTACTATCTACAGCGGCCGTGTTCAAGTCAGCCATCGGTTTCTAAATAGGGATGTAAATATCGAACAAAAATATTGATATATATCTTATCCAGAGTTTTCAAATATATATATATATATAATTATATATATATATATATATATATATATATATATATATATATATATATATATTTGAAAACTCTCGATAAGATATATATCAATATTTTTGTTCGATATTTACATCCCTAATTAGAAACCGATGGCTGACTTGAACTTGAAATATATATATATATATTGAACTTGAAATAAATAAATATATATATATATATATATATATATATATATATATATATATAAATTACTATATCGAAATAGTAATTCTATATATCAATGAAAGATATAGATATTTCGATATATCGGCCCTCGATGTTTTTATTATTTGATAGCAGATGAAGAAGAGGATTTTTACATTGAATTGAAGGGTAGGGGGGTAATATGAATTAAGACGCCTTAGATTTGTAATAGCTTTAATAGCAACAAATACAGTTACTCACGCGTATTGATACTAGTAGATATATTTTAATTTTACCGTATTTAATTTTACTTTTTTCTTAGTAGTTATTTTGGGAGGGGAAATTTCTCCCTTCCCCTCCCCTGTAGATTCGCCGCTGAATCGAATAGGCATTAAAATAAGACTTAACGTACCCTTATTTGGCAAGAATAAACAAGGCATCTTTATTAATACAATATGAAAATAAACCAGGCGGTTATACCTACTGATCAAAAATAAAGTTAAAAATAATATAATATGTATTGTATTACTTGAGTTCCATCTTGCTGAGCCTTGGTATTCCAGTTGTTCCAATGACCCCCGCACGGCCGACAGTCACCGGCAGAGTGAGATAAGGAACGCCTACCAGTGCTGAGGTCCGTACGGCTGCCGACAGGTTCACTTTTTCGTCCCTGCACATTCCTGCCAAAGTATTATTTAAAGTTAATTAATATTATCAAAACCATTGAACAAACAATGGTCTCTTAAAAAAATACATATATGTACGCCTATTTATTGATGGACTGTCTGTTAGCTGCCCATTCAGGTAGTACTAGAAGTAGATATTATTCTGGAAACCGATAGAATGGATTAAAACAACAAGCTTTCGTGGGAATTCTTGTGTGCATCTGGATATTGTAAATATAGTAAAGATACAATCTAAGATAATGCTGTCAACGGATGGAGAGGAAGAGATACCTTAATTGGGTGTAAAGATAGAATATATGAAAGCTCTCCGAAGCACCGTAGACAAGCCAGATGGAGTAGTTCATAATTAGCTTTTCTTTATGTCCTCGAAGGCCTTTGAGAGACAAACGTGTACCACACAGACGAGAAGATGAGAGAGGAAGTATAGTTTGGAGGACATAGAGTGAACAAATTACTAACTTATTAATATTTTCATTTATCAGTTCTTTAAAAAAAAATTCTTTCCAGGAGTGGAGGTAATCAATTCCAACAGATTAGTTTGTTATTATTCTATTAAATATTAACAAAGCTCTTTAATATCCTGGCAGTCTGCAGCAACACAGCTTTTCGGGCTTCATTTATAAGAGTTATCAAGAGACCCAGTAGTCACTGGTATAATAACATTGTTTTAAATCTCGGTAGCCCTCACATGTACTTTATCCACTCGGAATATTTTTTTGTATTTCTAATAGATCCTCGAGTCATTAAATAATTTTCTTTTTAGACCGATCGCACTTTATCTGAATCGTCAAGCCTCTTTAGCTCGGTATTCTCCAGTTATGTGATGAACAAATTCTTATGTGGTGGCACAGAACCTACATGTATGTTAGGCATTCTGCTGCTTCCAGTCGTGACATCAGTGAGAACTGGTTGCAATGAGCCAATCTCGGATTTCTGTCAGAAAACCTCTGTCTCGGGGTAAAAACTTCCTCTTACCAACCAGCCAATAGACACAGATTTATCAAACAAGAAAAGTAAGCAGACAATTTTAATAAATGAGGTATATATATATTTTTATTTTTTTTATATACGAATTTATAGTTCATATGGAAGATTGCCCGCGAAGCCACGCGTCACTTTAAAAAATTAAATAATGGAATCATAAAAATACAGACGAATGCGGTTTACATGGTTGGGTCTAAGACCTGATTGTCAAACCGCAAGGCCGCAATGTAAAAACACAAATTTGCTTTCGAACAAAAAAAAATCTATGTATTCTGGAACTAAAATGCAAAATTATGAGCTGAATAAATGAATTTTGAGAGTAAATTTAAACCGCTTAAATGGCATCAAATGCTGCTATTTTGCCTCACAAGTTTCAAATGATTGCGGGGAAGGTCCTCAGGCCTCCTCCTTCCGCTTGGGAGATATTCTATTGACCAGTACCTTCACAAACAACAGCAAGATCTAGATCCGCCACTGTTTGTAGGATAACCGTTAATCTCTTTTTCAATTACTCTTCTTTTGAAGCTGCTTACTACGATCTTCTTCATTGAATAACTTATTATTCCACTTTAGGTTGTTAAATTACGTTTTTTTTTTTTTTTTTTTGGTTCGCCTTTTTTGAGGCTCTAAAGTCCATCTTTTAATTGCACTTTAGTGATAAACGAACTTATTATTTTTATATTATTACTATTGTTACCTTTAACTAGGGCCAAGACGAACTTTGAAGTGGCATGACCTCCGCTGAGATGAGGTGCGTTTTGCGAGACTTCCTTTATGAGGTCTGTCATGTTCCTCAGCAAATTCATCAGCTCGATCATGTCTGTCTGTCCGCAGGGAACATACAATAATATTTTGATATCTAATTATCACCTTAATCATCTATTATAGTACTGCGATCAGTACCTACTGTTATTTCAACAAGCCTTTGGCTTACCTTCAAAAACTCTCCACCAGGCTGTGCTGAGGACATGACCGGAACAATGGTATCGGGGGTGGCCCCCCCAGTCATCTGCACCCTCACAGTACCCGGAGGGAGGCCTAGCTTCACTGCGGCCAGGGTGGCGGCTCGCATCTCGTCCAGGGCAACCACACCGAAAACTCTGTTAGGACAGAACAATCCCTGCGCCATCTGGATCTAATTAAAACAATATTATATCCTTAATTGCTATAGTTATAGTACTGTAATACTATAATAGTATTATAATATATAATATACTATTATAATATAGTATTATTTATAATAGTATTATAAAATACAAATGTTCTAAGAACACCACAGTAATATTCAGAATTACTTTGATGGAATGTCTTTGTTGTAATAGGCCATTGAATTACAATTGCATCTAACGCATCTAAAATGTATTACAACGATTTTATACTTCCCTTATTTTTAAATTGCTCAAAGAAACTTATTCCTAAGGATATATAAAGTCTGGATTAATCAACTGAACCTTGCCAACTCAAGGAGATTGTTTGTTTGAATTCCAAACCTCATGAATAAGTACGTTTTTTGGTAGGGTATTGCAAGTTTTGATACAAATTAAGCCACACCATTAAAAAGAGCGTTATTTAGCTATTTTATCTAGATATCGTCAAGAGTATTGGGAGCAGATTTTTTTTTTTTTTTTTTTTTTTTGTATCCTAGACTAATTATAAATGTAGCGAACTAACAATTCATAATTGCTGTTTAAACATAAATATTATAAATTTCTATATAATACACTATATTTTTTTCCTTGATGGTAATTCAGAAATTTTCATCAGTTTTTACTAAGATGTGCCCCGAGCTTATTTTGTGAAATGATTGTTATTAAAATTTTCGATTTAAACCATATTTATCCATGAAGTGTTAATTAGCAATTATTGCTTCATCTTTAGTTCGATTATGCGGCCTAGTTTGAGAGGTTTTTCCGGTGGCTAGACAATTGGCCTGTTTAAAGGCAATAATATCGATTACCAAACATAACTGACCTAGCCTTTTTAGGCATATTCTGGCAGCCTCGTGTCTGAACAGGTTACTTACTGCTAGTTCCACCTGTCTCTGATCACTTTTTATTCAAATACTATTTGTTATGCTCGGATAAATATATATATATATATATATATATATATATATATATATATACATATATATATATATATATATATATATATATATATATATATATATATATATATATATATTTTTTTCCTCTTGCATAGTGATTCTGTGCATTACAAAATGTGCATATTCCAGACGAAACCGCATAATATATATACGAAAAGTACATATATTATGCATTATATATTATATTATATTATATAAATATATTATTATATAATATATATATTATATTATATATTATATATATATATATATATATATATATATATATATATATATATATATATATATATATATATTATATCAATTTACATTTTTTTGTCACAGTAAAGCATTATGCTAGCGTATAATTTAGGTAAACATTTAAATAAATAAAGAAATATAAAAAAAAAAAAAAATAATAAATAAAGAAAATAGAAAATAACAGAACAGACGTTCAGCATACAACTAGAGAATTAAGTATCACAGAAAGAGAGGTAATACTAAACTTAAATAAACAGACCAGTAGGTTGTTCCTTCAATCAGTTACAAAATGAAATAAAATAAAAAAAAGTAGATATAAAATGAATAAGGTATTAAATATAAATAAGGATATAACTAAAATATAGTGAATGAATACAATCACACAAACAATTAAAAATATATCATCATATACGCATAAACATTTAACTAAAATACAATAAATGAGCGCAATCATACGATCAGTCAAAAAATGAAACATTATAATATAATGTATATTATATAAATAAAGAAAATAACTTCTGTCAGTTCAGTCACTGAAGAAAACAAAATTATCAAATTGAAATGAACTACACCAGATGGTTTTGGTTTGAATATTTATGGTTCATTGAAGGTCTATCTTAGAGATGAAACAGACCAACTCCTTTTTATATTTTGCCAAGAGTTTATCTTCTGCAGGTGGCCAGGTTTCTCCTCGTGTTACACAGTTTCTTATTAACGTATCTTTGGAGTTCGTGCTATAGTCGAAAAGTCGATGGTCCGTGTTCTGTCAGCAATTGTTTCAGTCTGTAATGTGTACTTTTTATTTTGTTGTAGTTTTGAAGTGTAATATGAATTATGTATCAGTGCAGAGGTCGCCCTTTTGTTGATAGTTGCCAATATCTATCCCAATCCCAAATTAAATCTGTTCTAATAGATTTTTTAACATAGTATATAGGCACTAGGCAGAAGTCGATTGGGAGGCTGTCGTTAGAGGAGGATTTCACCGAAATACCTCTTTCCTTGCCGGAGACCCCGCAGTGGCCTTAAATCCATTGAAGTAAGATTTTTATCTTATTTTCCATTACAATGCATTTTCTGATTTTTTCTCTGCCCTGGTATTCTTTTTCTGTAATACCAAGTCTGTTAATTTCCTCCTTCATCTGACAGGGGTATCCTCTGATGTTTCTTAGTCCCATCAGCTTGTCGAATATCTGTTTCTTCGACCTGTTTTCATTCATTCTTTTCATTTTAGTCTCCTTTGGCTCATTGCTCTTTCCAATTCTTCAGTTTCCTCATACAGTTCTCTTTTTTTTGCCTGTGTTAGACCAGTATTCTTTTGCTACTTGTCTTGGTCCGTGGATACGTCTTAGGATTTTTCTTTATATTTTTAATAGTTTCTCCAAACTAGTAAACCCCATTATTTCCGATCCGTATAGTATAACCGGCCTCACCACAGTTACATAGTGTCTGATTTTAGGTTTTTTCGAAAGATTCTTTTTATTGTACGTATCCTTTGTCAAATGTCCTAAGCTCTCCAATTCTACTTCCCTACTTTTCGTCACCTGTCACCTGAGTGTCCTCTCCGTTATAATTCACGATTTCCCCTAGGTACTTAAACTGTTTCACCTATTTGATTGTTCCATATTTTGTCTTTATATCTTCAGTCCCATTTTTTCTGCTATTTATATATTTTTTTATATATTATTTTATATATTTATATATTCAAATTTTTTATATATTTCTTATATTTATATATATATATATATATATATATATATATATATATATAAATATATAAAGCTATTTTATTAAAAATACATACATAATGTTTCCAAAAGTCCAATTATTTTTTGCGAAGAGGCAATTTGAAAATGCTATAATAGATTTCTGAATTTCTATTTACAAAATACACAAAAAATAACAGGTATAGAAAAAAGAACTAAAGATTGATTATTCACTAATACAGTTTATACATTTCGACTTATTTAATTTTATTTCTGTATGATAATTCCACAATATTCAAAATTACGCTCTCTGATGAAAAGTTTCGCGAGCGTATTTTAAAATAGCTATAATTCAAAAATATCTGCTATGCCCATTCACACAACTTCCCTAATAGAAAGTAGGCTAAGATAGACAGAATAATATGGTCAGAATAGATGGTGATTGGTTAAGAGGAAAATTTTGGAGGCACATTTTATTGGGAAAAGTAAAAAGTAAAATTAATTATATTAAAATATATGCAAAACATCTCAAATTTAGTTTAGAAGGCTATCAATAGAAATAATATGCTCGATTTTGGTTGAAATTTGCTTGCCGAAATATCTCATTTGGTGCATAAGTTTTTTATGCCAATATATTTGGGATAAAATTGGCTTGCAAGAAGTGTTTTTTTTTACTTCTCACTTTTTTTTTTTTAACTACTTATTTACAGTTTAATAGGCATACAAGGATGTCATATGGTGTCACATAAGATAAATTTGTTTGTATCTTGAAACATAAATCCTCAAATTTTGAGGGAGGTTTAATTTTTTTTTTTTCTTGGCCTTCGTTCATTATTGAAAAAACGAAACTACACAATTCGAGAATTTATTAGTTTTATTAAAGGTGATCGGCAATTTTAGTCCCTTAACTCCTTCGCTTAATATTTTTTTTCTCGAAATTTCCGAATGAAAACTCAAAAAACTTTCAACGAATAACAGACAAAAAACTCTCAAAATATCTCATAAAACACATATTTCAGTTATACTGTAGTCAGTCGTAGCTTGATATTCATAAAATAAAAATGGTACATTTTTTTAAAATTATTTATTTATTTTTTTTTTTTACTCCCGGTCTTAGCTGAGCCCCAAAACCTCACACGAGGCGTCGGCGGCCTTCTCAAGGCTCCCTGAATCAACATATCGACCCCCGACAGAGCTGTGACTCAGTCCCTTGTCCGTCAACCCCGCAGTCTGCACTCTTTATTAATCGTTCTTCTGTATACATCATTAGTTTGGATTTTTTCAATAATACACCAAATATTAATTATTAATGAATAATAATATATACCAGATATGATAATAATATATATACCAGATATGATTTCTGTCCCATTTAAAACTATTAATATATACCTGTTTTAACAAAATTAATTGGAACATCTAGAAATAATTTTAAGTCCTTTAACGATATTATTTTTATTCTAAATAACTACGGTCAGCTTCAATACATTTTCCCAACACCCACCAAGGTTTTCTAAACCCTTGTTTAAAAAAAAAAAAAATTACCTCATTTTCGTTTTGGAATCCTTCTTAGTCGTATTTTCTCTGACGGCGGAAATGGATAACTCACAAGTTGTAAGCAATAGTACATTTTGTGTTCACAGTTTAAACAATATTGAATTGGAAAGAAGGGAAGAGGCAAAACCAGAAATTACAATAATCCATATCCTAAACTACTATTTCTATCTTCAGTGATATAAAAACAAATATGTTAGTCAGCAATGAATTATCTTCAGGCCGTATGGAAATCATTTTAAGACCAGAATATACCATTTTTTTAATGATTTGTATCAATATTTCTCCAATTGTCTCAAATTAAGACAGGCATTATTAAGTTAAATAAAGAGAAGGAAAGTAAGAAGAATAAGGCAAATAAATAGATAAAAATGAAGTAAGATCATGGAGTGCAGTAAGAAGAGGAGAAGCAGGAAGGGGCCCAAAGAGGAAAAGGTCAAGAAAGAAGACATAAGAAAAATGTTGAGAAGAATTGTAAAACTAAAATTAAAAAAAGTTTATTATTTTGAATGACTATAAATGTAAATATTTTCTTTTTACTATTGTGTGAATATAAATTTCTAAAAAGAAGTCGAATTGTTAATTTAAAAGTCAACTCATTGCTATAAGTTATTGTACTTTTGAGCAATAAAAATTTATTATTATAATCATTTAGAAGGGAATTGGCTACAGCATAGTCGCAAATGTCAGTTCCTTTTTCTGAAGTAGAGTTAGTTTGAATTAGGCTGTTGTCGTGAGATTGCTATATCCAGTTGATTTGTCTACATTAATATGATTTTACGCTCTTTATTAGTTATTTACTGCTATTTAAGAAATCATATGCTTTGTTTGGATTGCAAACATCGGCGAAACATTGCTCCAAGAATATGTTATGACTCAGCAATAAATTGAGAGATATAGAGTGTGATGGGGTTTTGTTCCACTTAAGGGTTCGAACAAGCTATGCGTGACCCCAATCTTTGACATTGAACTATTAGAAACGGAGTCTCATGACAATAATAACTTAACCTCCAAGGGCTGTTGCCTCGAGTGACCAAGGGCAGCGCTAACTCCAATTTGACATGTCCAGAAGGCATTGGTTTAAAACCAAGTCCAGATCCGATCATGATGGAGAAAACGCAAATGTCACGAGATATGTTTTTTATTTAATGAGTCTTCCTTGATGACTCTAGCTTAACAAAAACTTTTTATCTTGACGTTAATTGATCATTTTTATTTTCTTGCATCTGACTAATAACGGTTCAAGTCCTGGATGATACAAAAAATGTTTTCTTGATAGAGCGTTAGGACCATGTTAGGACCTTTCTTGGGTCTTCCCATGTATAAACGAGTCAAGAGAGAAAACAGAATAATGTTACAGAGGGACATTAAGGATACCGTATAATAGGATTAAGAATCAGTTACATGCCTTCTAGGCATGATATATCCGTAATGTTTAGCGCCCTTCAATTTCCGTCAATAAAAATCTTTCGTACAGTTTATATCCCAGGCGCGATAGTTTATTGTTTGAAATGAATTTCCAATGGAATCTCTTAACGTGATAATTAGGAGAAAAATAGTAGAAACTATTTTTATATATTTTTGATAAAATAGGTATGTAGCAGCCTCGTGAAAAAAATCATAGAAGTGTCGAAAATAGTTTTTTCACGTTTAAGATGTGAACAATTTTTGTTTGAGAAAAATTAAAAATAGCACGAAATGCCGTTTATAAAAAAAACAGCTGAAGTCGGACAACTTTTTACAAAAAAAAAATTAAAAACCATGAAATATGGCCATTTTCGGACATTTAATTACAGGCCTTGTAATTTTTGCAGGAACATGTTTAGGAAATTAAATTGTGAATTTTAATATTGTCTACGTGCAATAAAAAATCGCGGAGAACGCGAGAATGTAAAATCAGGTGTTCTTGAAAAATGGATCGAACAAGGCCCAAAAAGGTCCTAAATAGATTTTTCAAAGCCTTATTTATTCGCTTGAGTTGCTCTACTATTCTATTTACATGAAATATACTTTCTGCGAAAAGTTATAATTATTTTTTAAGCAATTTTTTTATATATATATATATATATATAAAAAATTAAAATCCAAATGTTACAACCCAAGCACGTACTGGGTAATCCTACTACAATCACAAAGCCTGTAATTTAATGTCCAAAATGACCATATTGCGCGGTTTTTAATTTTTTTTCCCGAAAAGTTGTTTACCGATCTCCATTGTTTAGAACACAATTTTTTTCCATATTTTTAAACGCTATTTCGTACTATTTTTATTTTTCCAAAATCCAATTTTTTCACATCGTAAAGGTGAAAAAAAACGGGCCCAGATAAAAAGATTTTATCTAAATCATATACAATTAGTTTGTATTAGTTTTCTCTGAATTATCCAAAGTCCCTTGGAAAATTATTTCAAAAAATGAATATTTTTTCACTATCGAGCCTGAACTAAGGTAGATAAGCAAGTAGGTGGTTGCCCGTTATCGTTTTCTACCCCTTGTACTCAAATTCACACACTTTATTAGGTTAAAAATGATTAAATAAACGAAGGTTAAAAAAGAAGCATAATAATAGAACAGACGAAGGGGGTTAAAGAAAATGTTTATGTTTTTTCATTCTAATTATCTCTCATTTTTTTGGATGAGAGAAACGAAGAAGAAAACAGAAATGATAACTTCGTGTATTAGTTGTTTTTACTCCCTTGTACGAAGTAAAGGAAATATTGTAATTTTCGGTTTTCAGATTTCGACGGAAATATCCATTTTGACCATCCCTGAATCGATTTTGACTAGTTTCGTCGGTCTAAAATTAAACGGTTAGCCGTAGAAAGTTGAAATTTTGTATTTAGGATTGTTGTAAAATCTAGTTGTGAAACTCCCTTTTCGGTCACTGCTTAATCACTGTAAGTGGTACTTTACTTGAAGGTCATAATTGATTTCCACCAAACATTATATTAAAATACTTTGCAAAACTTCTCAAATTTGGTATTTATAATTTATATATTGATTTAAATAACATACTAGATTTTGGTCTAAATTGGAAAACCGGAAGCGGTACTTTACTTGAAAGTCATAATAAGCTTACATCAAAAATTATATTTAAATTAAATACATAAAGTATATGTTTCGGTAATAAAGGTTACAAACGCAATTTGGTTTTCAATCCAATTACACATTTTTATTACTGGTTTTAAGTGTTAAAATTTAGTGTAAAATACTGGTTTTCCTCCCTATTTGTGTGTGCCAATAGATGGATGTCGCGACGCCGACTGTTGTTTTTGAGATACCGCGATCTTCGGAAACTAGTAACTAAATTCAGGATCACTTTTTGAGCCACCGATTTATAGTTTAATACAAGGAAGTCATGTGTTGTTCACATAAAATATTTTTAGGAGATTAAAACCTAAAAAAAAATTAGGTTATTACTATCTTTATTGTCATTACTATTAATTATGTTTGTGCAGCTAATGTTTGTTGCTATCAGTTTTCCTTGTTATTTTACTGAAACTGGAATATAAAAATAAATATGCCTCCCACTAGTTAATATGTACATTGTGTACGAAAAACTATGACTATATACATATGTATATATTTATAAATATATATATAATATTTTTTAGAATAAATAGTTATTATATCAGTTACATTGATGACTATAATTTTCTGAAATATAATTAATTTTGTTTCTTTTTCAGGTGAGTATTGGCATTCATCAGGTTTTGACTATTATTTGAAAGTATGTACGTATTAAACAATAATTAACTTTTAAAGTATGTAAATTTTAAGTATGTAAACGTTTCAACAGACTTACAGTCTGAATTGATCCATTGTGATTAAATTCAGTTGATATATCGTCGCCATTGCACCAAAGTGGCGTATCTGAAAATTTGTGAAATTGGATTTGAATTATTGCTCCGGATGTCAGGTATATAGCTAATTACTTAGTTATATCGGTCATATTTTGTATTTTAATTAGTGACTTTACATATTCAGTCAGGTCTTTTTGGCATTGCAAAAGGAATAGAGAACCATGTTAATATGTTACAAAACCCGAAAAACGCTAAATTTGGTGATGCGCCACTTTGAAATTGCCTCCACAATATATATATATATATATATATATATATATATATATACGTATATATACTTACAATATATATATATATTTATATATATATATATATATATATATATATATATATATATATATATATATATATATATATAAGTCTACCTTGAAGCTTAGTTCTGTGAACTACCTACAGTTTTTCTTTTTTTCGCCCCTATTTTTGTCAGTTTCATCATTACTAATAACAGCTTTGAAGAAAGTTGCTAGTATATAACATCAAATCATTTACTAGTGATTACATTTTCCGAGGTAGCAGAAGAAAGGGTAAAAGAAGAAATACAATATAGGAGAGAGATACTTGGAGAGAGGTAGCAGTGTTTTCATCCTACGATGTGCTTGGACCTCCCCCACATATTGCAAGCCACACATGTACCAGATTTGTGTGTTCAGTCCCAATATTACCGACCCAGAAAAAATCACCAAAGTTTTCCCCAAGTAATAAGTTTAAAGTATTAACTTTAACTTTAAAAAAATCAATTTTATTTAAAACTCTTCAACGTTGGATAATTTATTGCAAAACATATTAATGCTATACATATTAACAGATTTGCGATAACTAGGATAACGAAATATGATTTTTATAATCGTCTCTGATAATGGTTAGTGCAAAGAGCATTTAGATGCAAGAACCACCAGTTCTTGATGCGGTTTAATCCAAAATAAATTCAACAAAACTATTAATTTACAAAAGTATATAATACTTATGTTATATATCCTCATAAGCATATATTTTGTGAAAAATAAATAAATAAAAAAAATAAATCTTCTACGCATAGAATGATCGGAAATTCGCTGTCATCTGTTAAACGGATGGATCTAAAAATTTCAGAAGCGTGCGCTTCAATAAACCAGTGACTTTCAGTTTTCTATTTTGGTTTATTATTTTCAACAATATATAACAATAATATTATTTTCAATATGAACCTTTGTAATCGGCTAAGAAAAAAAAATATAATCTCCCCTCAAAATTTGAAGTTTTGCATTTCAAGACACGTAGAATCCAAATATCGAATAATAATAAAAATTCCGTCCGTCAGCCGTCCATTGTACGCCATTTGCCGTACATTGGGAAAAATTGTCGATTTAGTGGCCAAAATTCTATAACTCTTGATTAAAAAACGATAAACGAAAAATTTTTTTTTTATTTATGACCATGGAATATCCTTTATTAATGAGAGCGAAAAAAGTATATACAGGGTGTATCTGGGCCTTCGAAATTAATTTTTTTCTAAAGTATTTCTACACATTATTTTAAATAAAACAGTTTATTAAGTATAGGACCAAAGGGGAATAAATAAACTAATATCCTTCTCTATAGAGCTTACTACATACGTAATTGCCTAGATCATTTATTTACGTCATTTACAAGGTTTATAAATAATTATTATATGGAGAAAAAAAAATTAAGTTAACAATAGTATTAAAAATAGTATTTTTATTTTTTCGAAACTTATCGTTTGTACAAAAATTATAAATGACAAGTGGGATAACAAGTAAGATAACAAGTAAGATAACTTGAACCATATTTTAGCCCTTTGCCTAGATTAACGGTCTAAAAAATATGTGATGTTTAAAAATAGAGCTTCAGATCTTCTGGTCTATATAACACTGATTGACCGCATTTGATCGATCAAATTGTAACATGGTATTTTAGTACCATACACTCCCTAGCACTGTGAAAAAAATTAAAATCACATGTAACCAATTAAAATTTGTATGCACTTTAGATTTTTTTTTTAATAAATGGTATGAATATGGTCGAAATTATATCACAATTGTTTTGTTACATACATTTCTACATTTCTAAAATATAGTAGGTGTAATAAAAATAGTTGCCTTGATATCTTGCATGTGTTGCTAAGCCTTAACTTTCTGTACTGTTTTTGATTCGCTTCTTGAGAGGTTAAGGCTTAACAACACCTGCGAGAGAGATACCATGTATATAATTTGTTTCGCTCTCACTAATAAAAGACATCCCATGGTCATTAAATAAAAAATTTTCGTTTATCGTCTTTTAATCAAGGGTTATTTCTACAATTCTTTGTGGCAACTAAATAAACAATTTTCCACACTGTGCGCCGTACGCCATCCGCGGCTTTTCTTCCAGACTACTGAACCGATAATCTTTAGATTTTTCACCCACATCACAGGTAACCTTATGATGATCCTTGGAACATGACATCAATCACCATCCGTCCATACCCATGGAAGCAAGTTGACCAAAAACTTTTTAATAACTGTGAAAATATTAAATGGCAACGTTGTTTTTTGTATAAAATCGGATGGTATGGAAAAAATAATAATGTGAAAACGTGAAACTTCTAATTGCCGTTTATAAAAATTTATTGTTGTCAAATAAGAGCATACGAATTTCTTATATAATGCGTAGATCTGTGAGTAGAGTAGATCTTCACAAGGACTGTATCGCCAGTGGCCAATTGTATCGAGGGTTTTCCAGAACTGGAAACCCTAACAAACTAAATCATTTTGATACCAAATGAAGACAAACTCGAAATATAACTTATTTCTCTTGCAATAATTGTCTTGTTAATAAAGGTCCATATTGCAAGTATGTGAATTGGGTTTGGAGAATCCATATTTTTCTCACGCACATTTATTTGTTCCTGTGTAGGAAAACCAAATAATTTGTTTGAATGTACGTCAAATGGAACCCCAAAAATCATTGTATATCCAAGAGCACTGCAATGAACTTAAAATTGAATAAAACAGTAATTAGAATCTATGTGAACCAAAACATAAAAATAATTATGTTTATATAAATATCTAATTTTAAGCGCATAAAATAATAATTGCACAAAATAATTGATATCAAACCTTCAATTGCGTTCATTTAATCAATGTATATACGAGTATATATATATATATATATATATATATATATATATATATATATATATATATATATAATTGTATACCGGGATAAATGTAATATTATTGCAGCCATTGGAATGGGCTGGTAAATTTTTTGGGCCAAATAAAAAGAAAATCACTTAAAAGGAGTAAATTTTTAAAGTTTAGTCCAAGACGTAGACGGGAGAATCAGGTTAGGTCTGAACTTCTAGATTTGGGTCTTAATGAGGTGTTCAACAGGAGGAGGTATGCAGGCAACCTGGTTGGTGGTGTCTGTTTCATTCGATCACTGAATCCTGATTTAATGGCGGAACTAAATTAATATTCATTATGCTCTATATTCTGCATTATTAGAGAACATGTGTTGATTCAAATTTAACGGACAGATGTCGTACAACAAACCAGAGAGTGTGTTGGGGAGGGAAGGTTGAGGGGGGCACTGGGGGTAGTAAACCCCTACGCTACGAGGCCCCAGGGATCTCAGGCTGCAACTCAATGATCTCCTCTTTCCATATCCACTCCCTTCCTATTCATTTCCTCTCTCAGTTTATATTATATTTGTTTGTTTGTTGAAACTGTAGGTCCGCCATTTTAGATTTTCAACAGATTATCATTAGATAGGACAGATTTCAAATATAACAAAAAATTCTAAACTTTTATTTGAAACATGATAGATAATTGCAGGGTGAACCGAATTTCGGGGTGAGAGATTTTCATATTTGGCAATTTATATATGTACATATATATTGGAATTCAATAATTATATTCTTCCCCCGAATTTATTATTTAATTTTCTTATTCTATCTAAATAAATAATATCATTAAATTACCACTGTTAGGTATCTCTCTCTAGGTTATCTTGTATCAACACCTTCAGCCGAAAAACCAAATCCCAAAATCGCCCGAAAGTTCACGGCTATCCTCAAGCAATTCTAAGTTTCGTCCCCAAAAACCGGTCAGCTACTAGTTTTCACATCAACTGTGGTTGCTCAGAGTGTGGTGGACTGTCAGGTAGACCAATCTCATGTCTCTTTCTGATATGCCGAGTTAGGGCGTTTCCATGCGGTACGATAAATCGGATGTCGGACCGACATACCATTCACCGATGTGGCTTCTGATGGCAGGGAATGTAGAATCTAGTGTTGAGCAACGTAAGCACCTGAATTACAATGATAGTGGTTCATAAAGTAATTTAATTCATGCAAATCCAAACTACAGTAATTGGTAAGAATTTGTAATTGTAATTGGAATTACATTTTGCCCAACACTGGTAGACTCCAATAATTACCGTACCGGAAAGAGTCAGATCCGATTCCGAAATTTATCGGATCGTGTGAAAACGTCCTCATGGTGGCTTTGTCCTGCTTTCCGAAGGCAATACGTAGATAGATGCATTTCTTTTCCATTCTTCTATAACCAAAAATCTCCATATCTACGTGATTTGCTCTCCCATTCTAGTTTTTGAATAAAAAATCCAACCAACTGTAGAACAGTTTCCTTTACAATATATAACAATAATACATTGTTCGTGTTAACTATTTCTGGAAATCCTTACCTATTCATATCCTTGCATCTTCCCAGACGTTATAAGGTTCACCACAAAAGAGTCCGACGCATTAAAATAGTTCGCTGCAAAAGATTTCCTGGTGTTCTCATGTATCGTGTTGGTATGCGGAATTAAGGTAGCTTTACCCCGTTTTCTAACTTCAATACCTTCCTAGGTGTCTTTCTTTTACAACCTCTCAGAACCAGAAGTCCTCCTTTTATTTTTAATTTGCTCACCCTGCGTTCCTCTGTCCTTTTTTTCAATACAAGACCCCAACCTGTCTATTTGTATGATCCCTCCCATTGAGCTGCTCCTTTTGGCAAATCGTTCATTATTCCTGCTTCCTTCTTGTTGAATTCCTTGCCTATTTTTATCTTTGATTCATCCTCTATTTCGACCATTATTCCTTCACCTACTTAATTATCAATCTACCAAATCCTTTTTAAACAATATTTTTTCATATTTAAACCTATTTCTATTTAAGCTTATATCTTGTATAAAACTAAAACTAAAAATAAATCTGTACCTCGCCACTTCAACCCACGAAGGGTTTTAGGCTCAGTACTTAGTAGTAAGGACAGAGAAGATGAAGTTTTGGTCAATATCTATGTTCAACCACAATCTGCGGTCTGTTGAGCACTAACCATTTTCCATTTTTTTTTTTTTTTGAAAGACTACATTTTGATATATTTTGTATAAAATCAGAGGTATGGTATTTTTTTTATTAAACTTCAAAAGTTAAATTAAAATCACGTAAAGTAATAAGGAAAAAATTCACTAATTTTATTTAAAACGAAAAGCGTTTTAGCACTTTCAATTTTGAAACACGATTTCCTCAAAACTAAGATTAGAGCAGCTAGAACCTTGTAAAACTAAGATAGGGAGTTGTAGGTAAATGATATATAATTACAATGACTGTCTCCCGATTCCAGAGTCGATCCATAATAGTCATAATAATCCATTATAAATTTACAAGTGATAAGTACATACCTATATATACTCGAAAATATAGCCTTTAATATCGTCTGTGCAACTTCTTTATTATCAGAAGCCAATAAGTAACAGAAAATAAATTAATTAATATTATCTATTTTAATTTAATATCAAAAGCAATTTTATAAATTTGAATACTGGCTATAAATCTAAATAGACAATTGAGGAAGATAACGAATTGGCCTTAGAGCCATTAAACTGAATACTTAGAGGGCCATAAGATAGTGGGATAGAGCTAGAGCGAGAGAACTATCCGCCTTTCTTTGTCTAACAGTCATTATTTATATGATTCCTTTATTTATGTCATTCCATTAATTATGCCGTCACTTATTATTTATGGCATTGAAGCTAGACCTATCTTTCTATAGACTTCGATTTAGTTATCCAATCGGGATATTAATTGTTTGCCATTATTTCATCTGCGGCCAACGAACTATCTGGAACGACCACTTTTCTTCTTCTCCGTGGAATAATCTTTTGTAATGGGTATTAATGTAATAATTATAATATATTGTGTTTACTACTCATTCAAAGGGATAAATAAAAAAAAAATTGCTACAGGATACAACCAAAGCGAATAATTCTTCCTGTATCCCCCTAAGCCGACTAAAGCGGAAGTCCAGAGCATCGCCCATTCACGTCGCAAATTAAGACATATTTATATCGACCTCAACATTGATAAGCTGCAGTTCTGTCCCGAAATAGACCTCTTAAGCTGTAGCTATATATACTGTAATGTAATAGCTCCTATAAGCCCGATCTGTAGTAATATTGATCGTATCTCGTATCACTTTAATAATTTAACGCAATATTGTATCTTTTTTACTGTGAAATATTGGTGAGAAAATTATTATATTTAATTACAATAAAGGCTAGACCAGAATTTCAGCAGTTATTTAACTTTACCATGTAATGAACCATGTTGGTTCGGTGGCGGCCCAAATGAAAACAAAAAGAAGTGAAATATATAATTATGCCGACGTTTCAGCCCAATTTTTAGGACTACTAAAAAGATAAGAACAATAAGCAAAAATCTATTTGCTTATTAACAACAAAAATAAATTAAATAAATGCGAAAATAATGTATAGAAAATTGTTATTCTTAACATTATATATTTACGATTTTTGCATTTATTTGTTTAATTTTAATCACTCTATTTCATTTTCTGTATTTTTTTATATTTGTATAATTTTATTTACTTTATTTTACTTATATTCAATTTTTTTTCTGTTCAAATTATTTTATCCGCACCTGCCATGATTTGTTTGGCTTAAAAAAGAACAGATATCCTACCGTTCTTCTTCGTTGGCTTAATTATTTTACTTATCTGAATAGATCCCGAAACAGTTTTCTTCTCAGTCTCCCCTTCTTATTTATTGGTCGTATCGTAAAAATCGTATAAAAAAAAAAAAAAAAAAAAAAAAAAAAAAAAAAAAAAAAAAAAAAAAAAAAAAAAAAAAAAAAGGATGTATGTGTATCACTAAGCAGAGCTTTATTATTAAACTTACTATATTCTTTTATTACCAACATTAGGCTTATTAAGTCTTGTTACCTGAAAAGTTTTTATTAATTTTATATTTTTATTTTCTTTTATGATATTTTTAACTTGTTTTAAACCAAAGGTTTTTTGGTGCACTGAGTTAAAATCTGCCACTATTTTTGGTGTAAAAAAAATCCATGAGGCTAGGCTACTTAATAATTTAAACATTTTTTATTTATTTGTTAATGTTTCAAAAACAGTTATTTTTTAAAGTTTGTATTGTTCCTTTAATGAAATATGAAAAACGAATGGTTTGCGGGGAAAAAATGTCGATATCATTTCCCAAACTCGAAACATAAAATAGAGTAATTTTAGCGCGTTTTAGTTTATTTTTCTCATTTCCTAGGAACCATTGGACGAAACGGTTGAGTACTAGTTGATTTTTTTTTCAAAGTAGAACCACCAAAAAAATGTTGGTCAAAATCAGTGAAGCACACACTGCTCACTCCCCTCGTTAGACTGAAATCGTTGTAAGCTACATCGTAGCAATAAATAATAAGAATAAGATGGTATTGATTGAGTTCATAGAATTCTACAACTAGATTATAATTTTTTCTGTCAAGTTTTTGGTATAGTGTTTAACCAGCGATGAGTCGAGGCGAAAAGAGTCCCATACCTATCTTTACGAAATAATTTTCATAACAATGAAGACTAAAAATAATTATCAGAACCCTAATGAAAGGCAACACCGAACCGAGACCGGATTAGTCCTCTGGTGACGTCACCCTTCCTCGAATACGGCTCAGTCGATATTACTCTCCGGAGAACCGGTTCTATTTTCGTTTAGATTTTGTAACCGGTGGCTGAATGTCGTCTGGAATCACCTTCAGCTATAATTAGAATCATATACTTTAATTTACGCAAGCGTAAGTCATCGATAAGTTACAATTGTGAATAAGTTCCAGCTCTCCATGTCTGTGGTTTAAGAGAGCTAAAGACGTCAGTAGGAACATAACAATTTTATCACAAAGATTTTTGCATCTTAAAAACTCCTAAAGTAATCAATTTCAAGCAAGATTGAACTCGAAATTCTTTATCAGACCTCTCTCTAAAAAAACTTGAAATAGTCCTACATAAAAATTTAGATGAGCCTTATTTCCAAATTACTTTTAAGTTAGTAATATACATCCTATAGATTTCAAACTACTTGTTGCATGGTTGACTATATGAGTATTTTGTCATATTTTTTTGTTGGTATATGTTCTAATGTAAAAAACAAAAAAAAAAACATATTTTTTATATACATTTTATTTATTTATTGTATTATCGCTTACCCAAGAATGGGGAACCTCGGCAGGTCAGTCCTATTTTCCCCCCAAAACTCTCTAAATTTTCCTCTAAATCCACCAACTTTAACCCTAAATGTTTAATTCTTATTTTTCTACTGGTATAACAAAAATTATCTCCTAGTATAAGATAAGAATAAATAATTAGAAAAGTAAAAAATACCCCACAGGGTGAAAACTCTAAATCTAGAGGAAGAAACCTAATCTCGGTGCTCCTACGAGGAAAGCGGTCTCCCATCCGAATACTAACTACACTTATTGGTTTTACATATCGTTAGCAAAAGTGTGAAATCACATAACTGCCTAAATTTTCGAAGAAAAACAAAAGGAAGTTAAAAAAATTAAATGTTCATAATATTGAAGTGGTGTTTTTAAAAATAGTATGTACTTGCAAGTGATACATTATCCAATAGAAAATATTAACAATTAAATGTCGTGCATATAATTTGCCAAAAAAATCAAACCGTTTTCGACTTACGTGGTTTCAAACTTTTGCCAACATGTTTTTCAAGCGCACCGGCATAAGCATTTACTGTCGTAACGGCCAGAAAATCTCTGTTCTTGCATATTTATCCCCAAATGGGTTTTGACTAAACCGAAATCGATTATTTTTGTTTTCGACGTTTGAATAGTTTGCAACTCACGAATATTTTCTAAGATAGGTTATTTTTATATTTGTACCTCTGAGGTATTGGACACTATTTCCTAACTTTACTAGAGAGCAGTTTGAACAAACGTTTCCATCCGAATGAAAGTGGGCTTAGCGTTCTTACGCGTAACTTCTCTTACAAATAGTTTAGTTTAAATAGTTGTCTATACTTTTGTATAAAGCAAAATTGACAAATGTGTCATAATGCTAAATTGGTTAAAAATTGGCATTCCTATACCTCCGAGTTACAAATATAAGTAATAATTTATTAAACATACTAAAAGAAGATTAATGTCGAATTTAACTTTATTTATTCCGGTGACAAAGACCTCTTGAACTGGTCCTATTTACTCTAAACTATTATAATTTTTACAATCACTAATAATCTCAATGAATAGGTAAGGTAGCCTTACTGGTTGCTAACCTTAACAGTTCTAGACCCCGTCATATGTATCTCACAAAGCGTCAAGTACTAAAAATTAACAGGCACGTCTTCATTAAATTCCAATCAATCAATTGTTTTCCTATTTTATGATTTTCTTATCGCTATTCGTTCGTTCAACATTTAAAGATACAAGCCACTCCACTTAGGATGGAACCACACCAGTGGCTTACACGTCTTAATTACCTACACTTTTTGCATTGTAATTATCTATAAATTGTCCAAACTATATTCATGTAAACTACGACTAAGCCATCCATGAAGTTCTCTATGTGCTCATTAGGACAAGGAAGATAACAAATCCAACTTTGAAGTTGAACCGATTTCCATTAAAGAAGCACTATTATCAATAATTAAAATATATGAAGAAGTGTGAATTTTCACTCATAGCATCCTTTGCTATAGCATCTTTTATTACACAATAACATTTCTAACAACACAAGGGAAATATTATATAAAAGAATCAAAGAACTTAGTAAAAACACTCAAATAAACTTCCAATGGATTCCTGCCCAAGTAGTAATTCCCCAAAATGAAGAAGCCGGCTAACTTGCTTAAAAAAACTTGTACCTTACCTGGAATAAATAAGGATCTCTACAAAAATGAAATTTACTCATTATTCAAATATAGTTTAGAAATTAAATCTTTAACTAACCATGCCTGGCACAAGCCATCAAATGTTAGTAGAAACTTCTCTCAGCTTCAAAACCTTGAACGAACCCATCAAACAGCCATTTCAGTATTAAGAATGTGACATATTAAAAACCATTAGATTTAAAAATAAATAAAAGATATAGTCAATGCATGAAGTGTAAGACTGGTGATGCTTTCCCATCTCTCATTCTGGACTATGTTGACCAAACATAACCTCTATGAAAAACCAAAATTAGTCATTGGTAGACATGAGGAGAGCGGGCTTCTCGATTTGGTGTAAATCAAGCCATGGAGTATAAGAACCAACATCACCATGGCCAAGCTACCTCGTGGTCATAGCAATTCTCAGATCATAAGATTAAAATAATTAATCGAAGGACCAGCTAATGAAGCACATACGATCAGCGAGCTAAGGGTATTAGCTTTAGAACATCGCAGGAAGATAACCACAAACGGAGGGTATTTGCCTCCTGACGTTGCGTGAGAAAGAGGTACGGCCCGAGGGGTGTTAGTTGTCAGACATTGCATGTAGGAAGCCACAAATCGAGGGTATTAGTCACGTGACTTAGTGGAGCATCGAAATGCAGTCGAAGGATATTCGCCTTCGAAACTGCCTGTATGTAGGAATATGTCTTAACTTGTGGCTTGAATGGGCGACATTCAGGACTTCCGCTTTAGTCGGTTAAGAGACAAACAGGAAGAATAATTCGCTTTGATTGTATTATTTAGCTGAAAATCCTGTAGCGAAATTCTTTATTTTTTATTTATCTTTTTGCATGAATTGACACCAATTATAACAATTTATTATAGTAATTATATTAACACCTATTATCTGAGAATGAGGAAGGTGCTGAGGAGAAATAAGAAACCATGTTTTGGATCTAAAATAGGCAGAGCTGTCTGATCTACAAACAAGGACAACCCGGGAGAGACCGAGGAGAATATGATTATGACGTCAGAACTCAGGGTGTACCGTCAATTGTACCGTTTTGTCAAACATGAACATCGAGAGTTATTATTTTTAGCTTAGATCAGATAAACCTATAGATGTACAGTATAGATTATAGTGTTATTATCAGAAAAGGTAATATTTATGTACATATTTACTAGAAAACAACAATGTTGTTAAACAAAAAATACATAATATATGTCTATGCCCATGCGCTATCTAATTTTGGGTGTATAAACCAGCAGAAGGGACGGTTGCCGTCCGCTGCAATGTAATCTAGTTTTCATTTACATTTATTACATTTTCATTTAGGATATGCGTTTTTTTTAATGACATTATTTATTTTATTTTAATTATTTGTGTTTTTGAAAATTCCTACAAAAAGAGTGTAGCTACTTCATTTACTAATATCATTGGGAACACAAAACTAATTCAAACAAAAATGCCTAAAATTCAACCCAATAAATTATTAACTAAATATTTTGAAGACCGACTATGATGAACCACCTTACGACCTGTTATATTTGCTTTCTTCATTATAGTACTTGAGTTACATGATAAAGGGTACTTACAGAGGCGAACATGGCTAGGCAGGGCATGACGGGATTGACACAGACTCCGATCATCGCCTTCGGAGCGTGTGCGAGGATGGCGTTGGCCATCTCTCTGAGGTGGGAGCAGTTTCTCGCGAAGAGATCCGGAGTCGATTCGCGAGGGAATCCAGCATTGCCGCCCATGATCATAACTATGTCAGCGTTCTGCAACATCATACATCATAGAGCTGTGATTAATGATAAGAAATGAGAAATTATCACCGTCCTTAAATCTATGAATTGGGTTTAAAGTATTGTCCGTTCGTGACATAATTAGATTATATGCATTAACTGCACTAAAACTTATTGATCTAGATCACTCATGAATTGTAAGATTTTTTTGGTAAGAGTTCACCGACTTACTTTTTTGGAGTTCTTTTTTTTTGAGCTTTTTCTGAGAATCGCCCACATATATTACGTTTACATATTTATCTCGCCAGCGTATACCGTTTTGGCACAGAATAATTTAGTATTATTATATGATATATAAATGTAGACATTTTCGGCGACTTACCCTAAGGGCCATCTGCAGCTGTCCCTTGCCGACGAAGGAGCTCGTCTTCGTCGAGGTCGGGATATGTGAGAGCTCCATGGCGACACCCCTGATGCTGTTGTTGAGATCCCACAACTTAAGCTGCTTTATGTCCTTCCCGTGAATCTGAAATGTACTAATAATTTTAATAATATTGTCTTTTTGCTACCTGCAAAAATTTCGTTAGAACCTGATAGATCTTCGACCGGTAACAGACAAGGATGCAGCCTAAGCCCACTCCTGTTCGTTGTGGTATTTGATGCGGCCTTGAAGAACAAGATGAGTGGGTTTCCATATAGGATATAGAAACATGCAAGCGATATATTTAAATGTATTTGCCTTCGCAGACGATTTGGAAGGAATGGAAGAGACCTTCAGTTCAATCTTAGGATTCAGAGGAAGAACTCGCCCATATTAATATGAAAATTAGCGCTGAAAAGTAAACGCTGATAAGAATGGTATGAATGATAAGAAATGATAAGAATTATAAGAACACCCAAGCTCCTGGATACCTAGTAATCAGGCTCGAAACATTCAAATACCTTGGAACACATATGCATGAGCGAGGCATCATAAATTGTGAAATAAGGAAGAGAATGGCTGCAAGAGAGAAGTTATTTAATACCCTGGGAAATTCCTTTGTCGGAAAACCTGAAGTCTCGCAAGATACAAAGAAGGTAGTATACAAGACAACTTTTCTGCCTATCCTAAATTATTCCTTTTAACCATAGACCCTGACCAACAAGCATACAAGCCAACTCCAAGCCATGGAGATAAGATTTCTCCGGAAAATTGAAGGAAAGACGCCGAGATAGGATGAGAAACACCACGATTACGAATAATCTCGGCCTAAAATCGTTACATGAATCTCTGGAGGAGAATCGTTTGTGATGGTTTGGACGTGTCTCACGAATGACAGGCGATGAAATAGCTAGGTTGACCTATGGCATGAAGGTGGATGGAAGAAGGTGCCGAGGTCGCCCTAGGAAAACCTCGGAGGAAGGTGTTCGAGAGGCGTTTGTGGTCGGGAATCTGGATTAGAGAAGGGAGCTGGCACAGGACCGAGCAGAATGATGAAGCTCTGCAGAAAGAACCCTCACACTGCACCAGGCGTTGGACGAGGAGCGGATTAAGTAACTAAGTAATCATTGTAAGCAATTGTCCAAACAGCAACTAGAAACGAATGATTCAGTCATTCAAACTGATTCAAAATGCCAGCTCATTTAACTGAGTGATCTGTTATTCGGGGAAGAAACTGTTGGTAGGAAATTGTAGAGTGGAGGAGTGAATAACCTCCAGTCTACAATTTCCTTGTCGTTTCTTTTCTTTTTACTGTCTTTTCAATGAACCATCTCTTCCAATTCGTCGCTACTCTACCAGATACTTTTCGGTTAATTATTTTCAATAATGAATCTTTGTAATCGACCAAGAAAAAAAATTAAACCGCTCAAAAGAATTTTTAATTTTAAGATACGTATCATTCAAAAACTGAATTAAAAAAAAATCCGTCCGTCCACGGTTTCCGTCTTTTATAAGAGACGACTTCGCAGGTCATCCCAAAAGGATCTTTGGAACTCAATATTATCAACCGATAAGGGGTTTCATACACCCATATTTCAGTCATTTATGAAGGAAAAATAATGTTTTAGAAGCACCAAAGCACACAAAAAAATTCAATTTTTTTTGTTTTGCTTCTTACAATGATTCCGAAACACTTTTAATCATGTTATTAATAATTAATAATAAATTTTACAAATTAATAACATATAATTTTTTTTATTGTAAAAAAGAGGCTGTATGGTGAATTATTCACTATGAACTAATCCATGAAAAGAGCTGTTTTTCTCAGCTTTAATCAGGGACGAACAAGAGACCGTTTTGTCCACTTACTGCTTTATCCGTTCATGCTAAGCGGTAAAAATTTCGAGATTCCCTCAAAAAAATGTTTCAACTCAGATTGTCCAGTAAAAATCTTTCGACGAGTACTGGAACCGACAGAATAAATTCTTAACATTGCTTCCTATAAAATTAATGATAGGTTTATTAATAAAAATCTGAATTTTGGTGTTATCGTATAATTAGAGAAATGAAGCAATAACCTGATCCCCAGCGCTCCAAAAATGATTTCATAGTGCATTATTGCTTATTGCAGGGAAATATGTATAGGGGAGACTGTCGTATCTTGATCAAAGTGTACCTTGGATCACCTTACAATTTTTTAGCATGGGCTGCAATCTTCGCGACCAAATTGTGCTACGAGAAAGTTTACCCAGAATATTGCACGCAAGCGAGAGAGTGGTTGCCTATGTGATATTGTTTTCGGGTAAAATTGAATTAAAATTTTTTAGCTCAAAAAGTAAGAACTTCAAAAAGTTTTGCTTTAATTTTTTTTTTACAAATTGACGATTGCATTTTAAATCAAGTTCTGCTCGAATCACTGCTTTTGATGAGTAATTTGTTATGCCGTATTCCAGTTTTAAACGTTACCTAGGATGTAGAGGAGGTTCAGTTTGGAAAAACGCATCGTCATGTACCTTGGTATAACTTCTAAAAACGAATTGGGAATTGCAGAAAATTCGTAAAAGAATCCAAAGAAATGTTTGATTTTGTAGCGGAATATATGGTGGCAACTGGGAACCACAAATGAAAGAAATTGTAACTTATTGTGCACATGTATACAATTAAAAAATAAGTTATACTTTACACGATCTTATTTATTTTTGTAATAGAGTAATAAAATATACACTTCTATAAATATTTTTTGAATACATAATAACTACGTTATAGACGTGATTAATGGTTCATTACGGTCTTGTACCAGAAATCACATATCAATACTATATTTTTTTTCTATAACTGTACGATGTTTAAATTCTCAAAAAATGCATGGTATTTAGGAATAATTTTTCTTTCAGGAGTGAGATTCTTTCTATTAAATCAGGTGTGATCCAAGATTAAATTGTCTCCCCTATATATATATATATATATATATATATATATATATATATATATATATATATATATATATATATATATATATATATTTATTCCTAACGTTTTAGCTTGATATCAATAATCCACTCACTATTATTACCCTCTCACCTTAAGATCGGTGGCGGTGATCCTGCCTAGCAGGTTGTTGCAGCCGAGCAGCGTGACCGTTGCCTTCCTGATGGATCGTTCTATTTCTTCCGCTGTCCTCGGAATCATCATCTTCACCTGTTCTTCCTCCTTCGGCTTCTTCTCCACCAGAGTCGCTGTGGCCATAGTCCTCCACCATTTTGGAGATTTTCTCCTGCAGTCAGGAAATGAACAAAGTTAAATATTAGTAAAAATAAGATAATTGGAGAAGTATTTCGATATATGTAGAGTAAATATGGGTAGAAAATGTGAAATTGGCTATATAGTTTAAGATGATTTCTGGGTGACTACTCGCCGCGATTTAACCGAAATAATTTTTTCTATATTATGCATGTCAAATGAACCTTATAACTTAAATTCTCAGTTCAAATCAGTTTCGAGCGCCGGATTAAATGTGTAACAACTACAGAACTGAATTCGACAAAAATTGTTATAGTAATTGTTAATTTATATTTATACTATTATACAAAGATGAACAGTTCGTATGTTCGAACGCAATTATTTCAGAAACTAGCAGCCTGATTTGAAAAATTCTCTTTGCGATAGATAGGCCGTTTGATGAGGAAGGCTAGGCTATAGGCCGATGAAATCAAGCCACGATCCATTGGATTGGAGCAGTAACAATAAATATATCGCTTAAGTGTCCAACTTGAGTATGTGTCTTCATAACTTCATTCCCGTGGAGGCAAGTTTTTTTAAAGTGTGAAAACATTATTTTGTAAATGAAATGAGGGGGTGAGGGAAAAAAGTGTGAAAATTACTTAAATGAAGCTTTATTGTCATTTATATAAAAGTATTGTCTTATTGATCCTGTTCCTTGAAAATGTCTGTAATAAAAGAGACTTAGCAACATATTTTAGCTTATTATTTTAATTGTTATTTCATATAAATAAAAAATAACCAAATAAATATGAAATTACAGCGCCAGTGGAAATTTTTAATGTTGGAGGACACTTTTCTTATTTCTTGATCAAATGCGAAGGTTCTCTACCTTTGGTAGTGAAGAAGCAAAAATAAATTACTTGTTGCTTTGATAGTGAATGTCTAGAGATTTCCTCTCTTGCTATCAAGCAAATCAACCATTTTTCATCTATAGCACTTCTGAGAAGCTTCACAATTACTACGAAACTATTTATAATCCAAAACTTCAGTCTTATTTGTATTGATTTTTTTTTAGCACTAGGGAGTGATCATAATAAAAATACTCAAACACTTCAGATTAACTATCACATTACTGGAGAGGTTAGAGAATGGAACAAAGGAGATAAAACTGCTTCCGCCATTTCAAAACTGGGTTAGGGAGTGACCAAAAACTGTGTGACAGAGGCAAAAAATGGTATGATGATTGGTGTGCTTCATTTAAAATTGAAAATGAGTTTTATGAAAATACTTGAAACGATGCCGAAAAAAAAAAGTATATGCATTTTTTTAGGTTTACTCTGAAAGAAACTGATGCCATTGACTTTTCAACAAGGGGTCTTTTTTATACACGGGCGCCAATTACTTTTAAATAAATGATAGTTATTATTGTTATTTAAAAAATAAAAGCACATGATAGATATAGCGTAGTTGAATCTTTTTTTTTTTATTTAAAAACCAAATAGAAAAAAAGAAAGAAATTAATACGGCCTAATATTTATGCGACTTACTCTGGAGATAAATATTCCAAAATGTCTGTCAGAATCCTATCAAAAAGATCACTTCCTTAGCATTTTTGCCTCCATAGGAACTCGCATAAATATGAGTCAATCATATTTCTATGAGTTCATCGCTCTTTCTTCTTGCGTCTTTTCGCCTTGTCCCACATTGGCCCCACCTTCTGTGTGAGCGCTCCACAATTTTTTTCGAAACAGTCTTTATGTTTATAATTTTTCCCAATTATACGATCGATTCCTTGATATGATTTCTATATATAAATGAAAAAATACTAGAAATAGGCTTGATCGAAGTCTTAATATACTTCTCTATCGTTTTTGATGTCTGATCAGGCACTGCATATAGGAAAAACTCCTTCGTTTATCTGCAAATGCAATCAAAAACCCACTGTTGTATTTGGTACGTGAAAAACAAGAACTTATATAGTTCTTCAAGTCTGCAATACTTAGTCGTGCTCATTTTAAGTTCTTTAGAACAAAATTTAGTTGTTCTATATTCATTTTTCCATGAGTATATAAAAAGCAATATGTATTTAATTGTAATTTGGTATTCGTAAACCAAATGCCTATTTAAACACTGACTTAAATATATAAACACTTTGTCTACATTGTCTTCTGTAGCATCTCCATTTGGATTTTGTCTCTGAGAATTTCATCTCATGTCCTTTTTCACATTTTATTTCTTTGTGAAGCAGTTCTTTATCTATTATAAAATCACATTTTTAATCTTTAAAATTGTCATCTACCTCAAACAAATTCATATTTATAAATGAGCGCTACATTTATGAAACTTGTGTTTTCTGAATTAGTTAGGAACATTTACTGTTAATCACTATAATTTATTTAAAACGCTGCAAATTATTACACAATGGTTTATTATTTCCACTTATTTATTCCACTTGTTTATTATTCCACAAAAATATCTATTCTGTCAAAGTAAAAAATATGAAGCAGTAGGTACCAAAGGAAAAGAAATCTGAACCTTGTCACAAGATGTTCGCCGTGAGAGTGCCGAACTGTGTTAATTTAAAAAACTGCGTCAATGCAAGTAGGCTGTGATGTAAAATGATACAAAGGAAATATTTGATGTGCACTTCACTAGGAAAAAATAAAAACGAAGTTCATTAAGCTATATCTCAGCTAATAACGGCCCGATTTAGGTGATTTCGAGTTCGTATTGTAGGGATTTTCGTTAGCTTTCGTTTAAATACAATAAAAGCACCAAACAAAAAATTAAAAAAAAATTTGTGGACGTATTGAAAATAATAAACCAAAAGCATTTACAGATAGAGATTTTTTTATTTTTTATTTTTTGTTATTTTTATGTCTTGTTATGCTGATTCCGAAACACCTTACATTTCTCCTCTATGTTTATAAATGGCCAAGTTATAGGTATACAAGATCTTTAATCGGCAATTATTATAGATTTTTTGTTTTTAAATTTTTTTTTTTTTTTTCATGTCTCGTTATGCTGATTCCAAAACACCTTACATTTTCTCTCTATCTTTATAAATGACCGAGTTATGGACTTATGAGATCTCTAATCGGCCGCCATTTTGAAACAAACAGACGGATTATAATGTCGAGTTCCGAGGATCATCCCGGGGTGACCTGTGACTTTGGGACCCAATCTCAAGAAAATCGGTCCAGTAGTCTCGGAGATAAGCCGCGGACGGCGTACGGCGTACGGCGGACGGCGGACGGGCGGTTTTTTTTTTATTCGATATTTGGATTCTACGTATCTTGAAACTTAAAACCTCAAATTTTGAGGGGGGGGTTAAAAAAAAAATTTCTTTGGTCGATTCCAAAGGTCTATTATTGAAAATAATAAACCAAAAGTAACTGGCGACCGTATATAAAAAAAAACTCCATCCATTAATGTTTGGAACCTCAAAATGAGAAGGTGATTTTTGACTCAAGTGAGATAACAAAAAAAAAAATCATCCTCATTCAGTTAGTCGATCATTTTTAAAAATTTCTGTGACTGAATTGCAACAAAATTGGATAATGACCCACTCCTCACTAAACTATTGTAGCCCCATCGTAATGTTATTGATCATTGCTAGGGATGATTAGGAATTGGTGTTTGTCAAAAATGAGATAATTGGCAATTGTAGCCTGTAAGTAGTCGCCAAGGATTGGAAAAAAAGACAATTACCCGGACTCGTTCTCTCTCAAATACCATGACATACATCTCTCGGGTGTTCTTGTCAATGTAAACCCAACCATTCACGGTACTACGTGTAGTTTT
Organism: Rhaphigaster nebulosa; assembly: GCA_948150685.1. Lineage (NCBI taxonomy): Eukaryota > Metazoa > Arthropoda > Insecta > Hemiptera > Pentatomidae > Rhaphigaster > Rhaphigaster nebulosa. The sequence continues at coordinate 47,067,494 of OX411312.1, read as the reverse complement.
GCTTTGTTGGAATGCACTACGTATCGGACTACTATTGGCTGATAAATGGGAGTTTAGGACTACATAGGGTGTGTAGGTTGTTCATAGGCTTCTCCGATCGTCCTACAAGCAAACGCCTCATATCCTACAGTGTTGGAACGTAAGTAGCGTTATCGTCCTACTAAAAAACCGCGAACTACACTTATTTACTTCTACGTGATGGGTACAGCTTAGAATATCTGATCGAACCCCTGATTGGATGAACTTACAAAGTTGGACTGTGAATGGGTAGCTTCAAACTTTAATTTTTTTATGTAGAAAGTATACTTAAATTCTTAACAGTTAATTCCTACACAGACCAAACTAGAAAGTAAGACTGCGAAGTTTCTGTTCAGACTTTTGATTTTAAATATGATTAGACAAGATACCCAGCGGTTAGGCTATGTTGTTTTATCTAATCTACACTTGATTTATCTTAGCAACATATTGTAAAATTTCGAATATAAATACCAAACACTAATCGATTATTGAATTCTTCTTTTTGAGTGTTACAGGTCAAAATTATATCCAGCATATCCAGAACTATTATATTTTATATTTTATTTTTACAAAAAAGAAAAGAAAATGAAGAACTACTAAAAAGCAACAACAATTTTTTGTTTTGTCGACTTCATTTCATTGAACAATTGATTGAAAAGCCATGTTTTTGTAATTATTGATCTCGATAATTCAAGAACTCCCAAGCATTCAACTATCCAACCCGCACAATCCTGATCCCTACTATTGGGTTAAATAAGATGGACAAACAGTTAATGACTAGTTATTGGTGTAATACTAACCACACTATCATTTCCTGCGAAGAGGAGCTCTGCCTTGATACTTGATGTACCAGTATATGTTCTAAGTGTGTTCTACTTTTTTTGATTTAGATATTTCCCGTGATCCAAACTAATTAACAAACACTAGGTCAGATGTTACCTTTCGTTCATAACCTCGCTTCGAATAGAAATTCCCAGAAATAAATTCTTTGCTGGCAATATCATCTGTTATTTGATATAACCTAATGTTGCTTTTTGATCTGTGTCAACGAATGTTTAAATGTGGTTATACTTCCGTTTTGGGTTTATTATTTTTAATAATGAACATTTGTTGTCAACCAAGGACAAAAAATTAAGCTCTCTCAAAATTTGAGGTTTTACGTTTCAAGATACGTAAAATACAAAAATCGTAGTGTTTTAACCGTCTGGTCAGCTATTTTTCGCACAGAGACCATAACAACCAATACGTTACCTTAACCTTATTTAATCTGTCGTTGCCAGGTAAACCAATTGTAAACAAAGTAAAAGGCTATTAAAACGTGCATAAAAAAATTTTTGTTTATTATTTTCAATAATAGACCTTTATTATCGACCAAAAAAAAGTTTACCCCTCCCCCAAAAAAACATTTGAGGTTTTACGTTTCAAGGTACGTAGAATCCAAAATATCGAATAAAAAAAAATCCGTCCGTCCAAATTTTATTTTATTATGATCAATCGAAAAGTTATAAAAGTTCTTGAAAATAAAAATAAAAACATTTAAATCAGACCAGTAGCTGAGATATAGCGTAATGAACTTTGTAGACTGATTCCCCAGCGCTACGGGTCTGCGTGGACCTAGGCCTGACATCATTTGTGGGCTCGTCTTCATCTTCTTCATCCTTTGTTGGATTATTTCTCCACTTCCTTAAGCTTCTCGATCTTTCCTTTTTCTTTTCTCACTGAAGTACCTCTCCAACATTTTCCTCTGTACTATTATATATCCTAACTATCTCAGCCTATTTGCTTTAACACAGTTTCTTCTTAACACTCTCAAGTCGGCACTCTCACGGCGATTTTCTTGTGACAAACTTCCAATTTCTGCTTCATAGCTTCCTACTGCTTAATTTTGTGGTCTAATTTGTTAACATTAGTCTTTTATCAAGTATTTTGCACATGTTTCTTTCCCGAAACATTCCAAATGCTCATTTGAAAGATAATCTAATTATCTGAACTGCAAACCAAAGCGAAATGTTAAGTCCTGTGAAAGGACAGACCAGATATTTTTGAAATATTACTATTTGGAAATAATAAACCATTGTGTAATAATTGGCATGTTTTTTTAATAAAATAAAATTATTAACAAAATTTTAAAATATAAAACTGAAATCGAATGGAAAATTAAGCTGTATAATTAATTTTCCTAATTCATCTCATATCACTTGTTCAATATCACATTTAATTATTACTTCTATAATATCAAATTGCTTTCTTCTTCTTAACTTTTTCTTAAAGAACTCCGCCTTAAAAGATTCCGAAAATTCTCTTTTTATTTCTATTTAGTGTTTTTTTTTTCTTTCGCTGAACCCCAAAGCCGCTCAATAGTCAAGATATTTGGCTTATATGCCGGATTCAATATTTTCAACAGGATTAGTTAACAACCTGAAATATGATAACTAGCAATATCAGGTTATAGAAACTTTGATTCTTTCTTTCACATTATTTAGCAATAGCAAGATAGCTACGTTCTATCAGAAGATGAACAAACTCCCAAATCAGTTTTAACCTAGAATTATGTTCCCCCATTTGGGGTTTGGACAGAAAAAAAATCAGTCGCTATTGGTATCGTATTTATAGCTCCGCTTCTTAGTTGTGCTAAATGCTAGAAAAAAAATTGGTATAATTTAACAGAGAAAATATGCCATTAGAGATTGCAAACAAATTTTTTTTATTTTAAGTAATTATGATTATGATTTGTATAATTTAACGGAGAAAATATGCCATTGCAGATTACATAAAGAATTTTTGGATTTCGACTTAAGACGAAGGTACAGTAAGCGAATAAAGTTGACCAATTTTTAGGGTGAGTTGATGACAGCGCGCCGAGCGGCGATAGAATTATGAATTTCGTTTGTAGTATAATCCATATATTAATATTATTGACAAAAATAAAACACTTGATATATTGATTGGGTGAAGGCCTGCTATATCATTTTGCCCCGGGCCGAGTCTTTGCTGACGGCGGCCTTGGGTTTTTGGTTTCAGTTCGTTTCTACAATCAGTTCTTTCGTTTCCTGGTTTAATGTTTGATAAACAACCTATTTGTTCAAATGTTAAAAATCTTGTTATCACTCTCGATCCATAACTCTGCTGGAAGTCCCATGTTTCCCAAATTTGCCCTCTATCCATTTCAGTACATATACTGCCGTATCCTGCTTCAAAACACTCGCATCCCTTCTTTTTTATTACTTCCTTTCCTTTCAAGCTAATGTAAATTTTATAAGTTTATGAGTATTTTTAATTTTATTTAGTAGGTTTTGTTTAGAAAATTTCAAAATTTATTACGGTATTTTATTACTTGTTTCATATTGCGCAATTTTTTTTTTGTACTTCTAAGCTACTTGTTTCCTAGAACGAAGTAATTTTAAAGTTCTTCAAACTGCCTTAGAATAGGTCAAATGGATTTAATGTAGAAATTTGTTGTGCATCTTTATCTTTATTCGCTGGCCTGTATCTTTAAAGACAAAGATTCCACAATTCCTATGGCCAATCTGTAGTTACAAGATAGACTACTAGGTAAAATTGAATAATATTGCAGATAAACCTAGTAGGTAATTTTTTCTTTAACATTCCAGAGGTGCACACAAATATCAGGTAATATAAAACGGTTTCAGGATCATAGTAATGCTGACACCAATAACCTTACTTCTCAGACCAGGTAGGCAGGAGGCACGAAATTCTGGAATAGGTCTCTCTTTTATTAACTTCGTCATCCAATCCTTCGAGGAGTGAAATATCTTGGATATCTTTACCTTCACGTCTTCATGGCACTGCACTACATTTTTATGCACACTAAGCTGGTATTCAGAACAATTTTTTTTTACTCAACGATATTTTTTTAAGTAAGGCCTGAATTTAAATGACTTCAATTAATTCATGTTCCGTCTTACTCAGCCTGTGTACACTTAGTTTGTTTAACGAACTTTTTCCAACTTGGATAGAGCAACATTTATCGGACATCGCAGGATGAAAACTTGTAACCGAACATATTTCACTTATTTAAAGTTATATAGGTTGATAGAAGATATGATTTCTGTTTGCAACCTGAGCATAAATTGAACCCTTGGCATTTCAATGAATTGCCATCCGGAGTTCGTTATAAAAGTTTCAACGCTCAATATATAAAAAGGTATCAGCGGCCTTGAAGGCGGATCCCATCAGACACAGAACTCGGCCCAAGTTAGATTGGAATAGTTCACTACATCACTGTAACAGTTATCTCCTCTTCAACTTGTAGCAGTACCTTCCTCCGTATCCAACGTTAGTCGTATTTTAAATTATCTTCGCCCTCAAACTTCCTTTACTTCTCGTGGATTGGTCCATCTTCTCTTTACTTCCGACTGTCTCTCTCTAAATAGATTAACAGATATCAGTGGCGCAACTTGATATCCAGCGGGTCCGGACCCTTCTCTCCTCCGATATTATTAAATACTGTTACTTATTCGTATCTGTAAACAAAAATTGTATATACCTATTTGAATTTTATTTTATAGAAAATATTACTTAGAGAGAGGGTCCCTGAGCACAAACAGTTGGGATCCTTGAATGGATCCCCACCTTCGGAAACGAAATCCTGGCGACGCTACTGACGGATACGCCAATATAATTCGAAAACCAGCGTACGAAAATCGATTTATACCAATTCCTCCAATAATCGATTATAGCTGAAACGCGTACTAATTAATCCACTATAACATTATCTTCAGAACGTCGGAGATGGATTCTGCTCCACTCAATTTGTCAGAAAAATGGTCTTCCTTAGAAAAATTTCAATTGTTTTCAAAAACACAACCAATGTGCCAAATATTAATTATGCAGTCATTAATATTAAGAATAAAAATGTTTAGATTCTTTTTTATAAATTTAAATCATGCTACTATTGTTAACCCATGAGAGCTTTTCACCAGCACTTAGGAGAAAAACTCTTGTTCCTAATAAAATCAAAACCAAGCGCAATTTATGGAGAGGTCTTCATCAAACTCACTTGACGCATTCTTTTTGATCAATTTGTCAAACATCGATGTTATCTTTAAGATGTTCGGGTTTCAATTTCGATGTTTTTTTATTTATTTATTTTTCCATAACTTAATAATGATTGTTAGTTTTCTCAAAAATGGAGACCAGTTTTGGATTTCCCATCCCTAAAAACAGCTAATTTCTATATTTTTTATAAAAATCGAAAAAAAAAGTTTTATGCTAAAAAAACAGCCAACCAAGGTGGCCTTTGGTTTTGTTCCTTTGAAGGTTTTTCTTGCTTCGCATGTACAGTGCAGGAGCTTAAAATTTTGCACAAATTTACACCATAATTAATGTAAGGTGTTTAAAAAAAAATTGAACGTTTTCAACCAGTACAAATGTGTTTTTGGAGGCAAAAATCACAACCTCGGTTTTTCATTTTTAAATCGGTTTTTCAGTATGGGATTTTGGTCCGAAAATAAATTTTGATATCCTTGTTTTATTCACTACAGTTTACTTCTTCAAATATTTGTTTGATCTTTGAAATCGGTCTGTATATTTAGAAGTTATAGCTAAAAAATTGAATTCCTCTGATAATCCTATTCATCCAATAAATAGTTTTGAAATATTGCATACTAAAAAAAATATTTCAAAAATTGGTCTTGATTGGCTATTTTTTAGCTAAAAATTTGTTATTTTTCGATTTTCAAAAAAATTAGAAATAAACTATTTTTTTTTTGGAAAGGGAAATCCAAATCTGATACCGATTTTTGAAGAAAATAACGTTTTTTTCCCCAGCAATCACTATATTAAGGGCGTTTTTGATGTTTTTAGTATTATTACCAAGCATAATGCATGAATATTTTGATTTCTTATTTTTTTTATTATTTCTCTTAGCAATAGGAACATTATGCTACTAAAATCATTCTTTTACCTTCATTAGAAATAGAGATACAAAATAAAATGTTTTTTGCACATGAAAACCTCGATTTTTTTTCTGGAGCTCCTGGGGTGCGTTGGCCCCTAATATTTTACACTCTAGGAGACACATGTGGTATCCTCTCCTTGTTAGACTATTGCTCCTTGACAACTACTAGATATTCTTTGCCTAACAGCGCAAAACAGAATAAATATAGTCTAACTTAACTTAGTTCGTTCCGTAGTCTCAGTCACATTTATTTCCCCACCGTTCAGATCTAAGGCTATTGGTTCCTTTGGGAAAAGCCCGATATCTATTTGGAGTTGTCCAGAGGGATCTATTTCCAGGATTGTGCGCCGACTGGAGGAAGCTGCTGGCCAGGAATAGCCCAGGATATATGGCCTCGCCTCGATGTTGACAGTTATAGTCGAATATAACGCACCCTTTTAGCCGCCTTATAACCGTTTAACTGGTCATAAAGTGATACTCTCCCGAAATATGTCTGCCCATGTTCAACAGCTCTCCTAACACCGTTTTGGTATTAATGTCTAAATATTATCATTCTTTTCTATTTTATTATCAAAATAAATTTAATAGAGGTCCAATGTGTTCCGATCTGCTACTCTACACATAACATATCTATGTCAGTCAAATGGATTACTTACTGAATTATGCTGAAGAACTGTAACATATATCGCTTCATGTAGCACTACGAACTATAGCATGTAAATATATTAAATGGCTTTTTAATTGTATTCTTCTCTTATCGAGTCAGGATCTTTTTATTCGTATTAGTTATTTCTTAAAAGAAATTTTAGGAAAATTAGGCTTTTTTTGAGCATTTGACCCGGAGAAAGGTAACTGAGTGTAAGACACAACTAATTCTGGTATCCAGATTCGAACCATCTATAAAATTGACACCCATTCTATATAAACTGGGTACCTATTCATCTGCGTCTCTTTAGATTATTAGAGCTTTAGTCGTTATTCTTTCATTAATCTAAGCAGCATTCTTCGAAATCGTAAAGATATACCAAAGATATTCCAAGAAAATAATTTTTTTGTTTGTTTTTTCCTGACAAGTTTTTTTCCTGACAAGCACTCCGAACTGTAAAAAAAAATTAAGTAGAATTACCTAGTAATATCCAAAAAGAATTTTTGGATTTGGACTTAAGGCGGAAGTCCAGTAAGCGAGTAAATTTGACCGATTTTGAATGTTGAGTTGATGACGTCACCTCTTACAATAATATAATTTGCTATATATGACTTGGTCTTCATTCAAAAGTTTGCAATTTTATAATTACATAAGGGGTACTCACAATCCTCTTATTAAGCATGCTATATATGCTATATATATGCTATATATGCTATATATGCTATATATGTCGTCGAGTTTCATCAATAGGATGTAGTAGAAAACAAGTCAAATAGCAGGCTTAGTATAGCAGACTTGAGCGTATACTACTGGCAATATCAATCTAATAAATGGCCGCCGTATTATTTTGTCTGCTCGCAGGTTTCACTGTTAGGTTTTGTTTACATGGTTAGATATTTATATTTGTTACACGGTTAGGTATTTGTATATGTTTACAAGGTTAGGTATTTGTATATGTTTACAAGGTTAGGTATTTGTTTATTTATTTATATAAAACTAAAATCGTGTTATTCTGTGTTACTTCAATGGAGAAGCAGGAGAAAATAATAAAAAACAAGAGTAACAAAAGGTGGACATAGGAAGATACATTTCTTTTTTTACAAAAAGTATTTGAAAATAAAAACAAATTTGAATAATAAAAGGTTAATAAAATAAAACAAAGTTACACCGTCTTACCACAGACAGCGTCACTGTATCTGTTTAGCAAGATATGATAGTACTTACACTGGGCCCTCATAATCCTGAATTGAGCATGCTAATTATATGAGTACATCTATTCTTTACAATTCTCAGAGTAATTCTACGCCTTTAAAACACTATGGCTATGTCGTAGATACCCTTCATCGCCTCTCTTCATTTTTTTTTGTAATTTGTAAGCAATTCCTGTATAAAATGTGCAAAAAGAGACCATTACCTCAAAATTATCTCATGGGACAAAGCCCGAACTAAATTCTCCTGAAGTACCGATGCTAAATATCGGCTGACTAATCCAGAGGTTGCTAAGATGGCGGATAGGGATGAGTTACGGCTATGTTGCAGTTTCAGAGCCGATATTGTTATCCTCAGCTTAACTTACAGCCCCTATCAATAACATTGCCACCCTCTCCTACAATTTAGCTAATAGTTATAATCACCATTAGACATACAATTTGTATACTCTTATTCCGAGAGTAATATTAGAAAAAAAACGAACATAAAAATTATTCTTAAGGATGCGTCTGTCTAAAAAATTTAATAATTTGTTTAAAGCTCCAATCTACAATATATTTTATTAATAATCATTATTTTATAAATTTTAATTTTGAGGTTCGTTCCGATACAAAGCATTTTCATTTTGTGTATTTTTATTCCAGTTCCTTACTGGTCCACCGAATACTTTTGTAGTTGTGTGAAAATGATTATACTTTCAAACCTTTTTAATGTTAAGAATGTAATATCTGGAATCACGTACATATTAATTTTTAATTGTAAAACTTGCAATTGAAAGACTTGAATTTGAATTTAAGAAACTTGAATTTGTAATACAAATCAAAATGTCTTCTCCTTCAGCGTAACCTCCTGGTCTAAGCTCCGCCTACGAGGTTCTTCCTTAAGTTGTTCGCCTATAGTGATGTTATTATAGTGAAATCATCTCGAAACTAAATGCTTTATAATAAAAGAGCTTTGATTTGACAATTTGTTAAATCGAATGGTTTTAAAATTTAAAAAAAATTAAATGAATTATGTCGGAAGTTTATTGTTTACAATTGAATTCTTGTTTGTATGATAGGAAAGTGATTACTATTGAGATGGGCGATCTGCTCACCAACTTTTTTATTTGTTTATTGTGGTTTAACCTCCTTTCATATCCTATTAAGGAAAACAGGACGGGTTATCCTACAGGTTACCAACCTATTATAACCAGAAGGTGAGGATTCATTGCGTGTGACCGCCACGAAATAAATTTCAACCAACGCAAGACGGATTTGAAGCGGTTGCGTAAGCAGTCTCGAGGCTGCTAAGGTGACGCCTTAACACTCTCGACCGCCACAGCCTCCATATGCTCAAGAATTGATTAAAAATATAATAAACCCTTTTAACTGAATGAGTGGTAGCTCTGTTTGTTTAAATAAATCAAGATCAAATTCTTCTCCCTCCAACTCCATTATTTTAATTTAATCAGTTGCACTTGTAATAGATTGTATAAGTAGATATATAGATGGATAGAAAACTTGCTTTATTCTGGAACTAGGTCCCTTCAAAATAACAAAAATGAACAAATAAAAAGTGAATAATGACCAGAAACAGATAATTCATGACAAACTTAATTTATGTTTCTGATCCTATATTACACAAGGGTGATCAATGAGAGCATCTGTAATGAACTAGGTGCACAACGGGACGAAATACCGATTTAGCTGGACAAAACTCATTTAATAAATAAACTTTCCGCAGCGAATGATCATTTAATGGACCACGAAAAGACTATTTTGCTTTACTTAAGACCTTCATTACTCCCAGCCCGTAGTTAAGAAAACACGTTTGAATAGCGCTACGAATTCGGCGAACTCTTTCCTCATTTTCAATGTCATTTTTCAGTGTCCGTCCTTATGTGTTACTGTCTCCCGTTTTACATTACATTAACATCTCCCGTTCATTATGGATATCATTTCTACAGGTATTGTAAATCTTGAGCACATTGTGTCATTCTCGTTAGATCATTAGATCAAAAGTTTGATTGTATAATAAATTATTTTTTATTTTGATTCCAAAGAAGTATAAAAAATTTGTCAGAATATACTTACATCCAAAACCATCCAAGATGATTCTTATTTCTTTTTTTAGCCAGTGACATCTTATTTCGTGTCATTCAAGAAATTTTATGCTATTTTTTGCATTTAGATAGGTTTTTTTTTTTTTTGGAAAACCTTCGAAGTAGAGCTGAAGAATTTTTTTGGTATGTGGATAAAACGAGATAGAAATGAACCTCATTATTCAGTTATGGAATTCATTTTACAAGCATTTGATGTAAACGATCTCTCCAAACACACACGGCTGACCATTGGAAAGATACCATCATTAGATTCTGTTACAATTGGTGAGAGATAAGAAATCTCTCAGGAAAACAGATTTTTTTTCCTTTAAAAGATTGATAATATTCAATTTTGCTAGTGCTCTCACTCAGTCCCAACTGGCTCTCATTACCTGTTATACGGCTGGAAGAGAAGCGCTGTGATCTTCCGGAGTTCTGTTATGTCGTCCACAAGTGGAAGGCAAAGCTTGCTTTGGAGTTTCTTATAGCAAAATGCAAATATTTTACATAGGAATGAATGTGTTCATGATGATTTATTTTATTTTTACTTACCTTTAGTTTTCTTTATCGTGGTTATTTACTTATTTGTCTATTATTTATAGGTATAAATAATTTATCAATCTATTTCGATGTTGTGAGTTACAGTTGTTTTTGTGTCGATTCTTTGTTCTTCAACCGGTTGAAGACACTGTGTGGGAACAGGTCAGGACAAGAGGAGGTCCAGCCAGGGCAATGCAATATGCAGCACCTCCATTTGTGTTGTTGCCAATCTCGCCTGTACTAAAATCTTAAATAGCACTTTTACCTTTTTGCTCTCCAACCGTCATTACCTCTCTGCCTGTATGGCCCCTTCTGTTCTAGAGTTCTTGTAAACTCCAACATACTGCCACTCCCAAGTGATAATCCTCCATCACAACTTCTAATTTAATTCAATGACCTTTTCAGATTTATTCCATGAACTGTAACCGATCTATTTACAATTTCTATGAATGAATTAGCCGATACAATTAATTTCGAAAAATTGAGCTAAGATAATTTAAATAAACAAACGATTTTAGGGCCAAGTGGAGATGTAATCGCCATCGAACCATCGTCGAGACCTTGACTAAGGCCCACCAATGGACAATATGAAGCCTTATGAAGTTTCCTAACCCTCAATGAAATTATTAGCATTTTAAAGTTATCGGTTTATTTTTCAAGTAAACCAGTAGCTTACTGATAATAAATTATTTTATGCGTGTATCGGTTCGTACTTCTCTTTAGAATGAGAGCATTGGTACGGACTGTTACAAGTGGTGCTTGCTATATCGTCAAGTGATTTGTTCTAACATTTTACTGTTCCTTGGGATCGAAATAAAGAAGAAAATTATTTATGTATGTGCCATTGTCATAAAATAAATACAACCTTGGTTCCTGTTAGGTGCCTACCTGTTGTTAAACTTATTTACCATACCTGATATTAATTCGTGAGGCATTAATTGATAACTGAGCTTTCACCAAACTTTTTTGTTGGACATGATTCCATCCAGATATCATCATAAAATTTAGTATGTGCATTCTTATATTAACCTTAAGCATATATCTATATATATATATATATATATATATATATATATATATATATATATATATATATATATATAAATATATATATATATATATATTTCTTTTTTTTAAACGAAGAGGTTTTTTAAAATTTATTTTGAATAAATCGTCATTTTTAATATAAAAATATATGTATATTTAATCAGTCTGTGTGTTATTTCTTCCGAATCAGTTAAATAGCTGATAGTAAATTTTTATTTATTTTTTATAATTAAGTTTCAAATTAAAAACACCATTATTTCATAAAATTATTTATTTATCAAAAAGTATAAAAAATATTTTGTTGTCAAATATATACATTATAATTATATAATAAACCTATATTTAATAATAATAATACATTAATAATAATATTTAAATACAAATGATAGGTACATTACTTTTTCTTTAACTAATAAAATTACAAAAATATAAAAAGAATTGTTAAATTATAGGTAAATAATTTATTTACTGAAATTTATATTTTTTTTAACACGAAAGGCTTAAATAGAATTTAATATAGTGAATTCGTTTGAGTCAAATGTGAAACATCTTAGAAGGTAGTCAATTATCAAAATCTTTAAGATTTTTTTTCGTTGGTTCATTTTGAGTATATATTTGGTTCACTGCCTTCTTCCTTATTGAATATATTGGGGATACTTTCGATTCCAAATACTTCGTCCAAGACAGGCGTGCGTTCTCTTGCTCCATCATCATCAGCTCCAGTGTCTTCAAGTACCACGTCGCCCTGTGCGATGTCAGCGCCTTCCGTGGACTTCCTCCCGTAATCATACGGCAGGAGATGGAACTCCAGGTCCGGACTGTCCGCTAAGGTCGGTACTAGGTACTGGTACATTGCGGCCACAGCCTCTACCTCTTCCTCGTAGCTTACCGGCGCCTCTTCTTCTCCCTCCTTCATCTCCCTCTCTTCTCGGTCGTACAGCAAGTCTTCCTCGTCTGTCTTGAACATTCCTGCCAACAGAGGAAAATATTCCACTCATCTCATTGATCGCTACATCAAGAAGAGAAGCGTCCAGAGAAATTAGGAATCCGAAAAATTGTTTTACTATTGAGTATGTGATGTTAAGTTATTTTTTGTTTCAAAATAGTATCAATATAATGCTCATTAAATACTATAACTCCAAGATGGCAATACAAAGTTATTGTTTGTTAGAACTGGTTCCGAAAAAAAGAATGGCATCTCACTTAAGTGAATCACTTGGTGTTAGTTTGAATGAGTGAGAGATAAAGCTCTTTTTAGTCATCATAATTTTTCCCCTCCACCCTCACCATCATTTGCTCAATCAGTAAATCATATGTTGTTTTCCATGATTGAATGATTTCTAATCGAATCCTATAAAAGAACGGATTTTTTTCCCATTTATTATTGTAACGAGCCATTGATGGTAAGAAACACATATAAGGTATACATTCATTTTTTTTCTCTAGCTTTACCGAAACGGATGATTTTATATACCCATTTTCATGATTTTATTTAAAATAAAATGAAATCTTTTAAATCCCATTATATTTCAAAATAATTATTTCCATGAATAAAACGTTAATATATATTTAAATCGATGATTGTTACTAAAAAAACACGATTTTTTGCTAATTTATTAACAAATTCTAAATTAAACATAAAAAAAATCGCTAATAATATTGACCTCCTGGAACATACATTTATAGTCGATTGGGTATAAGCTGAGTTTCGATTAGTTTAATATGCATCTTTAATTATGCATTTCTGGCATGAATTTCAGAATCAAAAGAAACTTTTCTTCAAAGCATATTGGTTAAACACAAAATAGAAATGTTGCTTCATATGGTATCAGTTAACATTCATCATTGATATAAAATGTATTTGTAAAAATGACGTACCATATTGCGGAAATGTTTTTCATATGCAATCTTGAGACCAGCAGGAAACTGCCAGACAGTATGTTGAACTAGAAACTACACTATAGTTGCGGACACGAAATAGGGCGGGTGTGCATTTTTGCCATTTTGCTGCACTTGGTTCCAACATGACCATCGTTTTAGACCTGATCATTTTAGCCTTAAAATTGTTCCAACGTTGTTCAAATTGTTCCACCAATTGTTCACAACGTCGGCTGTCCCTTGTTGCCTAGTATCCCCATATTACCCGTAATCTTTAATATTATATAGGATTCTTAACTATTCGTAAGTGAATAGTGAATTAGATTGCGGACCGAGAGTTGGTAATACCGTAATTTCTCTGACCCGCCTAATTCTTGTTCGCTGCTATATATATTTGAAAAACCACTATTGTAAAGAGATTCTTGATTGAAATTTATATGGACAAGTATCAGAAACTACTTTCAACTATATTGCACACTGTCTTGGGCTTAAAACAATTTAGGTGGGTGAGGATTCGTCCGTCAAATAGTCAATCCTTTTGGATTTCATTAGGAAAACCAGATGGTTAGTTCTAGAGTAATACCACGCCACCATTTGGTTAGTCTGGGTTGGAAAAAAGTACCAATAGGGCCACTTGATGTACTTTCCATTATCAGTACCACATCCAGGATGCATTTAGATATACCAATTCAGCACTGCTTATCCGAGATTCAAGTTACATCGAATACTTTGTCTCATTTAATACAAAATCATGTCTGTTGAGGTATAATGTTATTGGATAAAATAAGCTGTATGAGGAATTAGAATCTTACAAAAGCAGAAGTTGACAAAGCTATTTTTTTTTTAATTATTGAAAATAAACTTTTCTAACCATTATTTCTCTGAACTCTTCAGATAAGAGATTTTGGTCCTTAAATAAGTGAAATAAAAAAAATTTATTATTCTGGTCTTTGATAGTATTTTTATCATCCTTTAATAAATAATTTGGTAATACAACAGGAAATCCTGCCTCGCTCATTAAGTACCTTACGCTTTCGGGGCAATGTTCATTCTCCCGGTGCTAAAATCAACTTAATATATTAAAAAATTTATTTCCTACCTCGCATTATCACTATTATGATAATATGAACCTGAATATAATTTTTTTTCATTATGAAAAATGTTCATTTCGTTCATTTCAAAATTATACCAACTCCTAAAATAATATTACAACATAAAGATGAGCATAATTACTAGAATCTGGCATAGAATTAGACGTTAAGTAGTCTAAGATTAACAAAACAAAAAAATACAAAACATACTTAAACTAAAAGTGTCCATATTAAAATAAATTTTCAAAAAGGCCAGAGACGACCCCACACCCTTGCCCTCTTTAAAACAGCGTATGTCCCAGCTTTATTCTTTTACTCATGATATTTTTATTTTAATTATGTTTTATAGTTTTATTGATATTGCTGTTGGTACAATTATCCATTTTCATGTGTGTACTGTAGTTTTAGGAGTATTTTTATTTCGTATTTAATTTCAGAATCGTTTTGGTTAACTTACAGATTTTTTTTTTTTTTGGTAAAGTTTTGTTTTATTTCCCAAATAAGATTTTTATTCTGTATTTCCATGTTATTGTTATTGACCAGAAACAAAGATAATTTTGTAACTTCCATTCACAAAACAATTTTTTGCCGTTCAAATATATTTCCATACCACATTTTTTAACAAATCAGGAGGCAATTCTAGACCAATCGAAACCTCGACTTCATTTATATTAAATTAAAGCTTGATAAAAGTAGAAGTTTTCCTAAAAGTGGGTTATCTGTAGCCCATTCGGTAACTGAAAAAATAATTCACAAGTAATATGTGAATTTGAAATAAACCAAATTTTCCGCTATTGTAAATCCCCTTAAAATTGTTTTATTTAAACCAAACTATGTTTCTTTTAAAGGCAATTTTATCTAATTTACGGAGGCGCAATTGAAACAACATTACCTTCAATAGTTTTTGAGTTGTCGCTTCCTATTCAATAAAAAACGCGACATACAAAAAAATTATCAAAAAGCTTAAATTTTCTGTTTTTATGTGCGGAAAGGTTCATATGAACGTTTCTTTTGTTCCTGAGGTGCAAAATCGACTCTTGAAGTTTTTTTGTTTTTTTTTCTGTACACACTGCTACCGCTGTTCATGCATACTGTGCACACTACTCATGCATACTGCCTATGCAATAAATAATGCTCAATAAAATAATGCTAACCTACCTCTGAGGCCCCTGAACCTCCCCTTGCTCTCCAAGAGGGACAGCGGTAGCAGATCCAAGTCTATCCCCTGGTGGTCAGGCTGAGTGGCTGGAACTGAGTGGTCAGAAAATGAGGGTTGGTGGATCTGTTGGAAGGTCGGGGCCCCATCGTCGCTATCGTCTTCATGTCTGCCAAAGCCGTAAGGCCCCTCCGATCTGGTGTCCAAATAGAATTTACCACGGAGGCTGCGTCAGTACACGAAAAGAGAAAAATAAATGAAAAAATATCAACAAAAATAGCTATATTTTATTCAATTATATTAGACTCTCTACAGGGATGGGAAGGGGAAAGAGTCTGGATATTCACAAAATAATTTTCACAAAGTAAGTCATCATATATATATATGAAGGTTAGAGATCTTCAAATCAAGTTTCACTGAAATAATAATTCTTTATTAATATAAAAAGGTCTCTTTAATACAAAACGAGACATTAAAACAGGCATACCTGAAATAATGAAATCGATTTTTAAAGTCTCCAACTAGCAATAAAATATGTAATGAATATTCGCTACTAGCTGACTCTCAGTAAATGAACACCTAGGTTTATAATTATCATTATAATTAATCATCTCTTTAATAATTATCATCCATTGAGGCCTAATAGGTTGATATTTTCAGTTATTCCCTATTACACACACACACACGCACGCAAGGACGCACGCACGGACGCACTGACGCACATACATGCACACACATATGTAAAAATTTATGTGTATATATATATATATATATATATATATATATATATATATATATATATATATATATACTTTTTTTAATGAAATAAAATAAAACTGATTTCAAAAATATTCAATACTCATCATCATAAGGTTATGTTTTAAGCCAATAATTAAAACTAAGCATTACTAAAATTAAATTAAATTATATATATATATATATATATATATATATATATATATATATATACTTTTTTAATGAAATGAAATAAAACTGATTTCAAAAATATTCAATACTCATCATCATAAGGTTATGTTTTAGGCCAATAATTAAAACTAAGCATTACTAAAATTAAATTAAATTACATATATATATATATATATATATATATATATATATATATATATATATATATACATATATATATTACATTCTGGATGGCGATTCTTCGAAAATTAAATTTCAAATACATCACCCTCTCTCTCTCTCTCTCTCTATCTAATCTTTCTCCTACAATTGAATAAATACTCCCCAGATTAAAAATTATGGCCTTAAGTAGGATCTGGGCACCAGCGATTTAATTAGTTATCTTTACAAGTTACCACATAACTTTTATTACTTATTCATATGATTTGTTTTTTTACATATGATGTTATACAACCTATGAATATTAGCAACTCAGTTCAGTTCAGTGTTTATCAAGGTGGGAATTTTAGAGCTCATTAAGGTCATTAACAAGGAGAAAGCCGTTCTCTTTTTGCAAAAAAAGGGAGTGATACACCAAACGAGACAGTACTCGGAGGGACATAATATGCATCTAAGCCTGAGGGGATCAAGAAGACGGCGATGCAGTATGAGATCCAGCCGTCAGAAAATAGGTAGCAAGGAAGGGTACATAGCTAGAAAATAGTCATTTATCATTTCAAAACATTATATATTGCATTCATTGCTGATCAAGGGAATATACTACAGTAATATTTTGCAAGGAAGAATTTCGATTTGGATATCATGCTATATCAGACTGAAAGAATTTGCTACACGAGGTTTGTTCGAATTCGCTTCTTAAAAATCCATGCTTGATTGGTGGTGGTGGACTTACAGTACAAATAGTCTCGTTTATAGACGGAAATGTAATGTTGGTAAAAACGTACCTCCAACAGAGGGTCGGGAAACTAAGTAGTGCATTCTTTAGGCAGTCTCCGACAGAACTGAAAGTGCATTAATTAGCGTCATTAAAAAGTGTGTTAAGCCTGGAGTATTCATTATTTCTGACTGCTGGAGAAGCAACAGTATTATACCTAACCTTTCTGGTTACAGATTTAAACATATACTGAGAACCATAAGAAGTACTTCTGTGATCCAAAAACAGGAGCTCACACCAATACTATAGAAGGAATGTGGGATCTTGCTAAAAGGCGTGACAAAATACAATGTGGGACTAGTAGGAGTCATATTGAGGCCTATTTAAGTGAAGAAAGAAATGTAATAACGAAGATTTTTTTGAGTGGATTTGGAAAGACATAATAGATTTCATGTCTCCAATGTGAATATTGTAAATATATGATTTTTCCCTTATTGTTAAAATTGAACAGGTTAATCACAGGTTATACACTCTTGAGCCAGGTTAATCACTGGTGCCCGTATTCTGCATAAGACCCAAAGATTCTCCAATTTTCTTTTTTAGATCACTAATTTTAACCTACTTTAGGAATACCACTGATATAGCTAACTATCAGTCGGATATGTCATCTGGATCAACAACGGCAAAATCTATCAAAACCTATTTATTGTACAATAAACTATCTCCATTAAGGAAAGAGAGCTCAACACACACTTTAATCAGTGGATAATTAGTAAATTTAAATGGAGTGTGATTCACGTTATTTGATATAAAAGAATAGCATCTACCAAACTAATGAAATTGTAAGAAAAATTAACAAATAAATAAAAATATATGAAAGACATATGGATACAAAACTTAATTGGTATTAAGAACAACTATCTTCAACTGCGATCTCAATTTCAAAGCAAAAATTCTATTGTTTTATTTGTATCTGAGCTCGAGAACAATACAGATAAATTTTTCAAGAGAGTAGAAGGTTGTAATGAGATAAATAAGTATCTATTATCATAAACTTAATTTTACACATCAATAAAGTCTTTAATAGAACAAGAAGTTGAGAACACTATAAACAGCGGACTATCTTTAGCTGAAGAGTCTACTGAACTATCAACACCATTGTTGATTTGTTATATCGATCTTCTCCAGTTGGAATATTGTTCCGCAATATTGAACCAATATAGAAATCGAAACTAATCTAAATCGTTTTAATAACAAAATAGACGATATAGAAATAGTCACATTAATTCTAAACACGCAACACTGATGTTTCGGCACTATTCCAAACGAATGTTTCAATTATTTAAAAGCACTGAAGATTATTATAGTATGGTCATTTCCAAATATCATTTCCAAATACTTATGCATCCATTTATTTTGTTGGTACTTTTGCAGTGGGACGAAGGTCGGCGGTGAGCGGCGGGAATGCGTTTTCTATCCTTTTCATAACCCCTAGAGCACGATTATGGAAGTTTTGGAGGCGTCTGATATATATATATATATATATATATATATATATATATATATATATATATATATATATATATATATATATATATATATATTTTCCCCCCGCTACATTTGAGCACCTCCAGCGGCACGCTTTGGGTCCAATGAGCTGAAATTCGATATGTAGGACTTTCTTCGAGGCAGAACGAACGATACCATTAAATACTGGGTAAATTCCAGTAAAAATTTCGCATTATGTTTATCTGAAATTTCAGCGTTTTTAAATGCTTGCGCGTCTCCACCAAATATAGTTTCAGCCCAAACAAATTCAGCCCATGTTTCAGCACTCGACAAATTTTCAGCCCTATAAACTAATAAGTTTATAGGGCTGAAAATTTGTATGTGAATTGAGTTGGTGTTAATGTAGTATCTTTTGGGGGTCTCAACTTGGTTCCCCCAGTCCCTCGGATTTTTCGATGTTTAAAAATATTTTCGCACCTTCAAAACCCCTCCGAATTGAGTCAGGGGCTCAAAACACCTTGCATTTGAATATAAATTAAATTACCTATAAAACAAAAGAAGTCTCATCGAAATCGGACCAGTATTACCAAATATATGGCTATTTAAACTCCAGTGGCCCCCGTTGGGTCAAATGAGCTGAAATTCGGTATGAAGAGTTTTCTGTACCGAAGGTCAGAGGAGAGACAGAACAATATAATAAAGATATGGGTAAATTTCGGTATGTTATGACTATGGTCTTTTGTGGGTCTCAATTTTTTCTCACTCCCCCGTTTTTATAATATTTTTATTTTAGTGAAAATACGACTTTAGTGGTGGAGTTCTGCTGCACACGGATTTTTTTTATTGGTGTTTTGTTGCTATTTTATTTTGTTACAATGAATCCAAAACACTTAATATTTTTCATCTATCACCACAAATGACCGAAATAAGAAGATCCGAAACTTTTAATCAGCCGCCATTTTAAAAGGAAATGGCGGATGTTAATGTTGACTTCCGAAAATCATTCTGGGGTATCCTGGGACTATGGTGCCGAATCCTAGACAAATTGGCCTGGTAGTCTCGGAGAGAAACCGCGTACGGCGGACGAGGACCGTGGATTTTTTTTTTATTCGTTTTTTGGATTCTACGTACCTCTAAACATAAAACCTCAAATTATAATTTAATATAATTTTTATTTTAACATAGTTAATCTAATATTTTAAAAATTGAAAATAATTCTTGTTCGATTAAAAAAATTCATTATTCATAATAATAAATCTAAATGATAAATAAAACATCACTATATTCTATATGTATGTATATTCACAATTAAGTTTTGACCACTAGTGCTAGGAATTTCAAAAATTTTTATTGTCCCCTATGGTAATTACTAGTATTAGTAATTTATATTATATATTTGTTATATATTATCAATTTCAAATTTGCTCTCCCCCAACCACAAAATGAGCATTATTCAATTTTATTAAAAAACGTCGCATTGGTGCCTCTGACTTGAGGTGCAGGCAATATGGAACCCCTTAATGTGTTTTTTTTTTAATTTTATGTATTTTTTTAAATTTTTTTCAAGGAAAATCAACATAGAACAATGGTTATAAGCCAACAATTAATTTTATTATGTAACCTCCTTTTCTCCCTCCTCCCCTAGATTTCGATGGAGCAGCTTCATCAATTGCTGTAGTTTCTCTTCCAGTTTTTTTTTAGTTTTGCTTCTCTAGAGTTATTCTTGAAGATTTTTTTTTGGAGGGGGAGGGGCATTGGCAACAGGTTCCGTATTACCAGTAGTGCCAACTTTGACTTGATATGGCCTTTAAAAAATTGGAAGACATAAGAAGAGATTCACGAATGCGGCGCCGGTTCGAATCCGGGTGGAAATTTATTTCGTGGCGGGCCCACGAAATGAATCTCAACCTTCCCGCTCTGGTTATAATAAGTTAGTAACTTGTAGTAATGATCCATCCTGTTTGCCTTAATATAGTATCAGTAAGAAAGAAAGTTAAACACCGATGGAAATCGCTGCAATACTTCCCTTTGAACCGATGTATAGTTCGGAGATACCTACCATTTCTTTTATAGCTGATTAATGGAACCAGTTCTTGAAAGTATTTACAACATATGTATATATATATATATATATATATATATATATATATATATATATATATATATATATATATATATACATATATATAGTAATATTACCTGGGATCGGCCATGTACCCCATATAGGCCTGTTTTCCTTCCTGAGGGCATCTTCCAGCCTCGAAGGAGTGGAAGTCATGGCATTTATAGGCCGGGAAAGCGTAAGGATTCCTCACAGACTCGGCGTAGAATTTCCAGGCCCTGTTATGGCTGCACGCAACTGCAATAAATATCTTATTGTTATTAAGTGGGTTATCGGGAGCAAATATAAAATATTATATGTATATTAGACAGAATAAAACGACCTCTGATATCTAGATTTTTACTATAAGTACATGTTAGTCCTTAGGAAATCGTATTGAAGAAAAACTAAAATTTTGATAGCAAGAAAGTGATATATGTTTCAGTTTGCCACTCTCATCCACTGGTCAGTTATTTTTTTTTTTTTAAACTGTATTATTATTAATGTTATATATAAAGATATACTTGGAAATAAGATAAAGGGAATATATATATATATATATATATATATATATATATATATATATATATATATATATATATTGTATATATTTGCATATATTAAGATATTTTTAATAATAATAAGTCCCATCGATGCCAATAATAGTAACAATCACTATCTTCACACTTCCTCTCACAGCACCTTGTCCATCGACAGTCCTCCCATCTACGTTTAAGTCAACCTCTTATTCGCTTACACATTGGTTTAGTGCTGATTTCATGATAGATGATTCTTCCGTCATCCAGAACTACAATTTTACAGGCCGTAATCATTCGCTGCAACCCCATTGCTTAAAAAATCTGAGAAGAGGTGTTGGTGAAAGAACTCAGTTTTATTTTCATTAATTCATTATTATAATTTTGCTTCTCAATATACAATGTAATATATTGAAGGGGGATATAATATATAAATAAATCTCTACCTCGACAAAAGTTGAAAGGCACAAGGCATTGAAAACAAATACACGCTTGCTCACATCAATATCAGGTTTCCAAATTGGAACGTCACTTCTTTACTCCAATTTCTTCTCACTTATCATGTGGCTTTAGAATTTAACAACCTCGGGGGAATCGAACCTTATTCCCTACGACTAATGATAAGTTCTTAAATCAGGTGATATTTGTTTCTACTGAAATAAAAATATTTTTTGATGCGCTCATTATTACAGGGTCATTCTCAAATGAATAGACTTTTCTGCCCCCAGGTTTCTAGAAGCTTTTTCTTTTTTTTTTCTTTTTCATCACCCCAATCATCATTCAGTTCGTCTCAAAGCAGAATATATTTTGAGATATTTAATGTTTAAAAATAATTAGTGTGTATAAAAAATATCTTGTGAAATTTTCGCGCTAGTTGCTTTCAGTCAGAAGTAAATTTCGAAATTTTTCACTAATTATTTTAAATCAAAAAAGTATATTTTGATTTTTGGGAGTCCATCGCACAACGGCAATCAGTTCTACTAAGTAATAGCCTAAAAATAACAAAAAAAAACTTGGAGGCATTAAGAAAAAAATTGTTTAATTGTTAACTCAGATTTTGCACTCTTTGGCACTATTGCACTTATATAGGACCCAAGTATAATTTCCATGCACATGAATTTTTTCTTTGTTCTTTTTTCCAGATTTTGTAATTGGCAGTATATTTGAGAATGACTCTTCAAGTGTTTTTGGTTACATTTCCCCTCCTCCCGGTTCGAGAAAAAATATTAGATAAAGTGGTCGCGATGGATTTAACGAAATTCCGACAAAATGGATTCCTTTAACGGCTATTTCCTGAAGGAAATGGATTTCGACTGGAATGGAAAATCATGATGGCGACTTTTTCTAACCCCAAATGATGCTTAAGATTAATGGTTGCAGGGGCTTCATTAAATTTCTCTATTCAATATCGACAGATTAGAAAATATCTCATTAACCAGATTTATATGTAAATAAATAAATGTATGAATATACCGTTACCGAGCAAATGGGTTTATGAATTACTGACAAAATCGCAGCTACACAACTACTATTTGATAAGGGACGGTTCAGTTTGAACTGCGAAGATAAATTTATTTCTCTGATTGGACCGACAAATATCAATCCACGCCTGATCAAATACTGTAGGCTATCTTCCATTGCTATATCAAATACAATGTATCATTTCGTGGCTGACACGTCTATGCAGCGGACATTGTCTCAATACCGGACGGTTAAGTACAAATTTAATATTTTGGACGGCACTACTTGAAAGTAATAGTTAAAAGTGAATAGCCTGTTAACATTTTCTCTCCTTTAGAATAGAAAATAAAAATAATAATAATATTTAAAAAAATTAATACAAGCTTAATCGGAAAACAATAAATAGATTATTGCAGTGAGCCGGTCGACGGTGAGCGGCGGTACTGCATTTTCTATCCGTTTGATAACCCCTAGAGCACGATTATGGAAGTTTTGGAGATGCCTGATAAGTTACATCGAATTCGGATCAGTATTAGCAAAGGCTATTTCAACTCCAGCGGCCCAAATATGGGTAAATTTTGGTATGTTAGTGAACTGTATTTTGTGGATCTCAACTTTTATCTCACTCCTCCGTTTTTTTAAATATTTTGTATTATAGTAAAAATAGGACTTTAGTGACAGAGTTCTGCTGCTCACGGATTTTTTTTTTTAATTTATAAAAACACTGATTCCAAATTTCACGGCATCAACGGTTTAAAAAAAATATGGTGCGGTGCGTACATCACAAAACATTCGCTTACTTTTTCGGACGATAGTAATTTAATAGCCTGTTAACATTTTCTCTCCTTTAGAATAGAAAACAAAAATAATATATAAAATAAATCAATACAAATTTAATCTATGATACGTTACTTGAAATAAATTAAAAAAAATTCTGTTTAGCTTCCATGGAATCATTTATTTTTCATTAAATAATATAAAAGTAGAAATTATTAACTACAACAATCACTTAAAATTAAACGTTTTTCGTCATTCATTTATAATTATCTAATATTTTATGTTGGATATTATTTTTTTCTAAAATCTTTAGCTTTTCAACGGTATATTATCCATCTATATTACTACACATATTTCCGAAAATTTGCTTTCAACTTGGGCAAACTTCCGTTTTTTTCCATTAGTTAATAATAAAATTCCATCATAGCTTATATTTATCCGTTTTGTATCACTGCTAGCAATGAGAGACGGTTTATTATATCAAACAAACAAAACTAAAGATTCTTTAGAGGAAATCATTTTGAAAATTCGGCATTTAACCTTTGTCAGACCATTAAAATGAGAATCAGGCCTAGCTGATATTAAACACTATTTTATTGTACAATGACATAACGAGTTTGATCAAAATCTTTAGAACCTTTTTCGAGAAAATTCGATACAAAGTGGCACTTCTGGCAAGTTGATTTTGGACAAAAAGGTGATGTAATATCTGGCTGATATCTATATGAAATACGCAATTTAAATTTCGTACAACTTTTCGTTTTGGAGCTTTTTGTTAAAAAATACCATATATGTAAACGATAAGAATACAATCTAAAAACCAAAGAGAGATCATACGAACTTCATTTGACTGTACAAAAAGAATTTTTTATGTTATTATTAAAGAAAAAAGGATTGCTAAAAAATTGTTGTATTTGCATTAATAAATACGTTTTAAACATTATAATCAAAAATAAAATTATCGCAAAGTTAATTAAGTCCAACGCAAAATGAAAACTAGCAATACATTGTTTTAGTCTCGTTATAGTCAAATCTTGTGTTGTTAGGTTGAGGTTACATTCATGATTAATTAGCAGGCCCTAATTACCATTTTTCTTATAATCCTTTACAACAACAATTTCAATAACTCCTTCATTCTGTTTCAGGTGAGTATTGCTGGTCAGACATTTTTCTCTAATGAGAAGATAACTATGTAAGGTTTGTGCATTTAGTGTTAATTCATTTAATATTATCAAGTGCTAATAATTATTTATTAATAATTAATAATAGTTATTTAGTGTTCTTTCACTTACCGAACTCGTTGAGCCTTCCTGTATGGACGACGGTCTCGATCCTGCACCCCGGCTGGGCTGGTTTGCCTCCGTTAGGGAAGAAGTCCGCATGTCCTATCGGGATCTCGAAACCGAATACTCCGCCGTCAGTATGGATAACATCCACGAAGTCCGCATCACTTTCTGCCAGCCGCCCTATTGTTTCGTGGACGTGGAACAGCGGCAGGGCTGGGTCCAAGCCTAGCGTGATAATAAATACATTAGCTACATGACTGCTCATATATTAATATATATCTAAGTCTACTTTAATGAAATCATTAAAATGGAATTACTGATACTGATAATGAAGAAGGAGTGGGGAGTGTTGGACAGTTTCCGGCGCCTTTCCTCCATTTCTTTTTTGGCTTTACAGAAACTTAATTTTAAAAAGGGGAGGTTTTTAAAATTGTGTAGCCTGTCTTAGGCCAACATATTCCCTCCATTCCTTCCCCGCTCCTCCCCAAGAACCTGCTTTCACTGTTGCTCTTCGGAGACATCCAAAAAAATTTTCTGTCTCCAAAAACGAGACACTGCAATGCTTGCTTGTATTTACTTTCCTGCATGGAAATCACCTCAGGAGGCTAAAAGGCTTACAGATCTGACTGACTATCTTTGTAGAAAGTAATGTCCTCTCCACCACAGCTGATAACTTTTTGGAGCAGATATACTTCTGTCCCCATGCTTTGGGTCAAGCATATACTGGCTGAGGTTTTGCACTCACAGGACTCAAAATAACTGTGGCTAAGATTTCCAATAGGGGCGTCATTGCTGTTTAAACAATAAGTTAAAAGATGTAAACAATACTAACCTGTGACCCTGCGCAGCTTGCCAACCGTAACTTGCTTGGAGGCGAGTCCTGCTATCTCAGCCCCTAGGGAGAACCCGATGACGTGGATGGAGTCCAGCGGGAGGCCTCTGATGACTAAGGAGTCGATGACCCCTGCCAACCATTTGGCCACAACCTTGGTATTGGCAACTGCACTGTGATACCACGGCCCCGCCGCCAGGCTCGACCAGTCCACCACGATCAGGTTTTCGCGACCGGTACTCATGAAGGCTGCCAACATGTTACATTTATTAGTAATAAATATTTATAGAGTAAATTTATCAATTTATTTAATACTTTATATCTTATATATATATTTGTAATTTGTATTCTGTAGAGGGATAACCCAAAACAGAACCAGAGCCTCCTGAAGTCTGCCAAACAACATTGCCTAGTATGCATCAACCATCTACCACGGGTTGTGAAAAACATTGCTTGTCTCTGTTATCAATTGTACGGAGTCTAATAAAAACTTCATTAAATATTTAGAATGCTTTTTACGTTCAATACCTAATCGACATTAGTGATCAAGTTGGCGGCGATGTGATCCCTCTCTCTGAGGCAATCAATGGTTGCTAGAGAGAATATATGGGTAATATATTAATAATCTTACCTGTAAATTCCTTTCATTCTCAAATATTCTCTCCATCTCTTTGAAGATACAATTAGCATGGTCTTTTTTTCTATATTTTGATCTTGAAGAAGCTCAAGGATTAATTTTGTTTGCCTAATCTTGGAACGTTTAGGCAATGTTTTGGATTTGGGCACCGCTAAAGTATACGCCTCTGCGGGTAATTTCCGTCCAATTTCTAATTCGTAAAAAGAACGGCAATAGACTCGAAGATTAGCAAATTTTATATTCCTGGACTTAATACGGATGATAGTATTCATCTACCTCCAAGACTTTTCTTTATCAAACAGTGTTATTAAATGGTTTCCTTCTTATCTTTCCAATCGTTCCGATTTTTCGATTATTCCTAATTACCTCAAATCTCTGTTAAATGTTTCTAAGTGGGTATCCCATACTACTCCAATATCCATAGCACTAACAAATACAATTAATTTAGATATTATAAGTGTTCAGACGGAGGATAGAAATTTTAAAAGCCAATCCATTTATATTAGTCTTTAAAGCTTCGGCTTAGCGAGTGGCTTGTCATTAATGTCAGTCCTCGGCAAGAGAGCTGGTAAAACAAAACCTTTATCGAGCGGCATTAAAAAATGAGTCAGTTTTTGCTGAAAATGGCGGGATGATTCGATATTCCCAGTTTAGCGCAATAGTCTAACAGCCGCGGTCAATAACCGACTTCGCAGAACTGTCGATTAGTATTAGTCTGTTCAGAAATTAATCTTCACTTAGTCTGATCAATAGATTTCAATATTCATTCACCTTTCATTTGACACCAGTATAAGTTTATCTACCTAGACTAAAGACATCACACACAAATATATATATATATATATATATATATATATATATATATATATATACACACACACATACATAGATGAGACGTATTACCGACTTAGTAACCTTTTTGTATATTCCTCTATTGACTCTAACTCCGGAATATCAAATGGGATGAGGTAATATTTTTTTACGGATTCTGATAGGAAATGATATTTTAAGAAGAATTCATATTGGGCACATTTTTGATCCGATGCGTCCCGAGGGCGATAATCGCAAACACACAGTTTTTATTCAGTTTCAAACTTTTCTTTTTTTTTTCAGAAAGCTATTCAAGTAAACGTTCTTGAGAATTAAAACCTTCTTGAAATGAATCTACTTTCATTCCAAAAAGCTAAGTATTAGAGTGGCAATAATAAATAAGGAAATATATTTATTTATTTATTGACTCCATACATTGCCTATCTGCAACACGGGTTTGGAGTTATGGCATATCACTTATGCCATTCCTGCAATAAAACATAAAACTTTATTTATGTCCACTATCCGCCATAACACGGCATCAATTTCATTGCCTCCAATTTGGCCTTCGTTGTCTGGTGGCCTCCCAGGAGCTGGTACACTGCGTCCCAGATTAATGTGGGCTGGACCCACTCCTGTTTTCCACCCATAAACTCTTTGTAGTATGGGTAATGTTTCGCAGTTACTAACTGAGAGAAATCACTTCGCATTAGAACGTAGGTCTCTGTTTCCCTCTGTTGACTCTCTGGGTCAACCGTCAACCGTAGGCGGTGCAGGTTATCACATGCTTGGCGAGCTCCGTACGCCGCAACTGGGGTCGATGTCCTGGCCATGTTGCTTGAGCTTGGCACGGAACGAAAGTCTTCGAGGTGGGCTGTATTGGTTCGTGGTAAGTGTTTGTGCAAATGGGATCATTTGTTTGTCAGTCTGTTTTGGAAATGTTTGCAGTTTTCTGTGGCAGTATCTGAAACTACTCCTTGTGTAGCAAATCATTTCAGACATAGAATGACCATTAAAATGAAAGCATGAATGGATGAAGATGTTATGCCACAAGTTTTCGAAATATTATTTTCTTATTAATGAAGGTGTGCTTTACATCGCCTTGTAACATTAATAACCCAAGATTTTTGGTTAATAGCATTATTTCTCAGTGGATCGGATAGATCATGTCTTTGAAAAATCTTGATATGGGATTTTCCCTAAATTTTAAAGTAGCATAACACCTTAATCCATCCAGTATAAAATTTTGGAAACTCCAGTTTGGTGGTGAAACTGGATATCCTGTGCTTCAATAAGCAAACCTCAAACATATTTTCGGTTTGATAATTTTTCTCGGAGAAGAATCCTGCAGTTATATTTTTTATTATGATCGCTTTCTGTTCCATAGTAACCCTCGTGGAGCGAACTTTGTCTCATTAGCTAACATGCAACCATATTAATAGATCGTATCAACAGTAATTGTTTGTTTGGGTGTAACGCCCTTATCTGCTATAACTAGGGCAGTGACGTGGGTTATCCATATGTTGCCAAACTAAAGGAAAATATTTCATCCATTGGTTGCCATAAACTAAATATTTACGCTGTTGGATAAGGACTTCGTTTAGATAATGGCCAATACGCACCTCAAACTATTTTATAATTTTTTCGAGTTCTCTTATACTATTTAAGTTTCTTTAATCGAAACAGCAAATAATTTTTTTTGTGGTTATTTTCTGATTTAATCTTAACTTAAAATTGAGCCTAGAACAATTGCTTAAGGTGTTGATAGCTCTCTGAGAAGTCCCTTATTTTTGAAAGATGGCGACAGATATACAGAAAAATCACATTTTGCGAACTAAATTAAGTACAGAGTTTCCCACGAGAAATATTTAAAGAGATGATAATAGATAATAGATAAGGTGATAATAGGCCAAAGAGCAACACAAAAGTTCACATCGATCCATGGTTCGATTCGACACAGAAAAGCAGGAAATTTATATTTTTTTGATTTTAAGTCAAGTTTTTTGTAGAATAGGAAACGATCACTCAAAAGCTATTCATGGTAGTTATGTTCCGATTGAAGGGAGCGAGATAGCTCATTGGGCAGGGCATTATGCCTAATGTCGGAATTCCGAGTTCGAGACCGACTGTCATTTAAAAAAAAAAATTGTTTATTCTGTTTTCAACCGTGGGTCGGTCCTGTGGGATCAGGAGACCCTCCTGGGGCTTGCCCAGCCTCTATAAAATGGGTGCCCTTAATTGGGGGAAAAACCTGGCGGTTCAGTGTGATCTCGACCAAATCGTCTTCTTCATAACCATTGGTTTAGGAACAGTAAGGTCCTTACCAAGTACTGAACCCAAGACTCTTAACGGGTTGTAGTGAAACAGGATTTGATTTTTTTTTTTTATGTTCCGATTGCACCAGCGTAAAGAAGTCATGGTCTCAGAGGTAGGTTGGCATTATTTATTATATAGGCAGTATGTATGAGTGTGTACATAAAAACCAGCTAACTTCAGGGGCTGATTTTGCACCTCAGAAGCAAAAAAACATTAATACGGGTTTGGCCCGCTTCATCGAATAAAAGCAAAAAATTTGCTTTCGTGTTTTTTTAAGTAACTCACTTGTTTTGTTGAATAGGATGCGATCACTCAAAAACTACTCAAGGTAATTAAGGTCCGACCGCACCATCATAAAGAAGACAAAGTCCCCTTTAAGAAATATAGTTTAGCTTACCCAAATCTATTGTAAACGGACTTTCGGTAGAACCAGTGGCGAAAAGTTTTGTTTTATTTTTTTAAAACATTCTCTAATCTTGGATATTTTTCTCAGCACTCTGTCGGGCTACAGACACTCTACTTCTGGGAAAGCTTCTACTTTTATTAAGCTTTAATTCCGTATAAATGAAGTCGAGGTTTCTTTTGGGAATGGGGCAGGGTGCTTGAATAGCTTTTGTGTGGCCACTTCCTATTCAACAAAAAACGTGGCTTACTTAAACAAACACGAACCTTAAATTTCTTGCTTTTCTGTGTGGAATCAGACCATGGATCAATACGAACTTTTTTTTTTTGTAGCACTTTTGGTCTGTTATCACCTCTTTAAATATTTCCCGTTACTTACGGAACACTCTGTACATATTTCAGCCCCAAAATGTGTTTTTTTCCTAGTTTTTACCTAAAATCAGCAATAGCTTTTAAACTATTGGCTGTATCGTAATGGGAGTGGTCACATTCTATTCTCGAAAAAAAAAAAAAATTATACGAAACAATACCTTACTCGACTTAATTTGTGCAATTCATACTACCAAGAATAAGTTATGACCAATTTCTTGGATGTACAAATTTTGTTTGTTTATTTTTCCAGTACTAAAAGCGGACAACTCATATTTTATTATTTGAAATCCATTTTATTATTATTATTATTATTATTATTATACTTCTATCATAGAATTTACTCTTCATCCGCCCAATTTCAGTTTAGGAGGGTATGCTATATATACTAAGCATATATAGTTATAACTATATTCATAATAAATTAAGATATACAAAAAAAAATTACATAACTAACGAATCATGGAATAAGTACACTAAATTATAATATTTTGAGCTTTAAATTGTCACATAAAAAAGTATTGATATAAATTCACTCTATAGTATGTGGTCTGTTGAGAAGGGACATAGACAGAGAGAGAGACAAGCTGATTAGATCGTACAATATTATAGACAAGATGAGCTGTTCCCTCAAC
Organism: Rhaphigaster nebulosa; assembly: GCA_948150685.1. Lineage (NCBI taxonomy): Eukaryota > Metazoa > Arthropoda > Insecta > Hemiptera > Pentatomidae > Rhaphigaster > Rhaphigaster nebulosa. The sequence continues at coordinate 47,036,434 of OX411312.1, read as the reverse complement.
AGTATCTTCTCTTCTCGTGACCAGTGGCAATTTCATCCCTCTCCTCCCCCCTCCTTTTCTGGCGTTATCAGCATTATTAATTAATACCTGTGTCCCATTTTGTACCTGTTTGTTCATTGATAGACAATACAACCAATTTAAAAGGAATTAATTTGTAGATAGTAGTCTTTAACCTGGGTCTTCAATATCATCTTCAAAATTATTTACGATTTTTCTTTGCATTTATGACTGGTTGGTAAAAAAAAAAAAGTAAAAGGATATTACCAAATTAAATTATATATTAAATATTCGGTTAAACAATTATAAGCATTAACACATTTATGAATATAATAATATTTATAGTTAACCTAGTGCTTACAGTTAAGAGTTAAAGGAAAGTCATACTCATCCCTTTCAAAAGGCATTTACTCCCCTTCCCCCCTCCGTGTATATAAGGCCCTTCAGGCTACTGGAGGCAACTCACACAGACCGGGCGTTGAAATGATTGCCTAGAATGGACTAACACGATCTGTTTTCTCGTCCATCTGAACCGCCGTTTTAAACGACCGCCGTTTGAATAATGAGTTTCGCACTTTGTACGCACTTACCTCTTGAGGCAAGGGCAAGTGCGTACTAAGTACTGGTGAATTGAATTATCAGTCTCATCAAAATGAACGTGGTTGAATGTAATATTTGAACACTTAAGAAACTCTAAGTAACACTTAAAAAAAAAGAGGAAACTCTAGCTTCAAAAATAAAGATTTTGCAGTCATGTAAAGTCACACTTAGTAAAATCTAGTCCGCACTTACCACACTTTACCTTAATAATTTTATAATTATAATTATAATTGTTATTTGTAGTTCTTTATGTGTTGATATTAAAATTATCCGAACTATAAACAAACTAATTTCAATAGCTTGCAGACATTTTGTGTTCGACCAAAGGTGAAACTGTATAATCGGAATACATGTTGACAGAGGACAACGCCAGAGAGGTTAATGGTATTCAGTTGTGCGCTATTGAGAACAGAGCAATAGATCTCTGGTCAGTAACCTCCTTGTTCGATCTCCCTGGCATCTTCTTTTCCTCTCTCAATATAACTGTCTGTCGTCTTGTTATTTATCATGGCTACGTCCTACATGGAATTGTTTACCAACCTTGGAACTTCTGTTAATTTATACTAGTTGTCTGTAAAATTTGAGGTAGAATGAAGACAAAGCTACCATTTATTTGATCCCTGCCATGTGCCATGGGAATATGCATTCTATTCTTCAATGGAGCAACTTTAATTAATTAAGTCAGTTGACATCCGCCTGATGGTATAGAAGGACCAATCTAATTAGAGATTTATAAATTATTTGCCACTTCTATAATTTTGTTTTTATTGAAAACTAATTTCGAATGTTATACATTCATCTTCAGTTCTGTGTGTTAATAAGTTCTTTGTGTTTTTAGAACTGAAGATGAATGTATAAAACAATCCTATAACAAGCCTGATTTTGAACCCATTTATTAGGTATTAAATCGACCCTTACAGAAATTTTATGAAAACAGGATTGTAGAGCAACTCCTCGTGACTAAATAGCGCTTTGACACGTCTCTTAAATTTACTAAAACAATCTTTAAATGTAATTCGTCAAATTAAAAACCATGTAATTCTGAAAATAATGACACTATTTTGAGCTTTCTAGGGCCAATAATTTCAGAGCCTTAAGCTATACAATAATTTAAAACGTGTAAAAAAAAAAAAGAGTCGACTTTTTTGTTATTTTTTAACTTGGTAAAGTTGTACACACTCGTACAAGTAGGCGATCTGATCAGTTTTTCCCCTAAAGTCACTGAAGGAATAAGTATCCGCTTTACAAAACCTGGGCCAGAGGGTTATAATTCTAGCGTCTTACACATTTAGCTACCCCAATTTATACAAACACACACGCACATATATATATATATATATATATATATATATATATATATATATATATATATATATATATATATTTTATTTTTACTGACCTTGCCTCATTTCTGCTGCAGCTGGGCCAGAAGCCTGCTCGGTGAAGCCGTGTATATAGATGACATTGGAGCGGTTGTTGTTAAGGTATCGCCAATCGGTGCCGTTCTCCCAATCGAATTCTATCTCTTGCCCGAACTCACTTAAACATAAACATTATCATATGTTTATAATAAATAAATAATAATATCTATAATAAAATAAATAAATGATGATAAAAGAGCAATAACCCAAAAAGAGACATAAAATAATTGCTAGAAAACAATTTGAAGACTCCAAAACACAAAGCCTCAAGTCTCTAAAATATCGGTAAATAGCTAACCAGTAAACGTTTTCTCAATTCAGTCAACATCAGCAGATATACCAAAATATCTATGAAGATCAAATACAGCACATCACACATCAACCATCCAGGAAGACGCATCAACCAGAGACAGCACATCACTCCAAAAGACTTCAATCACATCACATCTTTCTGGACTCATGATGTGAGATGTGCCGTATTTGATCTTCATAGATGCGATTTTTTGGCTTATGTCCTAATGATGCCTGAATTGGCGAAGCGTTGGCTGGTTAGTTATCTTCCAGTATTTTAGAGATTTGAGACTTCGTGATTTTAGAATCTTCCAATTGTTTTATAGAAAATAAATAAAGTTATTTTAAGTATAAATCAACATTTATTTTATATTTCTTTGTTGCCCAGCTAGTTGGTAGAGCTCTATGTAATTGGAAGGCTTTGTTAGGATAAGAACCATAGTTTGACAACTAACAGTTGTTAGTTACCTATTCCAGAGAACTTTTGTATTTTTTTTTACTTTCTGAGGTTCACTCTAAAGGGTAAAAACTACATTTAAAAATCAGATTTAATAATTTATGATGGACACACTGAAAATAATTAAAATTCCAATATTTTAAAAACTTTCTGAAGTTGCAGACATAACTTATACTAAAAGTACAATGTTTAAGTGGCCGACTAAGTGTGAATTTCATGATATTTTCGAAGGTTGATGATCAAAATTGTGTTTTCACACCATTTGAAGCAATGAACTTGAATTATTGGAATTTAGTTTTGATTTTTTTTTTCTTAATAACGTTAATTACAGTAACATGGTTTTTAGGGAGAAAATGTTTATATTTTTTTCATGACACATACTTACATTTACTAGCTGAAGTATATATTATTTAGCCTCATTTAGATAGACGCCCCTCCTTAAATTATATTTCTTTGGTCTTTGTAGTATTAAAATTCGATATAATTTTAAGTAAGGTACTGTGAAGAAAAAGTTGAACAGTGTAGCCGTTCAGAACACATTTTAATTACAATAATTAGTTTATCTTATCATGCGAGGCCTTGAGATGTGAGAAAAGCGAATACGGGCATTTGATGCAAAATTGTCGCAAATAGTTAATTGGGAAGTGGAGAAAAAAAATTAATTGTAGTCATAATTTAGAAAAGCTATTTTTTGTCTGAATTAAGATTTGAAAATAGATTATATTGTCGTTGTTTAATTATTTTACTCGGATCATACATAGAAACAAAAATGGACCAATGTAAAAAAAAAAAATTATTTTGGAAGGCTTCAGCCAAAAAGCCACCCTCTTGAATCCGCTAGTGCTCTGAAGGGTGGTAATTAACCTTTAAAAAGTATAATTAATGCATTATATTAAATAAGATGAAGAACTTAAAAATTAAAATGGGTTAAAGGTTTATTTTTTTTTTGTTGGAAACATATGAATCGGTGATTCAGTCAAAATTCAGTCCAGACAGTCCAGGTCAGAGCGTAATGGTTCAAGGCAATCTGAAACGACTGATGATTAAAATTTGACATAGTTTGAACCTATTATGTTACCAATTGAGACAATAAGAATCATTATGGTGTTCAAATTTAAATTTTCTTGACTTATGAAGTATTTCATATCAATCAACTTTATGGAAATGAGTAAAACAATAATTATGTTGAATAATAAATAATAATAATTTATGATTAAATTATTTATGAAAGTACATCCAGACTAGATCAGTCAGTTTTTGATTCTTCGTTCCTTTCACATGTGAGCCACTAGAAACTATCCGACTTATTAACTTCAAGTGTTTCTTAAGTAAATAAATAGACACCATTACAAAAACAGCGAAAATTCGTCGGGCTAGCACCCAAAACATGTGTCTATCTCAACAGAAAGGATAACCTCCAAATTTAAATATACCCCAAAAAGTGACTTATTGGGTTTCTCAACTAAACGATTCATATGAACTTACACCGAAATAGGGAAGTTGAAAAAAAATATTGATAGTTTTGTGCTATATTTTTTTTTTCGATAAAACGTAATATCTATATTAAAATTTGAGTATAGAAAACCGATATTTTTTTCAAAAAAAAAGGAGAAAAAAATATAAAATAAAAATATTCTACAAGGACGGCGGATTCGACAAAAAAAGAACCATGAAAACTTTTAGTGTGGTGTGTTCGTGTCTATCTATTCTGCCGTAATAAGCTGAAAGGCCCTAACTCCAAATCATTTTTTAAAATACACCTTTGCATTGTATCCGAATTACTCTAAAAACTACAACTTTTTATGACATTAGAAAGCCCTAAATCTGATGGTGAGATAATTATAATTGATTTTAGGGCTTTCTAATGTCATAAAAATGTTTAGTTTTTAGAGTAATTCGGGCACAATACAAAAATTTATTTTAAAAATGATTTGAATTTAGGGTCTTTTACCTTATGACGGCAGTATAGTGGCTGCATTCTAGGGAAAGCAAAATATCGATATTTATATTGATATCGATATCTTCATAATATCGTTAATATTTATTGTTATAAATTTTTAAAAAAAGTCTAAACGAATTGGAGGAAGATTAGAGGATAACCAGTTTCTTTATATTAATAAAATTAATCAAAACAATATCTTAATTATATCGGCACAGAACTTCAAAATATCGTTAACTCTTTTATCAAATTAAAAAAAAAACCTGTTTCTTAATTTTAAAGTGTAAATGAACTTAATAGAAACAATATCTTAGTGATATTGGCAGTGAAATATCGATATTATAGAAACTAAACCTCAATTATATTGGTTAAGAAATATCGATATTCTAAAAACAATATCTTAATCATATCATCTAAGAAATATCGCTATTATAAAAACAATATCTTAATTATATTGGCACTAAAATATCGACATGCGTGTATCCCTTTAAAAGATTAAAAATATCGATATTAGTTACTAATATTTCGAGTATAAGATATACCTATATATCAATAATTTTTTCGAAAAAAAATAATAAATTTTTTTTTCGATATCCTACATCAAACGTTTAAAATTTAAAATGGTTGTCTATTTCTTTTATGAAATATTTCTATATCAGTGTGAATTGAACACACTAAGGAATAAAAATGCATTAATTTACTTACTATACATTCAGGAAGAGCCTCATGTCTACCTTAGTAATAGGGCAACAATACTGGCAATCGCCCTTTGGGATCAGCTGGACGGTGTAAGGGTTCGTAGCTAAAATATAAAAACATAATAATAATAAAATTAATCATTAATTCAAATTAAATTAATCAAATAAGTCTTGGCTCGAGCACACTGCGGAATATTCAGCAATAAAACAATGAGACCATACAGACAAAGAGGCATAAAAAAGGAGTTACAATGGGCTGAAAAAAAAAAAAAAAATGGTTCTATAAACAACTAGATGCACCAATTGAAGAAAAAACTTCGAGCCAATTGGGATAATGTTGGAATAGAAAAAAAATGAATCTTGCATAATAAAATAAAGTTGCATTGTTATAATTGTTAAAATCGCAAGTACCAAATGTTCATGAAGAGAAGAAATTATGTTAGTAATTAGTAATTTGAAAAGATATATACCTCTTAAATTAATTTTAAAAATAAACCAACAATGATATGCGAAAGTCAATTTTTTATTTAAAAAATGTAACTATTATGTTTGATAGGAAGAACATTGGCTGAGCCTCCTATAGACTATATTATAATTTTTCTTGACGATATCAACGTCGTTTTTCGAAAAAGGCTTAAGCGCCAAAAATTCGAAATTTAGGTTACAATTGATTATGGGACATAAACACCACCTCCATTGATTTCTGCTCACGATTTATAAAAAAAAAAAATTGGAAATGGTCTAAAAATCGAATATTGATGACGTAAGCACAAAATACTAAAAGACTCTCAGTTGTTAATCTGGCTTAAATCAGTGCTGGAAGCCTTAAAAAAATATTGTAATTATAAAGTTTTTGGCTGGTAAATAAACTCCTGCTATACGTTTACGATATTTAATACAATTTAAAGAAAATATATTGTTATTTAGGGAAAAACCGTTTTATGTGTTTCCTGTAAAGTTTGCTAAATGGCGCTTACGCCTTTTTCAAAAAACGACGTCGATATGTACGAAACAATTTTAAGCATTTTAAATGTACTTTGTGAACTGTTACTATAAAAGAAGATTTTTTTTCTTATAATGTTATTTAAAACCGCTCACCGTATATCAGCGTCATGGCGGAGCACAGCAGCTCCTTTAGTAGATCCATCTTGGCCAGCATGTTGGTGGAGGCCCTTCAACTTCCAGCAGTGCAAGTAAATCGGGATCTGTCCCATCAAAAGGGGAAGGAGACGATCCAAACATCAACATCACAGAAGGTCGCAACGTTGCTATCAATAATACCATACGTCTGCAAAACTGCAAACTGCTCTGGTCTACTGTTGTCTGTAGTTTTGTTTGTTTGTGTGTGCTGCCGGGTCATTGAAGGTTTGCGATGTTGAATCTTCCATTTAATTACAAAACCGCTTTGCCAATATTAAAATGCCATCTTTCTTTGTCTTTAAAAATATTTGTTGAACAAATAATAGGTGTGATCAAATCTGTTGCCGATAATTGAGGATCTATAAAAAAAAACACCTATCTATCACACAACAGCAGTTAAAAAGAATAATTTAGTAGATGACAAGACCGCCGTAAGCTGAGCTCGGACCCTGAGAGGGAAAAATTTACAACAGACCCCTCCTAAATAATTATGAATATAGATTTAGGTAGTGAGGAAACGAAACTATTTTATTATAATAATAAGATTTTATTATCAGACATAAAATACAACACAATTTTTTGATAAATCACTTAATAATAATAAAAGTATAATTTATAAATAATTACTTAAGTAAAGTGTTCACAATAACACTTGTAGAGCTTGATATATTTTTTATCTACAATATTCTTCATGCCTTCTTTTCTGCAAAAGTTTGAATAATCGAGTTAAAATACAATGTCTGACTCAATAGACACCACTTTCTTTTCTCTTTCATTTAAAAGAACATACACATTTATAAATTAGGGAGCACTATCAAAATATGATAAAAGTGCGTAATATTATTTATTAAAGATTGAAAGGATTTTTTATTTTATTTTATTTTTTATTTGTTCAATAAAAGTTTTGACTTAATTTATTATTTTAGTCAACTCTTATCGGGTCCCGGAAGCAAATGATTCTGGGCTTACTATACTCCCAATAATAATTATAATTAATGAACAAATAATGTTTAAGAATAATGTTATGAAAATAATGAACAAAGCTTTAAAGGATTGTATGTAATATAATTTTATAATTTTACTTTATCGCATTGTTATCATGATTACTAGGGTGAAGATTTTTACGTGGTAAAAAATGCAAAATATGTTTATAAATATGTGGTTATTATTTCTTAAATATTTAAAATTATGTGTAAAAAATATGAAATATGTAAAAAAAAAAAATTATTATAAATGCAGCAACGTAATATTATATGCATTTATTTAATAACAGGAACAAAATTAGGTAACAAAGATAATTTCAAATTACTCAGGTATTCAGTATTCACCAAATTCAGGTGAAATCGACACAAATTAGGTATTTTTTGTTTTTCGAATAGAAATTTCCGCCGGTTGTCCCTCAGAATCGCTTTGAACCGGCAAAATGACCTTTCAACGTCAACTGAGGCGATGGGTTCGAACTTAAATGAGAGAATTTCCTTGACATCTAATTCGGTGAGTTCTCCTTCATAGGGTTTGTTATAGTCCTGGAGAGCATCAACTGTCTGCATTATGTTTATCTATGGGTTTTTTTATTTATTTATTTTTTTTTTGGGGGAGGAGGGGGGTTATCTTCAATATTTGGTCTTACGGACTACCCTTCAATTCCTGGTAGATCAAGTAACCCCTCCATGGCTTCGTTTACCACCTTCAAATTTTCAGTAAGATCGATATGTTTTGTTCTGTAATTTTGTGATTGTATTAAACATCTAAAATTAAAAGTGCTCTATTTTACTTGAAATTGCTTGAAACGGATTTTGGTAGAGGAGAATCATACAAATTTTGCTAAGGTAAAAATATGTAAGACATAAAAATCCTAACCCTGAAGATTACTTCAGATTCACCTCTACTTATCCGGTATACATCGGGTCTTTATCGAAATTTCAGCAGCTATTGACAATGAGTTGTAAAAAGTTGACTTCTATATTTTAATTAAATTTCTACGTCAGAGAATAAAGTGGAGAAATATTGCTCGGTAAAATTGAAGTTTAACCGTCAAACGGCTGATTTTTGAAAGACAACTAAACTTTGAAAGTGCTCACATAAAAATTTGATCACCTACTCACGGGGTCTTTAGATGTAGTTTAATCATCTTCTTCGTCGTTATGCTTTTAATGGCAATATAGTAGTAATAGATAAATTAAGCACATTATTACTGTAATACGAGCGTGCATAAGGTTTACTTGTTGATATCAGGTTTAAACTTTTAAGAGAGCCTCGTAATACAAAGTCGTACAATTTCGGACTATAGATGAATTTTTTTTATCACGATAATTAGTAATAATGCACTATGACGTTGTCAGAGACTTAGAAAATTCTCCGAAATAATCAAGAATGGTCAAATCGTAAAATGTTTCTTAAAAAAAAAATTATATTTGTAAAACTTAGAAACTTAAAAATTCAGAGCAGGTAATATATGAGAAGGTAGTTACGTAAAACGGACCAATATTCTAAAAAAATAATTTTCTTTAGATTGCACAAACATTTTAAAACGGAAAAATATTGTATAACAAAAATGGTTCGATGAGGATTTGATGAATTTTAAATTTGGTTATGGGCGTGAAATCAGTTTCTTCCTCTTTATATTAATTTTTATTAAAATGGTTTTCATATGTTTACATCATCAACTTTATAAATGTTTCGGGGAATTTCCCCATCTTCAGAACAACCCATTCTAAAATTATAGGAACTATAATATATTCTCTCTTTAAAAATAACTAAAAATTCTAACAATTAACCAAAACTATATATACTAATATTGAAATATAAAAATGTTATATTTAAAAATTTTTAATAACATTTTTATATTTCAATATTAGTATATATAATTTTGGTTAATTGTTAGAGTTTTAGTTATTTATAAAGAGAGAATATAATTTTATTTCTATAATTTTAGAATGGATTGTCCTGAAGATGGGGAAATTCTCTGAAACGTTGATAAAGTTGATAATGTAAAACTGTGAAAGCCATACTGGTAAAAATTAATATAAAAAGGAAGAAACTGGCTTGACACCCGTAGCCAAATTTAAAATTAGTCTATTAACTAAGTTATTTATTAGATCATTTTGTATTTTAGGGCGTTAATATCCTCAAAAAATATGGGTTATTTCTATATTTATTTCCATTGTATTTAATTATGTTTGTATTTAGTTATTGTTGCTGTTATCTGTCACCCATGTTATTTTACTGAAACGGAATAAGTAAATATTATGTTTTGTTTTTTATATAAATCGGTCTAGGGACGGTTCCCTCCCATTCGTGATTATATAAAATTACTAATCCGTTGCAATTTATTAATTACGGTATAGATAGCTATTGCACAATAATAAATAGACCAACTCTAGCAGAAAAGTAGATTTGTGTTGTTGATTCAATTGTGCTCGAAGCCTTACAGGTTGTGACGGTACACCTTTCGTCTCTTTATAGATGTTTATTTAAAACATGTCTACTAAGCGAATTAGAATCTCATTAGTGCATATACAGCTCATTAGATTCAATAGAGAAAAAAAAAAACATGTGGAATATTTTAACAAAACATAGTAAATATGGAAGGAACCATCAATAGTTTAATTACGCCGAATGTACTGTATTGCATGAATACAATTTAAAATAATGCTTTTGATTTTATTTCGACTATGCTATGTTTATAAAGTGTGTAAATTTAGTATAATAAATTAGATTAATAAGCGGTTAAAACTGCAACATGGGAGAGGATAAGTCTGTCCAATGCCATTAAAGGGAGATTCCTTAATAGAAGGGATCTCATCCGAATCATGGGCTTTAACTTAACAAGACTATCTATGGAAATAAGATACCAAAGGAAGGTAGAAGGATGCACTAGAAGAATCAGGATCAGAAATGCAGATATAATAGGTAATATGCAAGTGAAACCACTGGAGAATATTATAGAGAAGCATGAGATGGTATGGCCATCTTAAGCGAATGCAAGATAAAAAGGTGGCCAGACTACCATACGAAGCCAGGGTCGATGGTGAGAGAGACCGAGGAAGACCAAGGCACACTTGGGAGGACGGAGTCAGAGAGGTCTTTCAGAGACGAGATATCGACTGGAATACGAGGAGTGAACTGACAGTGGACAGGAACCTTAAACTGCACAGCGGTAGAGAGGGCTGGAGTGCGGTAATAAAACTGCAACTATTGGTATTGTTACAGCTACAGCCAGGATCGGATCTAGTAGGGGGCAAAGCGGCAGTATTCAGAGGTCGGCTAATTGCATACGTAAGATTATTTTTAGGTTTAGTAAAAAACGTTTTTGTTTTTTTTAATTGTTTTTACCTTTATCTTTTGATTAAAATGGTTTTTTTTTTAATGATTAAAATGAGTTAATATTATGAGATATATTTCAAAATAAAAAATATTACCAAAAATACTGTTATAAAGCTATTGGAGTGGAGAAAATGAAAGGAATGGCAAAATTAACCTTACCCCTCTTGCAAAAATCCGAATTCCGGCTCTGTCTAAAACAAACATTTAATCCGTCCTGGGAAGAATTTTAAATTAAATTTATTTCGAGGCGATCCCACGAAATGAATCTCGACCTTCCCACTCTGGTTAAAATAGGTTAGTAGCCTGTAGGACAACCCGTTCTGTGTGCCTTAAAAGGATAGGAAAGGGCGTTAAACAACAATAAAAATATAAAAAAATAAAAAATAAATATATATATATATTTATTTTTTATTTATATATATATATATATATATATATATATATATATAGAGAGAGAGAGAGAGAGAGAGAGAGAGAGCGATACAATAACACAAATATGGGATTTACATCTGAAATTTCTATTACACTTTGTGAAAACATAATTACTATCCTTGTTACATGCGATAGTTTCAGCTAGAACGTCAAATCGAAAAATACTTCAGAGCAGATAATTTTGTTTTATTATTTTCAATAATGGATTTGAAATTGGATATATTATTTTTAAAGACATGTATAATCCTAAAATCGAACAAAAAAAAAATCCGTCCGTCCGCTGCTTTTCTACGAAACTTCTGGGCTGACCTTTTTTTGATTAGGCACCAAAGTCATATGACATTCAAGATTGATCCTCAGAAGTCGAAATTACCATTAGCCATTTTGAAACAAAATGGTGCCGATTAGATGATTCGCACGCTCATATCTCTGCCATTTATGAAGATTGAGGAATAATATAAAGTTAAAAAATCCAATAAATTTTGATTTTTTTTTTTTGGTATATATAACTATTTAGAAATAATAAAACAATCATACTATTATATAAAAGGGCATCCCGTTCCTTCAAGGCAAACCGCGAAACTATTGAACCAATCTTTACCGAATTTTAACTTTATCATATTCATGGTTCCTAGATGGTTTTACAATAATAAAATCTACCGATATCGATATAGCGGCTGAGCTAAAGCTGAAAAACCGCTTCATCTGCCGGAAAAAATATTTTATTTGCACATAACACGAGAATTATAAATCAAAATGGAACCATTATTAGCATAGATATAGCGCATTAAACATTTTTACCATATTTGTATTTTACTACCGCTGCAGAGCGTAATCGCGCTGTTGGTAAGGAAAGTATTGCAATCGGGTCTCATTTTCTATATGCAGTTTTCATCGGTTCTAAGCCTTGCAGATATCCTCAAAAAAACACAAAAATAATGTATTTTTGGCCATTGGTCTGTCTGTGTTACAATTATCTGATGAACGGGTGAACTAATTCAATTTTGAACTTCAATTAATTCGTTTTTCTAACACTAAATTTATATAAACAATAATTTTTATCTAAGTTTCAATTGTGTTCATTTAATCTCTCTCTCTCTCTCTCTCTCTCTCTCTCTCTATATATATATATATATATATATATATATATATATATATATATATATATATATATATATATATATATATATCCCCAAATCAAGCAGTAGCGAAGCCAGGTTGAGTAGTGTTCAATAATTTTTTGCATCGTTCAATAACAAAATTATAAGTTTGCTCTGTTTGTAGCAGCTCTAAAATTAACAATGATAGTTTCTTTTTGAATACAATAAAAAAAAAAAAAAAAAGAAAGATATATCGCAAAGAGACCCGATTAGTACGTGGCTAATAGGAAATAGGGCAATCGAAGAAGAGGGATAAAAGTTGATGGATGGTATTGCCCGGGAGAGAAGGGAACTCGGTCTTCGCTGTCAGCCGGGTCTTTGTCATCTTGTCGCCGTGCCAAGATAGTGTCGCCCTCCAATGTTCTAACAACAGACATAGATCAAATCAGCTACAATAGTAATCAAGATAATTTATTTGTTATTTATTAATTGGTTCAATGATGCAATTATATTAAAGTTAATCTGACGAGAAAAAAATATAATATTGAATAAAGGAAATAATAAAATTAAGTAACTATTAGAATACTTCCAATACAGGCATTATTAAATAAATAAAATATAAAATTGTTTAAATAAGGAATAGAGATAGCACATCTCATATCAAAAGTCTAGAAAACTAAATAATGAAAAATAGTTAATACAACACTCTAAAACAATGAACGTAAAATACGCTATTTACTGAGTATATCCACGTCGATTTTTGAAAAAGGCTTAAGCGCCAAAAAATTTAATTTTTTGTTTTAATTTATTATGGAACGTAAACACCACTCCATCGATTCCAGCTCACGATGAATCGAAATCAAAAAAATGGAAATTGTACATAATGTACATGAAAAAATCATTGCACATAATACAACAAACCATATGATTGTTTGTAACACTCCTCACCCGTGTCAGGTTGTCTAACTTAAACCTTTAAAAAAAAAAATAAAAGATCTGAATTTCTATTCTTAAATTTTCAATGAGTTAATTTATTAAATCAGTGTTGTAGTTTGATAAAAAATACGTGATAATATAGGTATGAAAATAGGTATGAGGTATGCATTGGGGAGCGAAAGAAAGTTAGGCGATTGCTGGAAGTATTTTTTCCAGGCTGGAATCGGTAGAATGTAAATCTCAACCTAGATCGATAACTAACTTCACTAATATTAAAACTAACAAGAAGGGAGAAGGGAGGGAGATTTCTGCAAATAAACTCTTTTCTTCGTCATATATATATATATATATATATATATATATATATATATATATATATATATATATATATGACAAAGATAAGAGTTTATTTGCAGAAAGCTCTAAAAGTATAAATTTTTGCTTGAGTACATATTGAAAGTTAATTAAATTCCCTACAAAACGAACCGAAAATCATCGAAATCGGGTCATTATTAGGAAAGATACAGCGTATTGAACTTTTTAGCCATGTTTTTATTTACTCGCTAGTTTTTTAAATTTTAATTAACCGCTACTGGGTAGTGAGTTCTTATTTCTCAAGAGACTTTTTTTATCGGTACGCTATATGACCCATAATACTTTATCAACTCCCTCAGTATTTTATCAAACCCACTGAATTAGTAATCGTTTTGAAGATTATCTTTATCGCTAAAGAATAAAATAAAAAAAAAGATTCAAAATTGAATATTTTTTTTCAAATTCTACTTAAATGTTTACGTTATGTGGCACTTACCCTAGCCTAACTTAAATACTTGGATACGTTGAATTGTATTACTGTTCAAACAATACACTGACTACGATAAATTAATGCAATTACTTTTCACACACGATTCTCGTCTTCCTCGCTTCACAGTCCGCAGACGGATCGTCAAGCTATCGTCGTGGAAGCGTCAGTATGCCCCTAAGTTTCAGTGGATTGTTTTAAAAATGTTTTCATCGAGTAGTGATGATGAGGATGTATAATTATACTACCACTAAGCCATGCAGTCCAGAAGATCACGGAAATCATGGTTTCACTCCAAGTTAGAGAGGCTTTGAATTGCTTTGGAGAATTTTAGCATGTCTGACTCCAAATTGCATTTTCTAGGATGAAAAAATCGTCCTATTTTCATTTATTAAAACTTCTAAAGCCTCCATGGAATCCGTCATACGAGGAATCGTTCAGTTTGAGTGAATGCAAAACGCTTGAAACGCAATAAAAACTAGACGACTACGCACGCTTCTCACTTTAGACGATTGGCGGTCCCTCCATCATTTACCTCGGCTGTAAAGACGTCTGTGCAGACAGCCTTATTCTCTTTTAAGGCTGTTGATGAGAGATGTACTATCTCTGTTTAAAATGTATGTGATATTATTCGACCTGATGGTGCCTGAATTGGTAAAATGTTGGTTAGTTGTTTAGTGGTATTTTAATAAATTAAAGATATGTATAGGATGTCTCTCAGATAACATACTTCTCCCCCATTTTAAATCCTAGAATGTTCAGAATATCAGAATGAAATATGGAGACCCAAATTTAGTAACCTGAAGTTAGTTTGAGGCCTATTGTTGACTTCGTAACCTTCCCCAAGGGATGGGGTATTTATTTATATTTTTTTTTCAAATCGTCTGTCCACACGACTCCTTAATTGTAAAATTTCAATTTAAGATTAACATCTAGATCGGAAGTGAATAATAGTTTTTAATAAAATAAAACAAGCT
This sequence comes from Rhaphigaster nebulosa, assembly GCA_948150685.1. Classification (NCBI taxonomy): domain Eukaryota; kingdom Metazoa; phylum Arthropoda; class Insecta; order Hemiptera; family Pentatomidae; genus Rhaphigaster; species Rhaphigaster nebulosa. Next base: position 47,021,318 of record OX411312.1, on the reverse strand, counting down.
TCAACTATGATAATCAACTCATTTTTTTTTCATTTTCTCTCTTTTTATTACATTTTTTCGTTTTTTTAATTTTTTAAGTGCAGAGAATTTTTGGCTCTATCAGGGTAGTAACTGATTTTGACAACACACTTACCATCTTCCACTACATTAATCAACACGGCCAAATATTACATATATAATACTACCTACTAACACACCAAATTAAAAATTTTAATTCGTAGGACTATTTTAATAGAATGTATTTAGCCAAACAATATTTTAATTTTCTTCGCGTACATGACGAAGATAACAAATAAATATCGCTTTTGTCGCTGATCCGTTTTATTTAGAAGACTGGACTATTAGAAGACAATAAGTGGAACAAACAAGCTTGTAAAACCTGGAAGGACAGACCCCTTTTCGGCGCCTCTCCAGTCTGTGGTAATTCAGCTCAATCCTCTGTTGTCAAGGGTACGTCCTAAATACGACTGAGTTAGCTTCCATGACCAATTATTGTTATTATTCTATATAATATTTTATGACAACAAAATAAATTAAATTTAGGAGGACACTGTTTATTAGTTATTGTATTACATAAAATAAAACCAGTCAATCAGCTTAATATAAATTTAAAATGATATAATACTCTGTTTAGAATACCATTCTTCTCAAAACCTGGTCACCTTTAGCATGTTCTGTTTATGCTTCGAAAAATGTTGTTCATTATAATTTATTAAATTTCTTTAAAAAAAAAATCCTGCACCACTTTAGCAACACTTGAACAAGCTTGATCTTCAGTAATTGATAACGAAGTACTGTTTCTTGAACTTGTAAGAACGCAGCAATCTGAATGTGATCACGCTCAAAAGCCAAGTTGTTTCAATGAAGAATCAGGCACCCACTTTATGGTGGCTCAGAGGAGGATCTTCCATCCCTACAGTACATCCATAACTGACGGTGGTTGTCGATGCCAAAAGGGAATTCCTGGTACAGTCAGGAAATATTTTCATGACTTCTCACAATGCTTCGAGTATAGGCCGTGTGTAGAAGAAAAATCTATTGATTTTCGATTTATATAGAAAATATCATCCTGATTATGAATATACTATTCGACTAATTTAAGCCTATAAAAAAAAAATTAAAAGACAGCCCTTAGTAAAATACTTTGAAAAAATGATACGAATAATGTAAACTACGGGATTTCAGTATTTTTTTTTTTTTTACCAAACTACCAGGTCAACTATTTACAACGACAGTTATTTTATTAAAACAATATAACATTACAATAAAAAAAAAAATTCACAATATATTACATAAATATACAAAGGCCAAATACAAAATTTAAAGTATTTATCAACTTTTACAAATACTAAATTTTGAACTTAACACCGTTATAATACAATTTACAATAAAATTATTTAATCTGAATCTGAATTTTCGTTACTGCTACTTTCGGAATCTATATTTAGATGGTCAAATTCATTACGCGACGATGAAAGCTCCTCTGGTTCTTTAATGGAATTTTTCATCTCTCCATAAACTATGACTTTTTTGTTGTCACAGTTCGTTGTGTAGATGGTATTAGATGTTCGTATGTTAACAGCAACATTCTAAGTAACAAACAATGTATAAAACAATAACCTATTTTTAAATTTATATTTTATTTATTTTATATCTGATTGCATACATTTTAGTAAATACAAATCAGAAGGAAGGTATTACAATTACATGAAATAAATTACTTATATTAATGTAGAGATTAACATTAAATAAATATGTCAGAATTTTTTTTCTAATATTATCAATGACAACAACAAACAAATGACATAGCTGTTTACTATAACATAAAATTTATCTTAAAAAAAATATATAAGTTAAAAAAAGAAATAAAAATTAATTATTTTTAGTCTAATGTTCTTAATTTCAAGAGTTTTGAAACAGAACGACAAATTATACTTAAAAATATTCCCATTGGCAAACACAGACTGAACATGTATCTCTAATATTGCCAGATATTTTGATTATAAAGTGTTGACAGACGAACTAAAGCTGATGTTAGCGCTGCTCCCACGATCTTTAATAACATCCAGAGTGCACAGAACTAACTTAATTCTATTATTTAATAAGTATTAATTAATTGCAATGTAATTAATTCTATGCTCGTTGATAACATCGGCCGCGGCTCCTGCACCTGAAATATAAAATTCCTTTTTACGGTCGGCCTTTCTAGGTCCTTTCTATTATCTCCCGCTCTCTTTTATTTCATTTCTCTTTATGGTCTTCTTCCTTTACGTCTGTGTAGTTCTTTTTATTTCGACCATACATTTATTTATAAATTTATCTAGATCATCGCAACAGTTCATTACTTACTTACTAGTACCCATTACTTCATTGTCATTACTTCATTAGTAACAAGCTATCTTTTTTGTAAACGTTTTACAATTCGGGCATCGTCAGGACAGATTAAGATAAGTTCAAATAAATGCATACCAGTGACAGCACATCTCACATCAACAGCCTAAAAATGATTAACCAAATAGAGACTTTTCTTTACTAGAAGACAGTTCATAAGTTATCTCTGGTCTGCATTATGTTTTTCTTGCGTTCTTATCTTTTCCAGTCCCAATGATGAGTTGACGAAGCAATGATCATTTTTTTATTTACTAGTGTTTGAGAGACTCAAGGCTTTCTTTTAGAATCATAAAATTATATTCTTACAATAATTTTTGTCTCTTTTTCGAGTTTTTGCTCTTATTAATTACTACATTAATCATATTTGTTTTTATATTTTTATTAAATTAATTTATGACAAATATAGCTTTTCTCATTTTGATTGGACCAAAAATATCACATAAAAAGATATTTCCTTTCCGATTCATCAAATGGCATACGATTAAAACCATTTGATTCTAAAATATTGTAATCTACTGTATATAAATACTCTATTATTATTTTTTGTTTTCCTTTTTGTCTAAAAATTTACCATTAATTGAGGGAAAACCTAGCGGTTGAGCGTGAGCTGGGCCAAATCACCTTGCATAACCGTTGGTCTAGGAACAGTATGGTATGAACCCTTACTAAGTACTGAACCCAAGACCCTTCATGGGTTGTCGAAAACTGTAAACGATACCACCTTAAATGCATCGATGTTGTAAATTTCGGTTCTTCGTTGGTCTAGGATAACCCATTTCCACAATTTATTTGGAGTAAATAATGGTGTTGAAATTAATTAATAAAGCGTGTTTAACTATTATTTCTTTATTTTGAAATAATTGCAATAATAATAATTATATATAAATTCTTGAAACTAAAGACATTTCAATCAAACTATATATTTTTTATTTTGTTGTTATTTTCTTGTAATATTCCCTTATCCTCACTCTCTCAAACACACCCTCACTTTTGAAAATTGGAATATTTTGATTCATCTCCCATTCTAGAAAAAAATACAAATGGATATTTTAACATTATCTGAGATGCTTTAAAATGATTTAAAAACAATAAAAAAATCATAAACGAAATTACAGTGCTATCTGAATTAATAAAAAAACTCCCAACTTTCGAAGAATGAATCATATATGTGTGTGTGTATATATATATATATATATGCATACATAAATTGCATTTCTGACAATGTTTTGTAAGATTCCAATACTGATAGGCATGTAATTTAATTTAATTTTAAGGTTATTTATGGAATTTATACATTTATAATACATTTATTTTTTTTCTGTTTAACAGGACAAATTGCTCTCGAAACTGGAAGAAAACGAACCTGAAATGGCAACTTCGCAAGAGGATGAGGTCAGTATACTTATTATATAGTATATATTATTATTATTATTATATCATACCGTGCTACCTTAAACTCACTTTCCTTAAGAAGTGATATTTTCATCTTTTGGAGAGATGGGGATCGGTTATTTTATGGTAAATTCTAATTTGTATTGCGTGTTGCTAATCTAGATGGCAGTAGTGATTCTGATAGCTACACTAAGCATTGTCCTTTATTAGTAGCATGTGAACTAAATTTCACGGCAAGAATTGTGATACTATGATCTAGCAATAAGAATGGATTTTTTTAAGTAGTAATGTGAGGATAAAAATTAATGTAGAAAGAAGATTTGGTTATTTATGTTTCTTAGTAATTTCCTGCTGTTTGAGAGATTTAAGACTGGATTCGTCCAATTAAAACGGTAATTTTGTCTATCTTTTTAAAAAAATATTTTATCTCCATTTATTAATTTAAAAACATTATCTTGCGTTATTATTCAGTAAATGTAAAATATTCAACTATTTTATAACTAATATTAAAGCCGCATTTGTATAATGTTACTCTGGCTAAATAGATAAAGATATTTCCTGTTGAAAGAGCTTGTTTTGACCTTTCTAGGGATGCCCATTGAGCTCAGCCCTTCCCGCCCTACCACAAAAGGTATCGCTTCAACAAGAACAGAGAAATGTCAGGAGTTTATATATAGTCAAAGGGGAGGGGAGAATTTATATTGGCAATATACGATATATAGAGAGGAAATACAGTTCTGTTCATTTTTCAATAATTACATAGTATAATTAACTATTTTAATCACTATAATTGTATCGATTTTTGTGTAGTAGGTTTTAGTTTGTTATTTTATTTCGGATTACATTCAAGCCATTACAGTATTTATTTATTAAAAAAAATTAAAACTATATAGAAAAAAATTAAAAATAGGTACTGGATAAGGAAGCAAATATTCCAAACTCGAATAATTACATATATATTTGTGTATATACTTGAGGGTGTTCAAGACTCGATTGACATCCCCATTAAAATCCACAATTATCGGAATTTAGGGGTGAAATTTGGTTGGGGTACAACCCTGTCTCCTGAAGTTTGAGTTCATATTTAACCCCTTGACTTTCTCCAATACTTCTCCAACGCACACAATTCTTGAATTTTCAATCGAATGGGATATGTTTTATGACGGATTCTTATAGGAAATCAAATCTTAAAGTAATGGTGTATAAGTGAAAATATCGATCTGACGCTTCAGAAAGGCGCTAATAACAACAAAGGAACAAAACATCAGATTTTTTCAAACAAATTTTCATTTTCCACCGAAAGAAAGCCTTTTATTAAAAATAACTCCAAAATAAATGTTGTAGTTAATTATATTATCTATAAAATTAGACCATGCACAGTGCTTTACATTAAATATTAACTGAGATAATCTTGTATGTACATGAGCCAAAATTGTCATTTTGCTGAAAACGTCGGTTTGATTTCGTAAATGAATCCGTCATAAAATACACCCTATTCCATTGAAAATTCCAAATCTATATGCGCTGAAGAAGTACGGGAAAAAAAAATAAAAAATTAGATGGTTATGAGCTCAAATGAAACTTCAGGCGGCACAATTGTGCCCCACCAAATTTCATCCCTGAATCATAAAAATTGCGGATTTTAAGAGAGTGTTTGTCGAGTCTTAAACACCTTGTATATATTGATTGGATAAAAATAAATTTAAGTCAAACCAAAGATGGGTCACGCTTATAAGATTTCAAAGGCGAAATAAAATATTTAAAAAAAAGCTATGAATGAATGAATAATTTACTATCGTGTAATTCAGTCCCTTTTCGTCTAACACATCGAATTTGTGCGATTTCAACAAATTAATTTACTCTTGGAAATGAAGAAGAGCCAACCTTTATCAGTTGATGTTATATAGAAGGCAATAGACACGACGGAATGCAACGATAGGCTATTGTAAAATAACAAAAGAGTTGTTTTTAGTCTCTGGCAGTAATCAAATTAAACAGAACTATAGAAAGTGTCAATATTGAATTTGGGTATTTGCGCTGACTTGTTTAAACCCATTCAAACCCGTTGGAATTAACACTAGAGTTCCTATTCCACAGAAAATTAATGGTCTTTATCGAGGTGAAGATCGTGGTTTAACCTACGTGTTTTAAGTCTGCTCAGCCATAAAATGACATTGGAGCAGTACTAACTACCCTGTTTCCTTTGATACCACATGATGTGGGTTCTGGCATCTATACCAGCGCCTACCGACTCTTCATAGGCAGTAGCACTTCAGATTCATTATTACAATTACTAATTAAATACGATAAATTAATCATGTCGGAATGAATTTTCGCACGTAAAGTAAGTAGTATTAAAATCTACTACATTACATTGTGGAATTCCGGGACTTACGCGCGAAACTTCGGCTTAAAATGTCAAGCTAAAGCTTTGTATAGAGCTTCATAATGCCAGGTCCTACAAGAATAGACTGCTGTTCAAGAATCGAACACATACGCCAATACTTAGCAATAGTGCACTTGATGTAATCTTTAGAGCATCTGGCTGCCCTAATGCTCCGCGTACTTTGTCGGCTAAATGAATTATCTTAAAAGAGTGAATGAATTTTCTTTGACATCAAAAATTATCGTGATATCGAGTAAAGATTGATATAAAATAAAAATAAAAAAAGCACTTTCACGATTTTAATCCATCAGACATGCTCCGTGGGGAAAAAAAAAAAAAATTAACCCAATATTCTGGGATGCATTATTCATTGTGGACTTTGATTCTAAGATATAGTATTATACATCTCTCCATAATGTCTCAGCTTGTTTTGAAGGTCAGATTTTTGACCCAGATTTATGAATAAACGGGTACACGGATACAAGCTAGTTGCAGACTGAGCTCCAACCATCGATTTTTTTGTTCACTAAATATGTCTTCCATTCTTACCCTGTGCATGAATCAAATATTTATTTTTATAACTGTACCGTTCTCTTATAGATGTTCTGTCCTTATTACAGTGCGTGATATGCGTCAATGCTAAAGCCACGATGCAGACGTCGCCGTGCGGTCACCGCGTGGTCTGCAGGAAGTGCTTCGTAAAGACGATCCAGATGGCAGTGTCGCAAAGGCTTCTTCCGCTCCGGTGTGTGATCTGCAGAGCAAAGATCCTGCGGCTGAAGGCCAGCGGGAGGATGGTAACTTCCGCTTCCCATTACTCCGTGCCCAACTCGGAGTCCCTTTATTCCATGTCGTCGGGATCTTCTTCCTTTTCAGGTATATTTAAGAATCATCTTTTAGATTACTTTGGACTAACAAGAAACCAATATCTTCTTTAGATTCATTGGTTTATTAGTCTATATAGTTGCATTCGTCCTTTGTCTGTCTTTTCGCTATAAGTTAAGTTATTCTTAAGTTGAGGTTCGAAATAAGTTCTTATTCCCACGATAATTTGACTTTTTTTTCCTCTTTCGCAACAGAGGATTTTGGTAGTAGTGGGATATTACTCATAGGATTTACCAATACCAATGCTGCCAACGAAACAACCTTTATTTCTAGCATCTTTCTTAATTTGCAAAAGTTTAAGGATATTTAATTTAGCGGAAACAATTATTTTGAGGAGAAAGAGAAGAATTGTGCACAAGACCTACGCCTAGTGGATTTCGGTCCATTTTATTCCTCCACCTCCTGGTGATACTCTCAATTACAACTGGTCGCCGCACAAAATTAGCGATATTTAGTGGTATCGGCATCGAACCTTCGGATTCCCTAGGCCTTTTAATGGGATTATGAATGAAGTCGGCCTCTGAAACAATGTGGACTCTGTATCAGATCAGTGATAAAAAACCTAATCCAACATCCAAAGGTCTAATGAAAATTAAAAGAGCGGGACGATATGAGTGGCTGTAATAAAAATGGTAGTTACTTCAAATGGGCCGTAAAATCGAGGAAATCACTCGATACGATGACGGCCATCCTGACGTGATGGCAGAAATAAATTGGAAAGGACCCCTCAGGCAGCCATTCATTTCCGATGCCAGTTAACTCGCTCCCATTTTATGGATTGTAAACTTTTATCGTCTCAGGTCATAGTCTAGCCTATGGTATGAATTAGAAATAACCGATCTTTTGGTATGTTGCCCCTCGAATTTAAAATTGTCTACTCATCCTTGAGTGTTTGCATTTCATTTGACTCAGTT